>OX638134.1:89539846-89957346 GCA_951804985.1 Dryomyza anilis
TGGGTGAACCGACACTTTAATGGAACGAAATTTGTGGCAACTAAGCCTCGCCCCGGGTCTTTTTGACTGGCAAGTGGGTGGCAATTAGGTATATTTCGCATAATTTAGAACAAACACTTTAATGGCAATAGTGTGGCTACCACTTAAGTTGCCACAAAGTGGTTACTTGGGTTGTAGAAATTGGACTTTTTGCTTTAAACAAAAATTCGTAATGGAAATTTAAATTTATTCAATGAGTGAATATTTTAATATGAAGTGACAATTAGAAATTGAAGGAGGAAAAGAATTTGTTTTTATTTTTTTAATTTTAAGTGAAAAAAAAATATTTTTAGTAATAAAAAATATTTTTATAAAACTATTATTTGTAAAAAAATAAAAATTATTGTAAACATTTTAATTTTTTTGTATTGAAATTTAGTATAAAGTGAGTGGTTTTATGATAGAAAACGATCTTATTTGGACTATAAATATAACAAAATAGTTAGATACCCTTGTATGCAACAAGCACCACATCTCCGACCACCCCATCCTCACAACACGCCAACGTCAATGTGCCAAAGTGAACGGCACAGCCAATAAGTGCGGCACATGCGAAATTTTTGGCCGACAACAAAATCAAATTTCCACCAACCAAATATCTTTAGGTTGTTGGTGTTGCTGCAATTGCTATACCCGCTGCTGCTGCTGCTGTTGCCAACGACAACATGCATGGTGCCTAGCTGTGCGAGCAAAGACACCGAAGCAGAAGCTGGCCCGAAAAGAAGCGCGTTTTCGTTGAATTGCAAAAATGCAATTTCTGCAAACTTCGTCAGGCACATCGTCTGCGTCGTCATCAACAAAACCAGCAACGAAAAGCGGCTCCTCTGCTACACCGCCGCATGCAGACCCTCTGCGTTTCCTGTGGCCAGCGCTAGCTGCTGCTGCATATTTTCTAATTCGAAAGGATATTCGCAAAATGCAAATGAACGAACGAGCGCACGCATCCAGTCATTCACACACACACTCAAACACACACACACATCCAACGCATAACAGTAGTGCATGCACATAACTGTAAATAAAGCGGCTCTCGAAGTTTTGTGCGCTGTCATGGCGGCGATTTCCGTTGATGGCAAGACTTTCGCCTGGCAACGATGTTGCTGCGCCTACGAGAAGCTGCTCTTACTCTTGCTGCTCCTGCCGGTGCTGGGTCCACCTATTGCTTGGGCAAGTGACTCGTCCATCGTCAACGACAGCACCAGCAGCTTTGGTTGCCCATCATCATCGTCGTCATCTTCTTCTACTTCTTTGCCCCTTCTAATCAAGCGCATGCAGTACCAACAAAAACACAACAACAACAACTCACGGATGCGTCCAAACGGAAACGGATGTTGGCTTTAGCCTGGCGATGGCGGTCGTTGTTGCGCCGAAGACTCCTCGTGCGCTCATTCGTTTTCTATTTTAACATTTATCGCATAAAAATTATTTTCGAGGGGTCCAGCGCATTGCACACAATGAGACAGACATAGACACGGACACACATATAGACAGACAGAAGTATAGACGGACACAAGACCGGAAATGAGCGCCTGCAACTGCAATGCGTCGCGCATTCAGCGTAACTGGCGCATTGCATTGGCAACACCACGCACAGGGTGGCATCGAACACACAGCAAAAATATTTGTCAAAATGACAAAGAAAATTTAAACTGATCAACATTTTAATACATGGCATTAACTAAATAAATCCAATTGATTTTTTGTTTATAAAAAATATTATTTGAATTTTTCGTTAATATAGCAAATGCGTTTGCTGTCTCTACAAATGGTCATAGGCCTACCTGAAAATGAACTGGTGCGAGACCGGGCACGTGGAAAAGGGTATTTACAAAAACATAGCGCGGGCTACACAGAAAAAAAACCTCATCATCATATTGATCAATTTCGTTCCTCAAACTATGATTCATTATATTGAAGAACGATTCATAATATTGATGACTACAAAACATCTTTTTTTTTGAAAAATTTTGTAAAAAATATATATCAATTAATTTATTTTGAATTTGTTGTTTATGAACATCATATTGAATATTTAAAACATCATATTGAATAGTAAAAACATTAAATTGCAATTCTTTGAATGAAATCTTTCATATGATGAATCCGGTAGATGGTGAATAATAATTATAAATAATTTAAAAAATTTCGTTTAAATACAATATTTTGCAATCAAATAATAATGTTTTCTTCTGCCAATCGACTTGCAGTTCCCTATAACAAATCTAAATTCGGTAAATTATCTCAGGATTACAAGTTTTCAGTTATATTCATGATTCTAAAAACCACTTAAAACGGTAACAGCGTTTAGTTTCCATTCTTCACACATTATAACATACTGGTAGGGTATTTATAGAGTAGTGTTTAAATTATTATTTTACTAAACAAAGCATTAATCGCAACTTTTAATATATTCGACAAACCCGTCTTTATAACTATTAATTTATTTGCTGTATTAACGAATGGTTGTCCATTAATGATATTGGTTATGTTTTTATCACTGCAGTGTGCAGTGTTTAAGTAATATTAGGGTAGGAGTTTGAGTAGGTTGTGGTCACGCTGCCGCACTTAATTATTATCTGCAAATATGGTGATCGAGACCCTGCGGCGCGCAGCCGAATTTTCTCTAAAACCCAAAATTAAAACCATTTTGTTTTGTAGAAATTTTCGCCGACACATCGACGGTGCCCAGCTGCAACATGCACCCGCAACAGGGCCCGTTTGTGGGCAACAACAAATGCAAAGAGGCTAAGCGCTGCATGCGGGTCCTCGACGACGGCCCAACGCCCCAACTACTCCTTGTGCCCTGCGCCAATCTTTGAGGTTCGTCTGCGCCAAGTGGCAGCTCCTACAACAGGCGGACATGTGTTTGAATGTGCTGCTGTTGTTGTTGGCTGTGCCTGCAGAGTTTTGTATGCATTCTAGAATTTCAATTAAAAATAAATCACAAACGTTGCCCACAATCCAGAGGCAAGAGCAGCAGCAGCAACACCAAAAGCAACAGCAACATCACCAGCACCAGCAACAAAGGCAACGTCAGCAGCAGTGGCAGCATCTACGCAACATCGATAGCAACACAAATACACAAAGCAGCAACAACAACAGCAACAGTGAATCCGCAATCGCAACGCATTTGCACACGCACCCAATTTTCCTGCGTCCAATATCCATGGTCCGTGCATGCGTGCGTGTATGCGTGCCATGTCCGTCCGTCCATCCATCCGTTCATCCCTACCATCATATAGCGCTCGGTTCCTCCATCGAGACGTGCGACCGTCGAGTGCCTCGAAAGTGCATCTAATGCAGAATATTGCGGAATTTTGCATTTCGCATTTCGCAAGTGAAAAGTTTGCCATTCGATCTGCTGCCGTGAGGCGATGCAGGACCAAACACACCCCATCTGCCACATGCACTCACCCACGCACGCACGCATTCACGCACAAATTTTTGCCCACTCGCTTTGTGCCCCAAAAAGGTGGCGAAATTTAGTTTCAGCTATACAAAGACCTACTTCACGTCCCCGTCCAAGCCCACTGTGCCACCCGCCCAGGCACAGTGGGCACCCACTCGAGGAAACGTCAATTTCTTCAAGTGCTGCACAAACACTGGCCGAAGGTGCATCGGTTGACAACTCTTCTGTTGTCGTTGACAGTGCAGTTTTATTTATGCAATTAACACGGACGCCGCATAGAGACGACGTCGTCACTTTTATTCGCATGCGCAGACTTTCAACCGTTCGAAGTTCAGAACCAATTTTAAATTTAGGTCCTCCACCGACTAGCAACTCTAAAATGATTAAAGTTTTATGTAATTGAAGTCGTCATGAGCTAAAAAAACATTTTCTTGGGACATGAAAGCAACTGAAAATCTTCTTATTATGTCAAACTGAATTTTAGTACAAGGATAAATTTTGAATTTTCGTATTTAGGTACCAACTAGAGATGGATATGTGAGTGAGTTTTGACTAATGCTCACTCACACTCACGAAAGAAATTTTCAAATCAAACACAATCACTCACGGGCCTCCTTTTTGTCATACTCAGAATCACAATCACGTCAGTAAATTAAGTTTCAATCACAATCACTCGTGATCACGCGTCATTCACGTCAATTACGCGAAAATCACGTTTTTAAATTCTCACTCACGCAAAAATTGTACTCACTCACAGTCATTTACGGGCTTTATTTCTTCTACTCACACTCACTCACAATTACGTGAGTAAATTAAGATCACAATCACTCGTGAATCACGCTAGAATCTACCCACATCCAGTACCGACTATGCATATTTCAAAGATAATTCATTCGAATCCACTTCAAAACTTACACAGAAAATATAATCGACGTAAATATAGCAACTGATATTAATTGCATTCATAAATCAATCCAGCAATTAAATTCACTAATTCAATTCAAATTTGTCCCGAAAAGCAGATCTCGGCAGCATCGTTAAATCTCGTGAATTTCGGAATCTATGTAGTAAGAAAACTATGTAGTATTAGTTTATTCACAAGGCTTTCAATATTTTACGTTATAAAGAACTACTTAATATAATCCTAAAAATGAATCCGGCGGTTTCACTTTAACCTAATTGTTGTTGTGAAGACAGACGTTACTTCGCTGAAGATATAAATCCAGATTTGGAATAACACTGGAACTTAGCTGGTCTATGAATGGAAATTGTAGCCTTTATTAATATCAAAATACCTTAAAAAATTAAATTGGGAACCCGAAACATTTTTCATTATTAAGAAATTGAATCTTAAACTGCAGAAAATAGAATATCGGAAACTGATTTTTGTTTCTGATACAAATGTATTTTAATGAAATGTATTTGGGAGTACCACAAAACCCTTTAAAAAAATATATTTACGACAGAATACAACTTTTTAAATAAATCTGAATTCTGTACAAAATCAACACGGACCAAATACAATTAAATTTACGTTACTAATTGCATAATATATATTTTTATAACCTACACTAAGATTGAAAGGGCATATTTAGTTCGGTACGCCGTTTGTAACAGCCAGAAAGATCAGCATGACCTAGTAAAACTAGAAAAATTACACAGAAAAAAAAAATGTACATCATATAGATGAATTCCGTTCTTTAAACGAGGATGAATTGAATTGATGAGCCTTTCATAATATTAATGACTAACGCCATCAATGTTATGAATGCTATCATAAATATGGAGAACGCTTTGTAACTGTCGAAAAAGTGTTCTTCAATATGATGAACTGTATGTGAAGAATACGTTTCATCATATTAATGAACCAAAATATAAAATACAACATATATGTTCTTCATATTAAAGAACGCTGTTCATTAAACCAAACAAATTTTCTTCGAATTTTTTTTTTTTTCGAATTATTTTTTTTTCGAACAATGTTTTTTTTCAAAAATATTTTTTTGTCCGAAAAATTTGTTCGCATAATTTTTTAAATAAAATTTTTACGAATTATATTATAAACAATTTTTTTTTTTGAAAAAATATTATGAACAAATTCATTAATATGACAATTCAAATTCATTTTATTGAATATTTTGTTCATATATATAATGAATGCATTCATTAATATGTCATTTAATGAACGGTGTTATCAATATGATGAATCTGGTAGTTGGTGAAAAAATTCATAATATTTATGAATAAATTCATCATATTGAAGATCAATGAAACTCCTAATTTATGTTACTTTTCCAATTAATTTTTTTTGTGTAAGATTTCTTTTATTTTCTTTTTTTTTTTTTGATGTGTTAAAAATAAGTCCTAAAGTATAAATTATATTTAGTGACTGATTTTGACTTGAGTTGACGTTTAATAAAAGGTCTGTGTTACCCTTCTCCTGCTTCTCAGCATTATAAACGAGGCAAAAAAAATCCTTCAACGATCCTCTACAGTTAACTCTCTCGAGTTCATTCAACTGATTTCAATTATATAGTATTTTTTACAAATAATATTTGGACACGAGCAAATTCAACGTCTTGTATTCGAATTTGTAACTGTAGCTTTTATCTGTGGCTGCAGATGTATCTGAAGACAGCAAGCAGTGCGTTTTGAATGCGATCTCTGCTGTTGATCTGCATATATAATTGAGTTTTTGTTTTGTATCTGCGTTTTTTGTTCCAACTCATTCACAGCCAACAACATAATTTCCTTCCTCCATCGACGCACCCCGCCTCGCCCCTAAGAAATGCACGCGAATCATTGCCATGCGTTCAATTCCTCCTCAAGTCCGACGTACTTTTTTTTGGTTCGGTCTGCAGTTTCATTTGGTACCGCGCCCCACTCACCACCACTCACCGAATGACTGTAATTACTGCAACGTATTTCTTCATTTATGAACACAAAACAATCAAATAAGAAAAAACAAAAGTTTTAGTTCGGAAATTACTTTGTTTTGTTGCTCATTTGAATAAGGATGAGAACGAATTTCGTTTCGTTTATTGTTTCGATTGCTGTTTTTCCGTTTATTGCTGTTATGCGTTGTTTACACTGCATGTTTTCAGCAATACGAGTTGAATTGAACAGACGCAAAGACAGACACATTGTTTGGGTGGCAACGTCTTCGGATGAACTCGCGTGAATGTCGCGACGTGAAACTCGTGCGAATTCGGCCAACGATTTGCGTGGGGCTTGCGATGAATTGTAGTGATTGCTGTTATTGTTGTGATGAGTGCGAGTGAATCATGAATCATTTGATTGACACGCGCAAATCGTTTAATAAATGCGTCAATCCTGCAATGACACGAGTGAATCTCTCACAGAGCGCTTAGTGCGAGTGGTAGAGTGTGCTGAAGAGTGATTTTTCGTGAATCTGACCTCTGATTCTCGTAAACAGAGACCAGGGAAATACAGCCAATGTAAAGAATATGAATTAAATGCTACTTATACTCATTTTTTTTTAATTTCTTAAAAATATATAAATAAATAATCAATTTCAAAAACACATAATTGAAAACAAAACAATATACAAAATCAATAACACAAATCAAAAGAAAAACACAAATAACTGTAAATGGTAATAAAAAAAATCAAAATCTATAAAAACAAAAATACAACACAAAACCCAAAAACAAAATCACAATAGCAAAAATAAAATAAAAGAATACGAAATTACAACAGAAATAACAACAGAATAAAAACTAAAAATCTAAAACACAAGCAAAAAAACACACAAATAAATAAAAAATACAAAAGCAAAAATAAATGAATAAATAAAAAAAATAAAAACAAAAAAAACATAAAAAGGAAAACCCAAAATTACAAAAAAAAAACGCATTATCGAAAGAAAAGTAAAAACGCCAAATCAAATAAAAACAGCATATTATAAGAAGAAATACCATCGCAAAGTGGGACAGCGAGTTTTTACTTAAAGTTATATAAAGTTTGCGAAAACCTCAAAAGTCAAAACTGATTATATAGTGTTTTGAATATTAAGCTTTTCAAAACACTAATGAAAATTCATCGACTATTATTAACAATTTCAACAATTTTTGGTAGTATGTGAGGTATCCCGCCATGTCCCATCAAGATTACATTTGGACAAGTGAATTATATCAACGAAAAACAAACATTCATCATTGTAGCTCTATTAATTTCTAATATATGCCGTTTTTATAATTTCGGTATATGGGAGGTACTACTACCATTTGTTTAATCAATATGAAATTTTGACAAGTGCTTTATATTCAGACCTGCATCGTAAAGAAATAATAAAGAAGTAATTTGATTCTTAGCACATTTTTTTGAATTTTTTCACGATTAAAAGAATCAAAAACGAGTAATCGGACTACTTTTTTTTATTTTTTTCAAATTTTTAGATTATTTTCAGATTAGGTTTCAACCCCGGTACGAGGTCTGGTCGGGGACAAACGAGACACAAATGTTGGTGCTCTAAAATGGGGGTTGTGTGTTGGGCTTATGACGCGTCATATAAATAAAAGCCGATCAACGAAAACAGACAAAATGCCTCGTATCCCTAGTAGAAATTTTGGTCATAAAATGATCATGTCATTATTTGAGATGATCGGGATACGACGAAGCCCATAATGTTCTTGTAACGCGGTGTCCTGATCATGTACTGACCTCAGGCCAATGATCATGTACTGATCGGGCAATACCCCATTTTATTATTAACCCGACAATTGCCCAGTCAGAGCCCGAGCATAATAGGGTTTCTCTCATTAAATCTCGATCATTGCCTGATTCTAATTTCGTTATGAGGAACAAATAATGTACCTATGATCGGAAATATTGACTATTTAGATAATTTAACCCTGGCATGGTAAGTATGATAAGAGCATGCAAAGGTAATGATCATATTTTCTCAAATAGGGCTTAACCAAAGAAAACCCGATCATTTTCCGATGGCGCATCGGGCAAATTTCTACTAGGGATACCGACCCGAAAACAGATTATTTTTTGGTTATTTGAAAATACTCAAAAAAAGTAATCCGACTAATTTTTTTTTTGATTATTTCTATTTTCTTAGATTATTTTTTGATTATCAAATAATCAAAAATATTACAAGAAAAATAATCAAAAAAAAAGTAGTAGGATTACTATTTTGATTATTTTCAAATAACTTATTTTTCTGAAACTAACACTATCCCTGCCCCACTGTGCGTCGGTTCTAAACAATAAAAAAATGCAAGTAAAAAAAAAAAAATTTATTTAATTTTTCTTATTCCAAAAAAACTGAAAAACTGAAAACGGACGCCATGTTCCGATTTTCGATCGAATTTCATTTGCTTTGCTTTAAACGATTTTCTGTATTGGGACTAGGGCTGTGCCATTAATCGTTTTACCGAAAATTCTGATAAATCGTAATCACGATTAATCAATAATTCGATTAATCATATTTTTGAATTAACCGAAAATACGATTAATCGGGTAATTATAACTTTCAATTAATCAGAATTCAAATCATTTTTATTTGAGAACATGTATATTACTGTCTACATAAATATACAAACAAAAATTTTGTTTTTCTTTAAAAAAAAATACTTAATTTAATATACAAATGCCAAATTAGATAAGTAGCAATTAGAATGTCGTTATTTATACTCATGCTAAAATCAATTAATCGTATTACAATTAATTATATTTCATATTAATCGTTATTTAAAATAATGACAAAAGCTGATTAACCGATTAATCGTATTTTCGGTTAATCTAAAAATACGATTAATTGAATAATAGATTAATCGTGATTACGATTAATCAGACTTTCAAGTAAAACGATTAACCGTACAGGCCTAATTGTGACTGCTTTTTATATGAAATTCGATCGAATGCCGGAACATAGCCCTCTATTGCCAACAATTGGACTGGAAATTACTATATTAGGCCTTTTTATGAATTATAATATGGTGGCAAAAGAAATCCAAATGACTGCTTGAAATTCAAAGTGAATGAAAACTTTCTTACAATGAACTTTGGCGGTTCTCGGAATGAATTAAATGCATTTAAGTGGCATATTATAATTGAAAGTGTGCACACTTGAGTTGGTCACTATTACAACAGAACCATTTATGCACAATTATTGCCGGATATTTCAGCAAACACCCCGAGCAACATCGGCCGCCGCTGCACCGCCTGCACGTTCTCCGGCTTTTGTTAATTCGAAAGACGACGAAGAAGTAGAGGAAAACAACATGGATAGGTTTGGGTTTGGCAGTAGCCAACATCATCAGCAAGAGCAATAGCAACAGCAACATGTGCAGTAGCAACAGTAGCAGTAGCAATAGCAACGGTAGCAAATGGTTGCAATAACAAACAATTTTCAAGCTCATATACGTGCGCATGCAAAGCAGTGCAAATTACAACAATAATACGTACGGCAGCAACAATGGCAGCAGCAACAACAGCAACTCTAGCAATAACTGCTAACAAAAAAAAAAACGTGCTTCAACGAGGCGCGCAGTAAAAGCTCTTTGGAGGTCGTCTGCGGCTGCGCGCTCGGCTTAAAGGCTTTAAATGCTGTTGCTGCTACGTTCCTTGTTGCTGCTTCGATTGTTGTTGTTGCTGTTGCAGCGGTGGCAGCAACGTCAGCGTCAGCAAATCGATGCGATCGTTAAGATCACGAAAAACAATTCAAAATTAATGATAATAAGCGGTTGCCGTGCAGCGTCGTCCCGACTGCCTCCGAAATTACTGCGTACAACAGAAGCAGCCGAGTGGTAGCAACAGCAACAAGCAGCAACAGCAACAACAACTACTACTGGCTGCTCATCGCACAGTAGTGTCTGCCGCATCGACGGCTGCTGGAGGCTGCCTTGACTAAGACTGGACTGGACTTGCCTGATACGATCGTCCGTCTGTCTGTCTGTCTGTCCGTGTGTCTTACCTTGGCTTTCGTGCATGTTGCTCATGCAGTGTTGCTGTAGCTGTTTGGCTGCTTTATGCCAAAATCAGCCTGCGGTGGAGCTGCATGGGGTGCGGCGGTGCTGCTGCTGCTGCCGTCGTCAGAACTTTAATCATATTTTCAGCAGGAATTATTATAATATATTATTATTGTTTTTGTTGTTGCTGCTGTTGCTGTTTGCCGTTGCAATATTTTTTTCGTTGCACCGAATTGAGCGCTTTTTGCTGCAGCTCCAACATAATGATGGCCTAATGGCCCGGCTTATTAACTGCCAATATTTTTTGTTTGGGCCTGCAATTGCCGATTGTGGGAAAATGTCTGCAGATCCTGCGGGTTTTTTCAAATTTTATTTTTATTTTTTGAAACCTGCTGTTTGGTCTAAGCTGCAGATTTTATTCTACTTAGTTTGAATGCAGAAATTGCTGCTTTCAATAAAAACAGCGCAAAAATATAATAAAAAATTGATGGATGATGGCAAAAACGAATAAATATTGAAATTTGCATATGAGGCACTAACACATATAACACACGGACGGACATACCATACACACACACTCACACATTGTCAAAGGACATGCAACGTCGTCAAGCGCCGTCGTCATCGTCCTCATCTTCATCATCAACATCGTCGTAGTCGTCGTCAACGCAGTCCTCGTTGTTTCGGACCAATCGAATGACTTGGCGCGAAACGTGTCTTCGTGCAGATTCTGTTGTTGTTGTTGTTGTTGCTGCTGTTATAGTTTTTGTTGCTATTGCTGCAGGCTTCAAAAACAACAGTGACTAAAATTGTCGCAACGCAGAGCTTCGCATTTTCTGCTGTCCGTGCGACGGGCCGCTGGTCATTCTTTCGTCTGTTTCTTTCATGCCGCTCTTTCTTGCTCGCTCACCCAACGGTCTGGTCTGCCTCCCGCCGAACACATGTCCATGCGTCCGTCCGTCCATCCATTCAATCTCCCCATCATGCCACCAGCAGTCCTATTCCTCGCTGCTTTGCTGCTCTTTTTTCGCACATGGGTTGTGTCCAAGTGCTACCAGGATTTAGCAACATATCCAACAGCAGCAACAACAACAACAACGAGACCAAAAACTAGTTTGGTATCCTTGCGTGGCGAAGGCGGCAGGCGCTACTGTGTGCGTGTGTTTCTTTTTTTATTCGCATTTTCTAAAATACGCCATTTTTTAAAATTTATTTCAGCCATTTTCTTCTTCAGCTGCATGCCCGCCTAAAACCTGTCGCATGACGCAAAGGATTTTGCAATGTTTTATAAAAAAAAGGATTCTATAAAAAATATATAAAAGCCTTGAGTGCCCCACAGCTACTATGTATTGCTTATTAAGAAAAACCATTTCCTGTCAAAGACGCATCAGTGCGTAAGGCGTTCGTATTTGTCCAAAGACCCCCACCACAATTTCACCATATAATAGTTTTTGTCTCAGTTGTCTCAGGTGTCCTTCCATATAAAGTATTGAAAAGTTTTCTTTTAATTCGTGTTGCCTTTTTCCTAGTACGAGCGACACCAGAGTGATGGTTAAAAAATTGAATTCTAATTGAATTGCCGGACCATTAAACCATTAAAAGGAAGACCGGCTCTGTATACAAAAAATATTACTTAACCAGAACAAAAAGCTATCATATATCATTGGAACTACAGACGATTATTAATTGATAGCTTATAATAACGATTTAAAATTAGATATACAGATTTAGAATGTTTATGAATTGAAAAAACATTGGTTTTTAGTACAAATTTAGTTTTAGTAAAAATTAAGATTTTTAGAAAAAAAAATTGTTTTGTTAAGAAAAAATTTGATTTTTAGTAAAAATTTGTATTTTTCGTACATATTTTGTTTTTTTAGTATTTTTTTTATTTTTAATACAAATTTTAATTAGTAGTAAAAATATTGATTTTTAGTAAATTTGTTTTTTGATTTTTATTATAAATTTAGTGTTTTTGTAAAAATTTAAATTTTTAGAACAAATTTTGAATTTGATTAAGAATTTTGATTTTTAATAAAAAAAAATATTATATAAATAATGATTTTTAATATAAAAAATTATTTTTAGTACAAATTATGATTTTTAGTAAAAATTTAGATTTTTATTATTAATTTTGATTTTTAATATAGTTTTTGATTTTTAATAAAAAAATAATATTTTTAGTACAAATTTTGATTTTTTTAGATAAAAATTTGGTATTATGTAAAAAAATTAGATTTTTAGTACAAAATTTGAATAAAAATTTTCATTTTTAATATAAATTTTGATTTTTAATAAAAAAAAAATATTATGTAAATAATGATTTTTAATATAAATAATTATTTTTAGTACAAATTATGATTTTTAGTAAAAATTTAGATTTTTATTACAAATTTGGTTTTTAGTACACATTTTTATTTTTAGTACAAGTACAATTATTTTTAGTAAAATTTTGTTTTTAGAAAAAATATTGATTTTGATTAAAAAATTTGATTTTGAGTACAAATTTGGATTTTTAGTACATAATAAAATTTTTAGTACAAAATTTGATATATTTATATTTAGTAAAAATATTGATTTTGAAATAGAAATTTTGATTTTAGTACAAAATTTAATTTTTATTATAAATTTGAATTTTTAGTACAAACATTGTCTTTAGTACTGATTTTGATTTAAGTACAAATTTCAATTTTTAGTAAACATTTTGATTTTTAGTAAACAATTTGACTTTTAGTAAAAATTTTAATTTGTAATACAAATATGGATTTTTACTGCAAATTTTTATAAATTTTGATTTTCATTAAAAATCCGGATTTTTAGTACAAATTGGGATTTTTACTACAAATTTTAACTTATTGTACATGTAGTAAAAATATTGATTACTAAAAATTTAGATTTTCAGAATTTTTAAAATTTTATTAGACCAAATTTTGATTTTAATACAAATTTTTATTTAGTAATTTTGATTTATTGCATATGTAGTAAAAATATTGATTATCAGTAAAAATTCTGATTTTCAGAATGTTTACGCCAAACTTTGATTTTAATTCAAATTTTGATTTTAGTACAAAATTTAATTTTTAGTACAAATTTTTATATTTAGTAAACATTTTGCATTTTAGTAAAAATTTTAATTTTTAACAAAAATTTTGATTTGTAGTAAAAATTTGAATTTTAAGTACACATTTTAATATTTATTTAGAAATTGTAGAAATTCATAAAAAATCTGATACAAAAAAAAAATGGAAGAAATAAAAGTTCATTTAAGTTTTCGCAGAACTAAGCTCTTGTACTAATTGTTCGGACGACGATTGTGCGTCTGCATTTTCCTTAAATATTTAATAGGCACCGATTTTTTGCGCATTGAATCAGCTGCCTGGAATGTGCAACCTGTACCCAAGGCTCAAGGGAGCAGCAATGATCTGCGATGCAAACGATAGAATTGTTGTCGGTTGAGTGGGTGGTTGTTTTCTGGGGTTCCTTATTGGGTTGGCGGGTTGTTTTGCACGGTTCCGCGGTGCTATCGATGTTTAGGAGTTATGCTGCAGTTTCATATTTCGCTGACAGACGCATACATACTACGGTCGACACACACACACACACAGAAATGTTTCTAGTTTCGTGTCAGTCAATCAATCAAGCAGCGTCGATGATGATGATGGTGATGATGATGAGGACGATGTTGAAATTGCTGTTGCTACTGTTGCAGTTGCCACGTTGGACTGCCGTCCATAAAGTTGCAGCGAAGTATTGCTGTCGTTCCACGCTACTCTGCAGAGTGAGTACATTATTTTTTTTTTTCCAAATATTAGATAATTTAATTGGTGCAAAGTTGACAATAGTATCCAGTATTTTGACTATGGAAAAAGGCTTGATTTTACTCTGTCGCGATACAGTTTAATAATCACACAAAAAACTTTTGGCTCATTATGGAGAAGTTAATTTTTTTGCATATACAAATTATTTTGGGGCTGCTAAATACTTAAAGTCGAAATTTATTAGCAAGAGATTACAAGGTATCAAAATTTAAAATTAAATCACAAATAAATGTAACATTTTGAAGCATTTTAGAAGAAATGTGTTCAAAATGAATAAATTAATCAACTACTACACTTTACGAGAATACGTATTCCTCGTATGATATCTAAAACTCTCTACACTCATGTGTGTGCACAGTCGGATTCTAGAAGTTTCCACAAACTTAATGAGAAACCGCGTTGCTATCACGCTAATTCGCGCTCACAGCATCTTCTCTCGTTTTCTAGCACATTGCCTCAGAACGGCTCTCAGTCGCGCAATTAAAAAATGTTACCAATATAAAAATAACCTAATTTGCAGCAAACCATTTAAAATCGAATAAAAATAATTTGGTCAGTCACGAATTTAACTTCTCAGAATTAGAAGGAATATTCCCGACTACTCTTTGATAGCTATAAAAATAAATTCTGCGAAGAAAACACCAACAGTTCAACGAAACCCAAATTTAATAGTCAAGTAATTAATTTCTTAAAATCTAGAAAATATATCGATTTTATTTATAAATCGAACATGCTTGATTTAAATTTCTGGATATGATTAGAATTTTTTTTATATTAGTTTGATATTTTTCATTTGTGATTCAGTTTTAGAAGTTTATTGCCGTTGTGAAGGAAATGTGTTATTTTATATGTATTTCCTATAATTTAATGCATAAAACTGTATCTTTGTAGAGCTATACCTCGTCATCCACCTTGTCACATATCACATATTATTGCATTAATGTATATTCCATGCTACCTAAAGTTTTTTATTTGAAATATGAAAATATTCTGCACATAGAGGGTTTTCTCACATTGACGGAGGAATTATAAAAAATAAACTACAGACAAAAAACTACAATAGCAAAACACACTTGTCTGTCTTTACAACAACAGTTACCAGTAGTTAAAAAAAAATTAAAAATGCAATATTGAAGCTGATGAATCGTAACCTGTGAAGAAATATTGAAATGCTACAGAGCCAGCGAGCAGCCATAACAAAAGAAAAAAACTAAAGCGTACAAAATATCGAAAACGAAAAAGAAAACAGCGCCAGCACAGAGAAAACTTAGTAAATAAACTTAAAAAGGAACCGAAGGCACCACCTACCTTTGACAAAATATGGCCAATGGACGGGACGCACCTAGGGAATCGCGCTGCAACGTAGTGCAAAAACAAAAGGCAACAAATTCAATATATATAGCATATATTTTAGAGGTGGAGAGTGAGCTGGAGGTGGAACTGGTCCCGGAACTGCTGGTGGTTTTGTTTATGCCGTTTTTCTGTTTTTTTGCTGGAGAAACAGCGACTGTTTCTATGGCGGAACCACTTCGATTCAATCAATATATAGACATACATGCAGATGCTATGCAGGAAATCCACGCCCCGGTCCCCCTCAGATATGTTTGTGACAAAAGAAATATTGTAATTACTTTCGCTGGGGAGTGAATATATGAATGCTTGGTACATTTTTTTAATCATTTTGCGCTCTGCCACGAACCAGAGAGCACTGAGCAGTTAGATGTTCGATGTTCGATATAAATGCATCTATATAAATTCACTTGAGTTTATGGCACAGCCGGAAACTCTTTATTGTTCTGAATTAAGTTTGCAAATAAATTATTAAAGAAGTCATCAATAACATGGTACTTATTATATGCAATGTTTAGAGTTTACTTTGATCAAAGCGGAATTACTTAGATAGATCTCGATTTTTAGCTTTGTGAAGTACTTTACTTCGGGGATCGAATTCTGAAATACGTTCGGGAAATATTCGAATTCACACTTTCAGAAACATTACCTAAAACTAGTCAATATGATAAATTATTATTCCAAACGGTAAATACCATTAAATACAACAAAATACTATAACATTATCGTCACTATCAAGCCAAAGGGGCGAATGTGTAATTTTTGACATTTGCGTTTTTTTACATCTATATATATAAAACTCTGTCTGTCTGTCTGTTTGTTCCAGCATCACGACTAAACCGCTGAACCGATTTAACTGAAATTTTGCACCAGGATACTATAGAGTCCGGAGGGTGTCATAGGCCATATTTGGGCAGATTTTGACAAAGGGGCGTGGCACCTCCCATACAACCTAAACTTTCCAAACGATATAACTCGGCATTTTCACCAGCTACGAACATGAAACAAAAAACTCAAATACAACAAAAAAAAATTAAAATCAAAAACACAAAATCAAAAGCAAAAATCAAACACAAAAACAAAACTTCTACTGGAAAAAGCTCTACGGGAAAGAATTATACTTGTTTTTTAATATAGTTTTTCCTCAAGTACTGTGTCAAAATCGTGTGTGGTTTTGTTGGATATTTTTAGCCACAAAAGGCATTAAAAAAATTGAAAATCTTGTCATGCCAAAAGTTCGAGTCTTTTCGTATTTTTGCCATAACCTTTTACTGGTACAAGATAAAATAGTGGTGTAAAGGCATTAATTGTTTGTTATTAACGTACCTATCGATTGGCATCATTACTTAAAAATAATTTGCCAAACATTTTTCTTGCAAATAACAAAATTTATTATAAAATAATGATGCCAATCGATAGATGCTTTAAAAACAAACAATTAATTGCTTCACAACACTATTTTATCTTGTACTCATGAAAAGTTATGGCAAAAAAACGCAAAAATTCGCCCTTTTGGCATGACACGATTTTCAATTTTTCGAATTTTGTTATTTGCAAGCCATAACTTTTTATTGGTTATTTTTTTAACTACGAGATAGTTCTGTAAAGGCATCAATTATTTGTTTTTAAACCACCTATCGATTGGCATCATTATTTTTAAATAATTGTTTGAATTTTTGTTATTTGCATAACATTTCTTTGGAAAATAATTTTTAATAATAATGGAAATCGATAGATGTTTTAAAAACAAACAATTAATGATCTTAATTTTGTACCCATGAAAAGTTATGACAAAAAAACAAAAATATTTGTCAGAATATAGGCACACAAAATCCGTATTTATAATTCAGTTTGTTGTTCAATCCAAAAGATATTTTATATACGTTATGCTAATTCATTAATAAACCAAAATAACACCAGACATTTTAAAAATTATTTTTACTAATTTATAATTTCATTTCCCAACATTATTAAAATGCACATTCGCAATATGTTTAGTAAAACTTTCAAAACAAATACCAAAATATATTCAATTTTTCTACATTCTTCTCGGTATACATAATTCCCATTGTCATACATGAGCGAGACACATGTTTCGAATAATTTTATGAGAGGAAAGAAAAGTTTGTATTAAATCCAGACATTTTGCTGACTGTCCGCAAAATATTACTGGAATATGACTATTGATAACATGATATCGTATCCCAAACATCTCCATTACTTAGCACTTAGGTTAAACGTCGTTTACTTAAACGTCTCACGTAGATTAACTATTTGAGCAGTTTTTCAGTGGTAGTTCAAGTTTCATTCAGATCAGTTCTTAAAATATGGCAGCACCAGCTAATTTCAACGAATAATTGATTGTGAATAGCATTTAAGAAGACAAAAAAGAACGATATTTTTCTCATTTGGAACAGCCGATATTTAAGTTGCGAGAATGACGAAATTTACAAAGATAATTTAGAATAGTCTAGTGCACGAAATAATAAATATCAGTGAGAAATTGTGCGTATGATAGTTCAGTGTTAGTTTATACAATGAATAATAGAAGAAAACTAATAAATTGGAAATTGATGTACAGACAAATGAGCGCTTGAGCGTGGACTGCAGAGCGTAAAGAGCGCATCTCACATTTTACTGTCAAAAACATTGAGAGTTTAAACGTAGTTTAACCCACAAACATCGGTGGGTAAACTAAGTTTAAACTACGTTTAAATTTCACTGAAAAACACGAATCTAAGTTTAAACTAAGTTGTCAAACATATGTTTGAAATATTCCTGAAAAATTCGGGTCACAAATATGAAATTCATATTTCATTCGAGAATCAGGAAAACATTTGAAACATTAAATTATCTGCCACAAACTCGAGATTTTAGTTCGTTATGCCATAAAGGCTATTATAATTTAGCTTGTGGTTTATTTCTCTTATAACTAATGGTAGATATAAAAATAATTATGAATTCTTACCTCTTAGGTTCCACCTTTTTAATAAGAGATTAAACAGAGTTTAAACTTTTCTACATTTTTAAAAGGACTAACATTCTGAACCAAACGACGGAATTTAGTTAAATTTGACAAATATAAAGATAATAAGTATTCGATTAATATAGCATTTTAAATATTTGTAATATGTTGACCACAAATAAAATGACATCAAGTTTAAATCATGTGTAATTTGAAAATATGACTGAATAACTGGCCAAAAATCAATATTCATCATATTGATGAATTCATTCATTTATTTAAAATCGTATTTAATAAATGTTTTTCATTTTCAATATTTTTTTAACATCAAATTACAAAATAAAATGTGTCTCTATTTACATATTATGTATTCATAATTCTTATAACCGCGGTAGCTCAGTGGTTAGTGCGTTGGACTGCGAGCCGAAAGGTCCCCGGTTCAAGCCTGGACTGGGGCTAACAACATCTTTTCATAGAAACATTTTTCTATACCGCGCTACCTCTCGGCAGTAAATGGCAAACCTCCGAGAGTAAAAACATTGCCTATGAAAAGCTCTCACCCGCCGTTCGGATTCGGCAATAAACTGTAGGTCCCACCACTTTGAGTACAAATATAACACGCACAGCTCAAAATGGTGAGAGAGCTCGTCCGAAGTTCTAAACAGGACTGTAGCGCCAAACTATTATATTATATTATTATTATTATAATTCTTATAAGATTTATAATATTTAATTTCTAGTCATCCTTAATTTCTAGTCATCATATTAATGATCAAGTGTACATCATATTGATGACTTTGTTCATCAAACCATATTTATTTAAATATCATATACAAATCTTATCAGAATTATAAATACAGAAATATGTAAATGGAGACATATTTTAGTTTGAAATTGTTATAAAAAAATAGTGAAAATGAAAAACATTGAAAAAATACGATTTTAGTTCAATATGATGAATACTGGTTGTTGGTAGACATTTTTTTGTGTGTACCAAAGACAGCATAAATCTCCTAAATATCTCCGTCAACTCTACCATCTTCTCAAATGCCATGAATTCCAAATGTACTCCTACGATTAATGCCGCAGCCATAAATTCGCAAAACATCAACGAACGATAGTTATTCAATTGCTGGCATAAAATAGAATTTAATTAGATCGGTCGCCCGTGCAAACTCTATTACCTGACAGGAGGAGTTGCAGCGCAGCAGTACCGAAAGCCTTCCGTTCGCCACAGAAACATTTTTCAAACGAACGTCAGTCGATCGTTTATTAGTTGCCTCGAATGTGCATCATTTCAGCGAAAGGACATTCAACGATTGCTGCTCTTATGTACGACGAACGCAACCCTTGCCTTTCAGAGGCCTATTGTCCAGCGATGTTGCTGGCAAGAGCCTATGTGGGAATTAATACATGTTTACGCAAATGTACAACACGGAGAAGAAGCAGGAGCAACAGCAAAAACTTCAATATTTGACGAAGCCATAGATTCCGTGAAGGGTCTCGGAGAAATTGCCCACACAGACCACAGCACATACAGCCGAAATTCGGCAACACAAGCCGTTGGTAACCACGTAACCAAAATTCAAACATGCAAAGTTGGACCCAGAGCCCTCTACATACGCGTCGCCATCGTCATCGTCGAAGGCATCGTATTCTTTCAGACACATTCGAGGCGCAGCCAAATATTGATGCTTGGCGTGCGGTCCTCCGGTGCGAGTGGGACAGCGCGAATTTCTGCGATGAACGGCTAAAGAACGAGCGCCTGGCAACCAACAACAGTTGAGGCTAGGAACAACGACAACAACAAAATGTTCCGAGCGAGCGAACGCATTTTAGGAATGATGGGAAATGGTGGGGAGTGCGGCAAATCACCAACTGCCCATATTGCCCATGCCGAAGGCAATTTCAACGACCTCAGCTAAACGAAGACTGTACCGTTGCCGGCTGACTAGATGGCCGACCGGCCGATGGTAGACCAGCAAAGAAGGATTCAAACAAAGCAGCGCCTACAAATCATGGCGGCGGCATCGTCATCGGCAAACATAAGCAGGAGCGCGAAGCTAAAGACTAGGGTGACCCCTATGAAGCATACCACACAGACATAGGCAGAGGCACAGATACACATGGTGTGGATAATGGTCATCGTCATCGTCAGCGACAACATCCCGATCCAAAGCCCAACAGCAGCAGAGGCAACGACAACCAGCAGTGCGAATAAATGGCAACGCGATTTGCAGTAGCAGCAGCGAAATCTGCGTTTATGCTAAGAAAAAAATCACTCGAGAACAACAAAAACTGTTGCGGAGCCTTTTACCAACAATGCAGAGTAGCCAGTGCCCAGTAGGATGTCATCCACGCCACGCTAAATGGACTTTGAAGTAGGGAAACTAACTTCAGCCCATGTGGTCACCTCGGGCCTCACTGATGGGCGCCATCAAATCCATTCTTGTGCTGCAAGAGTTGTGCGAAGGTGGTGCAGTGTTTCAGCAGCTGGCTTAGCCTGGTCAATTCGCAAGACTCTCTGTGTTTAGGCCTTGATGCGTTTTATCGACACTTTAACCCATGCGGCATGAATGCAGTAGCAGCAGCGACCGAAGTGCAGAGACAGGGCTGGCTGGATGGTTGGCTGCAATGTGCGGCGCTAGCTCAAATAAGAGGGCCTACGGCGAAATGTGTTTAGAAACGTTAGTGGTTTTGACGGTACGTCAAACTGCAGTAGTGAGGGAAATAGAAATGAAACGTTCGACCAATTTAACATGGAAGATTTAAAATAAAATGTACATTTATTTCATATATTGGCTAAGTCCTTTTTTGTACGTATTCGTATTCCGGAACAGTTGCTCATTTTCAACATTTTTAGAATATATCATTTTTATCCAATACATATTAGAGTAACGCCTCAGATAAAAAGATACCTTGTGTCGCACTTGATGCCACAATGATAAAATTCTCAGTTCATTCATTTTCTTCAATAGTCTGCTGAGTCCTGAATTAATGGTTTTTAGTTTTGTTCCAATACTCAGATTATCATAACCCCTGATTGTAATTGTTGTGCTTGTTTGTATTATATGTTGTCTAGATTTCCTTCATCTTCTATTTTATGTAAAAAGACATAAAATCTCGTATCAAAAATTCTTAGTTCAGCTGTTTAATAATAGAAATAATAAGAACACCCATAAGAGTACCTACTTGAATCTTGCATTCCCATACCAATACTAAAACCTATGGGACATTCCTTTTGGAATACCTATGGGGGGAGCAGTTCCTTTAGAAAAACTTTGAGTGGTTCAGATAATACGGTGGAAATAGAAAATTGCAAATCAATTTACAGCCAAGCAAAAATAAAGCTCGGTCAGATGGGAAATTTTGAAGTAGGGAATTTCCGATGGAGACAGGAATTAATAAAACAGTCTAAGCAAATAAAGAGTCACAATTTAAAATGAAATGATAAAATTAACCGCATTTATTACAAAATATTTTTCTTATGATGTTAACTTTGTATCTACTAATTAATTAAAAAGAAATATATCTTCCACCTCATATCTTTGATACTTTCTACATGTCCTCAATATCATACCAAAGGGGCGAATGTGTATTTTTTTGACATTGTGTTTTTATACATTTTTGAATATAGTTTATTTTTTGTTGCTAAAAACAAAAATATTTATGTTTTGGTCAGGATATGCCACACAAAATATATATATTTATAATTCACTTATTTGTCCAAATCTAAAGATATTTTATATACTTTATGATAATTTATGAATAAACCAAAATAACAAAAAATTAAAAAAAAAACTTTTTAATTTAAGATCCAAATATTTTTAGGACGATGTAATTGTAATTTTTACAAAACCTTTTAACTAAATATAACTTACCGAAAAGTGCAGCGTAATAATTCTGCAGTTTACGATTCAATTTTTTCGTTCCTGATCCGATGAGCTTTCCTCATGAGCATCGAAATTTTCGTCACATTATTAATACATTCAGGTGATCAACTAAATAATTTAGCTTTTGAACCAAAATAATTTGTCTCGTGAGCCGAGCCAATTTACAAGTAAATCTTTGAGAGCAGAAAGTTTATCTCGTATGCAATTTATGAGTTAAATCCGTACCTTCCCAAGACAAAATTTCTGGCATTTTTCAGGAATATTTCCGGCAAACGCACTGCTTAATGGAATATCTTGGGAAGTGTATAGCAGGTTGTAAAATTTGATGGCATTTTAATGGCAAATTCACGCCATATTTTGGGAATGGGAAGAAAAAAGACAGCTTTTGATACAAACTCAAGAAAATGTTTCTGAACTGCCTCGACCCTGCCAAAAATGTTGTCTGGGGCTGCCATAAGATAAAGGAATATATTTAAGTATGTTTACTACTCCCAATAAATTTCCGGAAAGAATATCTATAGTTAGTAAGATCGTTATAGACTCTATGAACGAGTATAAGAAACCTCTTAAATACAGCCTCTAAAAAAACCCATAATGAAATTGAACCTCGAACATTGCTCGCCAAGAACAAGTCCAACGTCCACGGAAATTCGATGATGTACATTCGCGCTAGCGGGCAACTCGCATACATACGTCCTTCACACACACACACACACAATCCGGCACGCATTAGGCACAACAATAGAAATGAATCGAGTGAATACTTTTGTGCCAACATCGAATATGTGCGCCCAAACTCGACAGACAGACAGACACACACCGCCCAACCAACCAACTGCCCACCCAGTGCAGGCCGAACTCCAGTCAATGTGTGGCACATGCAAACGAATCGAAGTCCACGATGTACGTGGTGGACGTTGCAAACTTGGCAGCACTCGCACCCTACAATCACTCTTTGCACTCGGCAACCAGCGGCAGCAGCAGGTAAAGCACGAATCGCGGATGGTGCGAGGGGCGCTGGGTACAGGGTGCTGGGAGCATCTCGCAGGCATCATTTGGCTGGCTTGCAAGTATGGCCGGGACCGAAAGGCTTTTGTTTCTCGCACACTCGATGCAGCGTCATCATAATCAATGGCAACGGTAACGGCAACGAACGACATCGAACGGAATCGAACGAGCGAACCTAATGGTTTGATGTGGTTACCAATGCGTCGGGTGGCAACATTGGCTGGTGCGATGCGAACGATGCGATGTGGTGCGGTGCGGTGAGTGGGAAAAAGGTGAGACTCTGAATGATTGATTTTGCGAGCCAGGCGCTCGGTCCAGGAGTCACACACACGCCACGGCACGCCGTTGCCTAAAACTTGACTCGCATCACATCGCATCGCAACCAGAGCCTTGGCAGTGTTTTGTTGCTGCCACATCGACGTTGATGCTTCGCCAGCAGCCAGCAGCAGGCAGCAACGTTGATGAAATGGCAACATTTCACAACGAACAGAGACTGACGCTGGTCTTAGCCAAATGCAATCAGTAGGGCTCTTCGTGGCGGGCGTCGTGAGGCATTGGCGAGGAGCAGCGAAGGGCAGGCAGGCAGTCGCAGTCGCTTGTCCACGCCATTCTAAGCACAGCGAAACTCCGTAGAAGGGTCCACATCTCGCATGCATAACGAACGCTTCTTCGTTACATTCGTTGATTCTTTTTGCTCGTCGTCCTGCGTCCTTTTCAGCTCTGTTCGTTGGCTCGTTTTTTGGTGCACATGATTTTTCATGCCTCATCTGCCTCCATCCACAGCACGCTGGCGACTCAAATGTTCACATGTTAGAATTTTCAGCGGGCAGTTTCGATATTATAGTCCTTCTGGCTGTCCTCCTCCACCTCGTCCTCGTCGTCGTCCCCCTGCAACTGCTGCTCCTTCTCAACGTGTAGTTGTCGTAGTCATCATCGTCGTTAGTTGCAGCAGATATTTGCCATTGCGAGGAGCAAAGGACTCCTGTTGTTGGTTTCGTTATTCTTATGATGCTGGTTGGGTGCTTGCGCTGGTCCTGCTGCTCCTCGTCCTTTAGGTGTCCGTGTGTGTGTTGCATTGTGTGTCTGCATATTAAATTGAATCGAATGTTCGTTAGAAATAGGCGGAGTTATCAACGTATCCAAGTAATAATAAAAATGCAACACATACAAATTTATAGATTTTCCTCCTCCTCCTCCTCCTCCGCCTAGGCCACCTTTGCTAGGTAACTTCTTTGAGCTGAACGTGAATGTGGAGCTGATACTTCGAATGGATTTTATTTTTATTCCAGCGACCAGCTAACGAGACATTGTGCTAATGCATTGATGAAAATTGAAATTTTAATTAAAATATTTGTTGTTCTAGTAGATCTTCTTTTCATTTTTTTTACAATAATAAAATATCCGTCTAGAATATAAATCTCAATAGTAAAACCGAGAAGAGAATAGAGCTGCATATAAAATAGAATTTATTGATGATTAACTGAATATAGAAAATATCTAAAATCTTCAGAAAAATCTTCTGAATTGTCTACTTAAATTTCTACCTATTCTGAAAAAATGCACAGAAAAAAATGTACATCATATTGATGAATTCCGTTCTTCAAACCATGATTCATTGTATTGAAGAAAACATTCAATATTAATGACTAACAACATTAATGTTATGAATGCGATCGTAAATAAAGGGTTTTTCAATAAGACCGCAACAAAAGTTTTTTCAAGGCTTTTTCCATTTCATGATGGAAAGATATACGAGCCAACGAGTTGAAATTATTAATATTTACTACAGAAATTCGAATTCGTATATCTTTCCATCATGAAATGGCAAACCTAACTGAAGAGAAATGTCAAAAGAGCGGCAAGAAATATGGCGTCGTTTGCTGTCCCTGTCGCTTTACTTTTGTAGCGTCCCTGTTGAAAAACCCTTTATGATAAACGCATACAACATATTTTACTTCACATTAGAATGCTGTTCAACAAACCAAATTTTAATCAAAATATTTATTTTACGTTCATTTTTTGCCGTACTTCTCAGTTCTCAAGTAGTTCTAGTATGTTATTTCTTATAAATTATTAGTAAAATTTTTATAATATTTTTATATATATTTATAATGACAACTTTATATATAATTACAACTTTTGATTGAAATTTTTTTTTTTGAAATATATTTTTTTGATTTTTTTTTTTCGAAATAAATTTTTTTTTCTGTTATTTTTTAAATAAAATTTTTACAACGACTCTTTTTTCAAATTATTTTCCAAATTAAAATTTTTAATTATTGAGAAATTCGTAAAAAAAATATATTCATAAATATAATGAACAAATTCATCAATATGACGATTCAAATTCATTGTATTGAATATTTCGTTCTTCACTATGATGTTCGATAGTATATAATAAATGTTCATCAGTATGATGAATCTGGTAGTTGGTGAAAAACTTCATAATAATTATGATTAAATTCATCATATTGAAGAATTGTTTTTCTGTGCACCTTCTGATGATAAAGTAGCTTTTGGTTTAGAAGAAAATTGTTGTTATTATTGGCATTTTCGTTCGAAATTTAATAATTTGAATTTAAGTGTTTCATATCAGAACTCAACACACATTTTTTTTTTGAAAAAATTTGGTTTTCCGAAATTTTTTTTTACGTTTTTTTTTCAATTTTTTTCTGACATTTTTTTTTGTTCGAAATTTTTTTCGGATTATTTTTTTTTTAATTTGTTTACTGTTATTTTTTAAATAAAATATTTACAACACTTTTTTTTCGAATTATTTAAAATTTTTTTTTTAATGTTATGAACAAATTCATCAATATGACAATTCAAACACATTGAATTGAATATTTTGTTCATATATATAATGAATGCATTTATTAATATGTCATTTAATGAACGGTGGTATCACTAAAATGAATCTGGTAGTTGGCGAAAAAAATCATAATATTTATGAATAAATTCATCATATTGAAGATTTTATTTTTCTGTGCACGAACTGTACAAAGTATATATTTACACAAATTTATATCTATAGTATGTAAGAATATATAAATACCAAAGTTCCATTAATTCATTTAATTTCGTAAAATTTCAATTCAAAAATTCCAATTTGAGGAATATTTTGTCAAGTTAATAATTTTATATGAATTAAACCTAATGATAACCTTCATTCACACTAACTTTTTTCTGATCACAATCAATTTGGTGAGAAATAAAAAAAAAATATCAACCTATGTATATCGTTTCCGGATTAGGAGAAATGGCAAAAAATCCCATTTTAATTTTTATTTCACACTTTTGTGTATTTCTTTGTAAATTTATTCCAAGGACCTCAAGCGATATCCTTCATTCACACTAATATATTTCTAATCACTATCAATGTAGTAAAAAATAAAAAAAATAAATATTTCCTATATCTGCTTTGAATTTTGAGAATTTAAATGTCAAAAATTCTTCAAATTTAAATATGTTACACATTTATTGAGAAACAATATGAGATATCTTGTAATGCACAACTGTACCTAGATATTTTTATTTCGATAAAAAATCAATACCATGTACCCATGAAAAGTTAATGCAAAAAAAAATAAAAATATATACGTTATGGTCAGGACATAAAATCCGTATTTTTAATTTTGTAAGTTGTGCAAAATAAAATAAGTTATTTTATATACGTTATGCTAACTGTTGAATAAACCAAAATAACAAAAACAATTTGAAAAAAATGTATGTTTTACTAATTTTTAAAGCAGAATTTCAATTCGATTTTTTTTTCAATTATTTGAATTTTGATCAAATGTAAATTTCAAAATGTGCTTCGTATATAAATTTTATATAATAAACTCCTAGTCTGCGATTTGGTTCGATGCGAGAACGATATGTCGGAGAATTCGTACGATATCGAATAGGATTTCGTTCCAATATCGGACACCTTAACGTATTAAATTTTTTTCGAAATGAAAATAAAACGATTCTGTATTGATATGCATCGATTAGTGCAATGATATCAAGATTTATTCGAAAAATATTGCAATATCGATGTGAACAATGTTAAAATATCGTAGCATTTTATTGTACGAAAAATATTTTAAATTAGTTGCGATAAAACAATAATATCGACCTTTTTATCGAAGTTAGTTCGATAAAATTTTAATCATTGCAGAGCACCGAGACGTGGAAGACTGGGCATATTTAAAAGTTCTTGTACATTCAAATTTTATGACAATCCTGCAAACCATTTGCCGATAATTCTCAAATTCGATATCATAATGATAAATTATCGATATAAAACTCAAAGTATTTGAAAACTGAATTGTGTGTTCTTTAGTCTTTTTGTCAAAAATAAAATTTTCTGTGACAAAAACAACGATATCGTTATAGATAAGTTCGATTTTTTCGAAAACACTATCATTCTCGTATCATTTTAGATTATTGAAAACGATCATTTTAGGCTATAAACGATATCGTAAAAATATCGTTTCGATATGGTAAAAATATCGTTTGGTTTGCTGGGTATCTACAATATTTGAACATTTATCAAATCGATATCACAATATTATTCAAATCAATCTCGAATGTTGCTTATTTTTCTCTTCGATATCGAGAAACCCACTACATATCACACGATCCACCACTTAGATCCACCATTTAGTGTGAATTCTCCTGCTAGAATCTAGACCTTGTAGCTGCATCTAGAAATGATCAGTCACTTGGAATCCACAAGGTACCAAAAGATGTAGAAGACTGATATCCACCTCGCACCCTCGAAAATATAATAAAAGCCAATTGGAAATTCTTTGACGAAATCAAAGCAATTGGAAATGATTATAATCAATGGAAACACTTTGTGGATGCCTTATAAGCCCGACAGGGAGTTAAGGATTTCTAGAAGAAGAATAAGTAGAAGATAGTATTAATTAAATGTATTTATTTAATTTTCGACTTAGTTAAATGAGTAACAATTTTAATTCTCAAACTGTTAATATACCGCATTTTCCATCATTCGATTGAAACAGTATTCAAATTTGAACATTTTTGATTTTGGCTATTTCAAAATTTACATTTGCTGTTCTGTGGAACAAATTCAATACGATTTTTCTATTCGAATATTGAAATTTGGAACAATTGTAAATTTCAGACTGTGCTTATTGCAGAAACAATAAATTTAAAATGTCTATTAATTTGATAAATGCTTAAGTATTAAATTATATTCGTATCAACAAGTGTGCTCCTTGATTCCCAGATTCCCATATAATCTCTTTACAATGACCTATTACAATCTCTACATCCAAATGTGTTCAATGGTATTATAAAAATAGCAACCGGAATATGTTGCTCGGACCATGTTTCTCCGACCATGACGCACATTTACTTAAAGATTACTTTGTCAGGAGTGATAATTCGATACCACAACAAGAAAACACACAAGCAGACAGACAAACAGACAGACACACATGGCATACCAGCTCTGCAATCAGGCAATCAACCGTGTAACGATTATATCAGAGCAACAGCAGCAACAATTGCTTCAAGATATTCTTCCATTTAGGTGTCTGAGTTCGTGTGTAGTAACAACACTTGGCAGCAACATACGACTTCCTTTTCCTTACATGTGACTGCTGCTGCCAGAATTCCAAGCATTTGAACAGGAGGAGCAGTAGCAACATCAAATCATGTCGCACACTTCAACTGCACAACCTTGAGGAATTTCCCCATACAGACAGACAAACACTCAGACTACCGACTATCAGTCTAACTAAATGTCTAGCTGAGTATGTCGTATGTCTGTCTGTCTGTATGTGTGTGTGTGAACTGTGTCTGGCACAGTGTCTCGTCTTGTCTTTCTTGAATGGCAATCATGCAACAAGCCACATGCTGCTCGTTTAGCATATGCTGTGCTGCTACTGCTCTATTCTCGAAGCAACAGCAAAGGTCGCTTGCAGTCAACTTCTTACAACTTTCGCTTTCATGCACTTTGCTCCACATTTGCCACACTTGCCATATTTGCCACTGGTGCAAGTGGCTGATGCCGTCCTCTGTGGCACGTTGCTTAAGTTTATCCGAAGCGTAGCATCCTTTGCTGCCAACAACCACCCAGCCACACCAACGACCGGCGAGATCCTGGCATGCGACGGAAGCAACAACAGGGCTGATGCTGCCATGTTGCTGTGAATGAAACGAAGACGTAGTAAGGAGCAACAAACGAAGAAGTCAGGAATAGCATTTGGCATCTCCCAAGCACCCAATTTGCACACTTGTGTTAAGATTCTCCCCTAGTACTTGGGAGTCGTTGCTGGTCGCCAACGAGCAACGACTGCTGCAGTAGCAACAGCAGCAACAACTTGATTTGCATGCCAAGTGTTGCTGGGAATGTCGGCAGTACATTCGAGTACAAAGATGAATAGCAGTCACACTTCAGCATTGCTGCAGTAAGCCATGGCAATACCAACAACAACCAGAGCAGAGCAACAGAAAGAGCAACAGCAAGCAGGCCAAGATGTTGGTACGAGTGCAAGTGCATGAGCCAGATTTAAATTCATTTATGTTGTCGTTCAAGAGTGACTAAAATGCTTTGCATTCATTGAGACGCCATGGCACGAGACAAGCAATGCTTTCAGCTCGAAGCACAGAAGATTTCTAACCCCCAAAACTTCACAGCAGCAATGTTGAATAGTAGTAGGGGGTGAAAAACTGTTAAGTGCCACAGCAATTGTTGTTTTCTTTCAACGACAGCTACAACGAACGACCTTGTCGAGTAGTTGGCGGCTGGCATACTTGAAATGTGGCTGCTGGCAGCGGAGTTAGAAGAATGCGAGAGATAGATAGAGATCGTCGAAGCAAAGAGTCAGCTGAATGCCGACAAAAACTAGGGAAATAACGAAGTTCAAGTACTCCAAGTCTCCGTGCTGACCAAAGAGTTCCCTCCGACCAGTACTCCCAACAGATTTACTACACAGCGAGCAGCAACAATTGGTTGGGAGAAGTTCAACTATTAAGCGTTGACCACAATTTCCAACTGCTTTTCACATCTTCTTCCTTTAGCTCATTCGTCATGACTTAAAACAAGCAGCCAAAAAAGAAAACTTTCACTTTTCTTTGACTTTTGTGCACATCATTGACACGAGCATCCTTACACGCCCCGACATGGCCTGACTCGGTTGGTCCACCAGTACTATGCTCATGCCGACTGACTCACTAATTGTTTAAAAAGTTCAAGTGAAAGCATAAAAATGCCTTTTGTTCCAAGTGGCGTTCTTCCATGTTAACCAAGTCCGTCTCGCCAAGCGGAGTCAATTTAGACCGTCCAAAGGAAGCAGCATGCTGAACATCACCGTACAACAATGGGACTCTACAAAAACAAAGACAGACAAAACAAAAAAAGGTGACTTGGAAAATGGAAAATCTGTGTACTTCATAATGTTAGCGGAAGCACACAATTGAAATGAAAGAGATTACGAGGAAATAGCAGAAAAACCAGGCAGGCAGGCGACAATTTTATTTTCGCTTGTTTGTTATTATTATAATAAAATAAAAGGATGAACCGAAGCGCATAGTAGTTGCTCCATCACCATCCGCCACCAAGCATTCCCGAATGGTACAACCAACGTCTCTTGTTCCACGGTCTCCCACTTCACGCTCTACTCAGCCAAGCCATTGTTGTTCTTGCGCTGGTTTCTCACAGCGCTAAAAAGTGGTTTGTCCGTCCATGACTTCGAACACGCAGACGGACGAAAACAAGCCGGACAGACAGACAGAGAGACAGACAGACAACGAACTGGAGAGTCGGACAAATTTGTGGTGTACAAATGCTGGATAAACTGAGCTAAAGACTACATTTATATTACTGTTGTTCGGGTTGTCAAATGTGTTAATCTAGTTGGTTACTTCATATGGCTGCTCATGCTGATAGCACTGGTGCTGGTGCTAGTGCCGCCACGAAGTTAATTCCCACTCTTGACAGGCGGTAATGTGGCTCCACCTCCATGAACATGCAGCAGGGTTTCTTTTGTTTCTGTTTCTATTTCTTTTTTTTTTCAATATTTCGCTGGCGCCGAGCCCGCAAACGATTATGTTGGATTAGCTTGAGTGGATTTTATTGTGGAAAACAATTGTGGTCTAATTGTGGTGCCAACAGCTCGATTGCCATGAAAACGTTTCTGTAATTTATGTTATTCGATGTAGTAATAGCTGGTGGTTATCTCTATCAGAGTGACAAAGTTTTAATATCAAATGTTACTAAAAGTCAAATGAAAACCTTTTTTTCTATTGATGTCCATCCCAGTATACCATTCGTATCGATATCGTTACGAGATCAATGTGAGTAGATGGAGATATCACACGATATCGCAAATCGGACCTTGATGGTAGGTAGATATCGAAACGTTCTGTCGGAGTTTTCTCGATACGAGAAATTTTTCGACATCAGAACGATATCGAAGAAAAAAATGATAAAAGTTCGAGATTGCTGCGAAAAATATTGCGATTTGATAAATGTTGAAATCACTTTTCTTGTCAAAGAATTTGAATGTACGAACATTTTTAAAAATTAGAATCGGGAATGCAACGAGATCGAACTTTTTTATCAATGTTATTCGAGAAAGCTTTCTATTCGATGCCTCGAATATCTCCGAGACATGGCAGACTGGGATTTGATTTTATCGTAATCGATCTCGATTATAGGTTCGCTACGGAAATTTTTGATGTCAATATAAAACCAGTTGGGAAGGTTAAATCACATGGGAAATTTTAAAGTAGGTGTTAAGCCGACTATAAATACCCTACAAATATGTGTGGTTACCATTAAAAGTGGTTAAAGGTCACCAGGGTATACGAATCCTGATAATAACTACAAACATTCAATCGCTGAAAAATTTCCATTCATTTGATACCCATATTTACAAATGGGTAGGTGTACCGAATTTCGATTTTTTTTTTTTTTTTTGGGAACCACAAGTCCTTTCTCCGGAAACCATTATTTTCATGTATTTGAGCATTAGTCAATATATATTTGACCAAAAAAGTTTGCCTAAGCACGTATACAGTAAAATTGATTTATAGATATAAATTTTATATGAGGTATTTGAACGTAAATGGTCGGTTCTCTGGTCGAAATAGACCGATCATGCCAATTTTCTTGTTCAGACAGCATAGATATATAAGTAATCTAAATCTTAAGTTTAATTGCTCTAGCTCTTCTACTTTTTCTTTAATCGTGATTTCAACAGACAGACAAAGGGACAGGCAAAGGGACAGACAGACGGACATCGCTAAATCGACTCAGGATCAAGAATATATATACTTTTCCATACCGGAGATCCTTCCTTCTGGGTGTTACAAACGGCGTACCAAACTGAATATACCCTTTCACTCTTAGTGTAGGGTATAAAAATATACGTAATTTTAAGATTAACAGTTTACCATTAACAGTTTACCACATATACGATCTCGTAAAATGTCTCGTATCGCAATAAATCCGACTGAACGCATTGATTTCTATCTTAGTCTGATATGTCTCGGAACTCCGACTAAACGCATTGATTTCTATCCCAGTCTGAAAAGTCTGGGAGTCTAACTTCGATAAAAGAAGTACGATCTCGTTGCTTTATCGCTGTTAAAATTTATCGTAGAATAAAATTTTATGATAACCCTGCCAAGTCTCGGAAACATTTCTTGAATAAACCCAGTCTGCTATTCGTTTCGACATTGATGCGAGAACGATACGATATATGAAGAATTCGTAGGATATCGCATGCCAAAACGTACTAAATTGCACGTATAGTACGTTTTTTTCGAAAAGAGAAACGATTCTGAAACGATATCGCATTGAAAAGTGGAATGATATAGAGATTGTATCGAAAAATATTGCGATATCGAAATGAAAAAATTATAGTACGAAAAATTGTTAAAACTAGTAGCGACAAAGCAAACGAGTTGTTTTTATCGAAGTTAGTTCGAGAAAAATTCGATCATCGAAGAGCTCCGAGATATGGCATACTGAGAACTTCGATAAAAAAAAGTTTGATATCGTCGCGATATCGCTACAAATATTTTAAAAATTCTCGTAAATTCAATTAAAAAACAAGTTATTATATTTCAACATCACATCGATATCGCAATAGTTTTCGCAGCAATCTCGAACTTTAATCATTTTTACATCGATATCGTTGCGATTTCGAAAAATTTCTCTTACCGAGAAAACACTGACAAAACGCATCGATATCTACCTACCATGTAGGTCCAATTTAGCGCTCAATATCGTAACCATAACGGAGTCCGATATCGTGTGATTTCTACATCTACTCGCATTGATCTCGTAACGATATCGAAACGAAAAGAACTGGGAAATTACGATATTTAAATAATGTTCACATGGATATCGCAATGTTTATCGAATCAATCTCGACATATTTGCACTATTCGATGCGATATTAATGCATAATTATCTCGTTTCGAAAAAACTGTGATATGTCGCTTGAACTATCGTTGTAGTTTAGTATGTTTTGACGTTCGATATTTGTACATAATTTAATTCAATATCGTACGAATTCTCCGACGTATCGTATCTTTCTCGCATTAGTATCGAAATGAATGGCAGACTGGTATCTAATACGTATGTTCAATTTGATACACGATATCGCTAAGAGATATTGGTTATCGATAACGGTTATCGTGCGAATTCCCCTGCTTCTCATATTGACTACCTACATTTTAGTGTTCATTGCGTCTATTTTAGACCTCGTATTACCGCATAATCGTTATCAAAAGAAATAATAAAATATAATATTTGTTGCACCGTGTAATCTGCCATGATGCAGTATATAGAAATCCAATCGATATATCCATAACGATATCGATGTTTTTGTCGTCATAGATATTCAGTTGATTCACGGTGCCTCAAAAATTTTTTTCAAAAATAAAATTCCAAAAAAAAGTTATCAACAATTTTTTTTTTCGTAAAATAAAAATTTCCGAAAAAATGGTTAAAAAAATAGATTTTTTTTAAAAAATATGTCTTGAAGACTAACATTTTTATCAAAACTGTATCTTTTAATTATGGTAGCGTCGGTAGCTCGTCTGGTTAGTGTGTTGAACTACGAGCGAAAAGTCGCTGGTGCGTTCGACTACGAGCCAAAAGGTCCCCGGTTAAATCCGCAGTGACTGCCAACATCTTTTTCATAGAAAACATTTTTCTGTGCGACGCTACCTCTCGGCAGTAAATGGCAAACCTACGAGAGTAAAACATTTCATGTGAAAAGCTCTCACCCACCGTTCGGATTCGGCAATAAACTGTAGGTCACACCAATTTGAGTACAAATATAACACGCACAGCTCTGGTGAGAGAGCTCGGCCGAAGTTCTATACAGGACTGTAGCGCCAAACTATTATTATTATTTTATTATCTTTTAATTATATATTTTTTTATCTACTACGACTAATCCAGAAGGGAATTTGACCAATTATTATAAAACCATTACCAAATCGGTAGATGTACTATTGAATATTTGTAATGTAAATTTAGATATTTCAATTTTAAAACATTTAAAATTTCATCTAGAAAATACATCATTATTTTATTAAATTCCAAAATTATTCTGTAGGATGTGAAGTCCATGAATCTTATACATAATCTGTTTGGAACTCTGAAAAAGAAATCCTCCTTCCTCGCAATAATAAATAGACACAGTTTATATATTTTTACTTTTAACTAAAAAATGTTTATTTATCTTGAAATAGTTTTGATAGGTTTATTTATTAATTGTATATGTTGCATATAATTTAAAGATATTGTATTTTCATTATTTTAGTAATATTACATCTGAATGGATTACTATACGTTAATATTAGACTTAGAGCTATGACAATTTGTACACTATATACAGTAACTATTTGATGAAAGCAATATTGCTGCCTATAATTATAATAATTATAATAATGATATAAATTTAAAAATACATAAGTGCCGTATAATGGTATGGTATGGGGTGAATGTGTCGTCAAATGATGATACTTCTTATACGTAACATTCTTTGCCTAATTCTACAAACTGTACTTATTAAGTGTAATTTCGTATATTAAGTCCATTATTATTATTGGTTTAAAGTATTTTTCACTTAACTCTACTTTTGCTCTTTTATAAAGAGCAACTATATTTTAAATATTTAATGCAGCTGCTGAATCGTATATGTTTTATTTATTTGTATGGTTTTTCTCTCAAGTAGCATTAAAAACTAAGAATACATCGAGATCTTCTCCTCAGAGGTAAGCCCCAAAGTGTTGTGGGTTAGCTCTATGCTGGGTTCTCTTAAGCGGCCTGGCTAATAACATATAGGAGGTTCGAAAAAAGAAACGGAACCTTTTGCTGGCCTTCGTCTGACTTACAACTAAACATCAATTAAACAACTTAGGGTTCTATGTACTCTTAAACGTCTAGACACGTGGGGGATTATTAGCAGTCGAGTGTGTGGTTTCTCATTCTTCGCAGAAATTCAGCCAAATCTAAAACTATTTTTTAAAACCTTTGCCTTAATCTTCGTGAGGCACCTCGACGCTTTGTTGCTCCAGCTTTATCTTCATCAGTGGAGACTCGCGTACCGGCGGGTAGGCGGCACTCGCCGCTGCAGCTTCTGCATTCGAAAATAGCTCGCTCATGTCCTGGCCGGGAAAGAAATCTTCGAAGCGCGGACTCTTGTTCACCGATTTCTGCAATAGGCCGTTAGCTAGCGCCTCGAAGTCGATGCCGGGCGGCAAGCTTTCCAGAAAGCGTTTGTTGTACGCGTAGCCGGGATGCTCTTTGCCTTTGTAGTTGCCGTAGGGAGATGCCGCGCCACCGCCGACACCAGCGCCACCTGGACCAGCGGCGGCTAGACCAGCAGCCGGATGTTTTTGCGCACTCGCAGATCCACGCGACTGATTGCTGTACTGCCGCGACTGCATGGCCTCCTTCAGTTCACGATCTCGCTCGCGCTCCCGTTCGCGTTCACGATCTCGTTCGCGCGAGTAGGCAGCCGCCGCCACCGCATTCGGATGCAGATGATTGCCGCGCTGCGCTTGCGTGGGTATGACATTCAAACCGGGAATTCCCATGAGTCCCAGCGCACTCAGGTCTGGAATGTTGTCGGCACCTGCACGACTTGTCGCCTGCTGCTTGGACGCAGCGACGGCGGCAGCTGAAACTTGGTCCTCGATTTCGGAGCGCTGCAAGTACGCGGGCGACTTGTACATGTTCATGGACTGTGCGGAGGGCAATTGTTGCTGCTGCTGTTGTTGTTGTTGTTGCTGTGACATGATCTGGCGTCGTAAGTTTTCGGTCATGGTGGACAGTGGACTGGGCGAGTCAGGCGGCGGCAAGGAGGCATTTTGTGGTGCCTGCATGCCGGCCATTTTCGAGGGGTAGCCGTTTGCAGAAGTGGGTGTGCCATAGGGAGACTGCTGCGAAGGGAACAAAGGGGGAAAACAAGGGGAAAAAGTCATAATTAGTGAGTGTGCCAAAATAAGCTTAGGTGGTAACAAATGAAGAGAATTAAATAAAGAAAGAATGAACGTGAGTCCCATCGAACAACACATACCGGATGTGCAGCGCCGCCATTTGCATAATGCGACATGTCCTCCTTTATCTCGCGGTAGTCGCGGAACACGACTGCCTTGATGACCGAACGTATCAGCTCCTCCGGCCACATGCCCAACAATATGCGCTGCGGACGACCGCGCGCCTTTGGACGTGGATCAGTGCCGCCGTCCAACGATGGACCCAGCATGTTGTGCACACGATTGGCGTAGAGCACGAACGTCGGATACGGTATGTCGAACTTGCGTGCAGCCTGCGACAGCGACAGACCCTCCTTCAAGACGCTGAATATGGCCTCGGCCATGGCCTCCGGTCGCCATGACTTCAGGGGGCCGCGTTCGCGGAAGCGCAACTGCTGCACGAGGTTCTGCTGATTGGTGTTCCAGCACTTCTGCCACATCGACTGGAGCTGGTATTGGTAGCTGTCTGTAGTTGGGGAAGATACGAATGGCAACAAGAAAGGGGTATTTTTACTAATTGAAATGAACGAACGAATGCAGACAAGCAATAAAATTATAAATTGATGCTAATGTAGTCAGCAGAAAATAATAATGACTGCGAAAAGAAACTTACCGGCAACCGAAGAGGTGGAGGCACCACCCATCCAAGGATGTCCGCCCTCGATCATTTTGGCCTGTAAACAAACAATGCAAAACAAAATGACAAAATTAGTAAAATATTCAAAGTGGTAGATTTTATATATTGCAATGGCAAAATATAAAAACAATTCGTGTTGTCGAGTACTTTGGTAAGAAAGGCGTCTCATTGGAAAACTATGCAGATTTTATGGCAGAGCGGACAATTAACATTTAAAGTCATGTCCAGGCTCGTCTATAACATAATGCCTTATTGTCAGACAATGTTTGGCAGATACTCGACTTCAACAATAAAAAATATGGCTATTTTTAAGTGCGAAATAAGTCATGATTTCCCTGCGGTTCTCTTTTTAATTATTATGCAGTTTTTCGTTTTTTAGCAGAGTCTCCATATTTATGCATCAATAAAATATCTTCCATTCGTTAACTTCCCAAACACCAAACTCATTTCTATCGACACGAAACCCAGCGAACTTATGTCGCGGCACCGACAACGCATATAAAAAACCCCAGTAAGTATTTATACAAAGTATTTTACTATTCCATTTTAAGCGCCATCTTGTTTTAAACCCTATCATAAACTTGGCTCCAACGGCAGACCTTTCGTCCGACCGCCCGCCCGTCCGCCGCTTCCCTGAAATGCTTCCGACTTTTATTTCAATTATTCATGCAGTTTATGGCCTTTTCCTTTGCAGCTGCCGTTGTTGTTCAACTATTTTATATTTTCCATGCATATTTTTTGTGTACGCCAGACCCCATCATAGTTGCTGCTTTATTTTTTCTAATATAAAATATTTAAGACATTTTTCGCGCACTTGCTCGCGATTCTGCAAACATAATTTGTAGACAAAATGCAGGCATACGTGCAACACTGGCAGCCAGACTTCCAACGGGCCGCGAGGCATATTGCGGCGGGCAAGTGGGCGGTTCGACGGACTGTTAGACGGAATGTTTAGTCGGGCAGGCACATGGTCAGTCAAAGTTTATTACTTTCCTTTGCAGTCCCAGTTACATATTTCACCGAGGTACGAACGAAACACCGGCCAACCTACAGCCCACGAATGGACATCATTTATTGTGAGCGGTGCTCCTTGGAGGATACTGTTTTAATTTCGAACAGAAATTAGATGCTTCCAGGTTTTGCCTTGTTGGTCGCCTCGTTCTATGCGGCTGCTTAATTTTTATGCAAACGATTTAAGTTTATTAATAAATTTTAGCACGCTGCCTAAGCCATGTATTCAAGCCGGAAATACAGCTTTCTTTTTTTTGGGAGAGCAGGTGAGAAACGGCAGCGGAAAAGCTTAAAACAATGGAGCAATGAGTTTCCGGTTGCATATTGGCTGGGAGGGCATTAGGCACGATGTGTTAATAGCTATCATAGCAGGTGGCATGAAATTCTTTTAGATTTTGTTTCTTGAAATAATTTAAAAACTTTATTTTTAGAATGTTTTTTTTTTTTATTTTATATGTCTCAATAGGATAATTTTAGTATGTTTTTTGGTCTGCTCTAATGGGAACGCAAGTAGTTATTCCAACCAGTATCCTGCCAGTATTCAGGCAGTTTTCCAGTCTCTTGTCGAGTAACTCGCAGAAAAAAAAATTTCATAAATGTTATGAATTTTTTCACCAACTACCAGATTCATCATTTTGATACCACCGTTCATTAAATGATATATTAATGAATGCATTCATTATATCTATGAATAAAATATTCAATACAATGAATTTGAATTGTCATATAGATGAATTTGTTCATAATATTTTTTCAAAAAAAAAAATTATAAAATTTTATAAAATAATTCGAAAAAAAAGTTTTGTAAAAATTTTATTTAAAAAAGACCAGCAAAAAATTAGAAAAAATATCCGAACATTTTTTTCGAAAAAAAAAAAATTAGTTCGAACAATTTTTTTTTTTCGAAATAAAAATTTGTTCGAAAAAAAAAATTGGTTCGAAAAAAAAAATTTGTTTGAAAAAAAAAATTAACCAAAAAAAATCTAGAAAAAAAAAGTTTTTTTTTCAAAAATATATTTTTTATTAATAAAAAGTAGTAATTATAATAAATATATTATAAATCATTTTACTAATTTATGCATGTCGAGCAAGCATTATGTAAGAAATAACATACAAGAACTACTTGAGAACTGAGAAGTACGGCAAAAATGAACGAAAAAAAAATTTGGTTTAATGAACAGCGTTCTTCAATATGATGAACATATATGTTGTATTTTATATTTTGGTTCATTAATATGATGAAACGTATTCTTCACATACAGTTCATCATATTGAAGATCACTTCTTCGACAGTTACCAAGCGTTCTTCATATTTATGATAGCATTCATAACATGGATGGCGTTAGTCATTGCTATTATGAATGGTTCTTCAATACAATGAATCATGGTTTGAAGAACGGAATTCATCAATATAATGTACATTTTTTTTTCTGTGTAACATACTTTCCGACCATAAACTAGTCAGTAAAACACTTCTGTTTCTGGGCACTTCCCTTTTGACTAGTTTTACTGTGGACAGACCTGTTTTTGACAGAGATCCACTCTGCGAATCCCTAACAGTTTTTGACTAGTTTTACTTGCCGGGATATACTCCTCAAATCCCTAGAAAAAATCGACCAACAAAATTTCGACTGGCGCGTATATACTCGTTGCTTGGGTACATCACAAAACCCTTTTGTCCAAAAACAATTTGGCTCAAAATCAACATTTTCAATCAGGTTCTTGTAATATATCAACGTACAAAATCTACTTTTTGTTTTTATTGATTTCAAAATAAACTAAATTTGCATTTACTATATTTATGCTTATTTTTTTTTTAATTTCAATACATATTTATTTATGTGACTTGATTTTACTACATAATGTATTAGAAGTTCTACATATTACAGAATCTGTAGCATTTATTTGTTTTACGCATATTATGTACAGTGCGCAGGTACAAATGAAATCGAAGTCAAATAATTTTCAGCGAGTTATAGCGCATATTATTCAGATTTGGTACAAAAATAACTACACCACAGTAGTAATATTTACTACACATTTCCTTTTGAACGTAAATCAAAAACATTTTTTTTTAATAATATTTTTCACTTTTCAATACAGTATTTGTTAGGTGAATTTACTTTAAAAAATGACTTTCTTAATATTTTAAAAGTTAATATGAAAACGAATTAACTTAATTACCGAAAATATCTTCAAAATAATGTTCGAAATACCATTTATTTTAATTCTTTTAAAAACATTTTATTTTAATGTCTTTAATTAAAAGCGTTTAAGTATACAATTAATTAAGTTTTCTTCAACTAATCATAATCATTTGTATTCTTCTGAAGCATTTAATTGCCTGATCTCTGTGCTAATTTCCGCCTCCGTCGCTATGCCGTAATCTTTATCGCCTATTTATGCAATATACTTCTGTAGCTATATTATTTTCCATTACTCATTATATATACTACCCGGACACCTCCCTGCCACCTCTCTGCCACCACTCTGCCCGCCATAAACAGTTCTAGCATAATAATTTATTTAATTAACTTTTCCGTTGAGTCTCGCCTCTCGGAAGAAATGGCGTCTTGTGCCTGCCGTTACAAAATCGTACAAAATTTTCAACAAATGTTATTGATTTTTATTTAATTTTTTTATTTTTTATTTTTATTATTATTACAAGCTTGTTTGCTTGCTCTATTATTCACATTGTGTTTGTGTGTGTATGGAATTCACACACACACACTCGACACTCGCACATGTGTGCACATCTAATAAAATATAAATTTTCAACTTCACTTTGGCCCGACTCCCCCCACCACCACCACCGACCGACTGCTAATGTAATTTTAATTTAATTTTATTTTATTTTACTGCTCCGCTCGCTGCAACCAAGTCACCGCGTTATAGCACAACCCGCCTCCGACGCCCATGACCCATAACGCCCCAACCCACGCACGACACACATACTCCTCGTATTACCATTCGCACCACCACCCCCACTCCCAGTGCATAAGTTTTATTTCTTATATAATATAACACTTTATTTATTATTCATTTTCGATTCCTCGGTTTTCCACTGTCGTCGGCGTCGGCGTCCTCGTCTCAGGCTGCTCTAAGTTCGGGCCGCACGGTACGGCACAACACCCCACTCCTCGCATTTGCAACTTCCAAAGTTTTAGTTTTCTTGGCCTTCTTCTGCTCATTTCACCTACCAACCAACCAACCAACCAGCCACACATTCATTTATTCATTCATTATTCGTTCTTTCGTTCATTCATTCTTTCAGAGCTGCCTGCTCACCTTCATTCATGCATTTCTGTGTGTTCCCTGTCAGGCACCCTCCCAAAGCCCGAACACCCAAACGCCCAACCGACCGACCGGCCTTTCTTGGGTATATTCTTCACCCCATCCCACGCCACATTCATTTGTGTGAGTGAATTCGCGTACATGTGTTCGTTCGTCCGTCCGTCTGTTTTTATAGTTTGCGCACTCATTCCATTCATTATTTTATAAGATGAATCGCATATCGCGTAATAAATAATTAATTTAAACAGCGCAACGTCAAAAACGGCGGCGAAATAAATTGTAGAAAATAAAATAAAATTTTTATGGCGGTGAGGAGAGCCATTTTAAAGCAACATCATGGTGGAGAATTTTAACGACCTGAACTAAATACATTGTAAGGCCAGGTTTCGATACGATACAGGTTTCGATACGAAAGGGTTTCTATATAAAGGTAAACTTTTGTATTTGAACCCAACCAAAATATCCAGGATCTATATTTCCCGATAGTAAATTCAGAAATAAAATCAAAAGGACATATGAAAACGTAACAAAGAAAGGCAGACAGAAAGAAAGAAAGACAGCAATATAAAAAGAAGAAAAGGTAAAAGACAGCAAAAAAGACAGAAAATGGAAAACAAGAAAAATGGACAGACCTGAGAGAAAAAAAGGTTATGCAGATAAAAAAGGATGAAAGAAAGTAATGCGAAAGAAGGAACGAAAGAAAGAAAGATGGAAAGAAATAAGAAAAAAGAAAGAAGGAAAAAAGAAAGAAGGAAAAAAAGAAAGAAGGAAAAAAGAAAGAAGGAAAAAAGAAATAAAGAAAGAAAGAAAGAAAGAAAGAAAGAAAGAAAGAAAGAAAGAAAGAAAGAAAGAAAGAAAGAAAGAAAGAAAGAAAGAAAGAAAGAAAGAAAGACAGCAATATAAACAGTAGAAAAGGCACAAAGACAGAAGATGGAAAACAACAAAAATGGACAGACCTAATAAAAAAAAGGTTATTCAGATAAAAAAGGAGGAAAGATAGAAAAGAGAAGGAAGGAAACAAAGAAGGAAAGAAGGAAAAAACTGAAGAAAGAAATAAGAGAAAGAGAACATAAAAGTAAAAGAAAAAGATGGTAGTACGAAATAAGAAATACTGATAGACAAAGAGTAAAAGACAGACAGAAGAAAGGGAAAAAACGAAGAAAAATTGCAAAAAGTAGAAAAACAAAAACACAGAAAACTAAACTGAAATATAGAAGAAAATATAGTGGAATGTAATAAAAAATTAAACACAAATGAAAGAAGAAAATATCGACTATCACGTTCCACAATTTTTCCATACAGTTCAGTCGTTTTTCTTTGTCAGACAGCCACAATTAATTCATACAAGAACCACATAAAATATGATGCCACTGTCACTGCTGCCCCATACAGCTGTTACAACACAGCAACATTCAACAATGTCTTTTCTTTCGCAAAAATTTCTTCTTGCAACTTTTGCCACAACTTTTCACAGCAAGTTCATTTCTGCACCAACCGTCGCAGCAATGGGTGGCCCTCCCTCCGATGTTCTTGGCGGTGGTGGTTACAGTCAATACCAAGAACCCAGTAGCAATAACACTTATAGTCGTTAGTATGTTATATGCCATTAAATATAAAATTCAAGAAAAGTATTTAATGTAATTTTGTAATAGTTTTATTGATAGACTTAAAAATGGAAAAGTTATAATATTTTTAATATTCCTGTTCCATTTGAATTCGTCAGAGTCTTTATAGTGATCAAGTCAGTAATCGCTATTTGGGAATTCGAAATATTAAAATAGTTGATATTGACTTTATGTAAACGCTTAAAATATAAGAAATAGATTTCCATTACTTCTCTAGGATGAGTCATGCAGGCACTAGGTTATGTCTTATCATAACGTCCTGCCCTAGACATTCATCAGTATATTCGGATGTTCTTCAACAGCTCATCTCATTGGGTAAAATAGAACTAAATATTTAATAGTATTTTATTGTACAAATTTTGCATAAAATATGCACCTCGGTCAATGAATAATTCATAGAATAATAGGAATAACATCGCAAAAACTATGCTACTCAAGAAGAGCCACATTCAATAGTGATGGAGTGAGATATGTGGGGAACATTTCTAAAAAGTAAGAAGGTGGTTGAAATATTCTATAAGGTTAAATGAAAGTGTGGCGATTAATTTTGGCGTCTAAAATTGTGCAAGGTATAAAATTGATTAAGATAAATTGCAAGATTCGTGATAACTATAGCAATTCTTAATATAATAAAGCAGTACTACATTTATTTATTTATTTATTTATTTATTTATTTATTTATTTATTTATTTATTTATTTATACATTTATTTATTCATTTACTTCTAATACTCTTTGGAGGTCTATAATTTAATTAAATCGAGAGAAGAATTGTTTTTCTCGAGAAGAATTGTTTTTTAAAGAATTTGACTCGGGTAGATTTGTAAGGAAAGTAATTGTCTCGGGGAAAATTTTTCGGTGAATAAATTTCATGGGACGAGTTATGTCGGGGAAGAATTATCTCGAAAAAGAATTCCCTGGAATGGTATTGTCTCGGGGAAGAATTGAAACAATTTTTCAGATTCCGCATTTTTTATATCAATTGAAATTGTGTATAATTCGAATGGTTTCTGAGAAGAATTGGGAATAATTTTCCCTGGAAAAAATTGTCTCGGAGAAGATTTGTAGGAGAAGAATTGTCCGGAAAAGAAGTGTCTAGAAGAAGTGTGAATTGGGAAAGAATTGTCGCAGAGAAGAAGTGGGAATTGGGAAGAATTTTTCCTCGACAAAATTGTCTCAAAGAAGAATTGTGGCAGAGGAATTGCCAGGTAAAGAAGTGTCCAGGAAAGAATTATCACAAAACAAGAAGTGTCGCGGGAAAAAATTATCACTGTGAAGGAACTGAGTTGGTACAAAGTGTCATAGAAGAAATTTCAGCAGAAGAAGTGTCTGAGAAGAATGTTCCGAAAATGAATTGTCTATGGTGAGAATTGTCGAAGAAGGAATTGCCAGGAGAAGAACTGTTTGTGGATGAATTTTCGCGGAGAAAATTTTTTCGGGAAAGAATAAAAGAATAATACAAAAAAATCGTGAATTATTCGAATTTTCTACGGATGAATTATTCCTGAAATGATTTGTTACTTATAAGAATTGTCCTTGGTAAGGGATTATTTCAGGAACCAATAGAGAAATCGTAATGGTAGGGAGAATTAATTGTATGGGGGAAGAATATTTTGTATATCAGAGTGAATAATTTTCTCGGATACGAATTTGTTTGTTTCAGCGATGAATTGTTGTGGCTCCCGTATTTCTCATGAATAATTCGTAATAATTTCTTTTTAGCTATAAATTTAAAATTTTTCGTAGAAAAAACTGAATATCTTTATTCCGTGCACTATTTACAAACATAGAGCCCATGTTTGTTTGTGCTGGGCATTAACCACTTATGACCTAGACTAGGCACACAAAGCCTTAACAAGAACCACAACAACAGCAACAATTGCATTATATCCTAAATAATAATAACAACAATTATAATGATCTAAGACCGTTCAAGCGGACGCGACTTGACTTGAACTAAATCAATAGCGCAGTGCGACGATTTGACTGCATGTCTAACTGTCGGACTGTCTGAATGTCTTACTTACTGTCTGTCCAGAGATATATTCACAAATCACTTGAGCTGTCTGTTCGTCGTTTTGTCCTTTGCACTCTCCGCCATTTGCTTATTATGTGCCTCCAAAAGTAGCTGTCAATGGAATGTGGAAACCGTGACAGGCCATGTTTTCGTGAGTCCTGTGTCTTGCTGTATATCTGTTGGGTCCTGCACATTCAAGCATATGTTTACATAATATGCTACACACAACTATTTGGCCTAATATAAGGTATATTTATACATTATCAGTGCGTGTTTGTGTTTGTCTCTACATGCACTTGCGCCATATTTACACGCACGCATGCACGCATATTCACACACTCACTCACTCACGCACGCACGCACACATCGATGTGTATTCGAAATTAATTACTTATTTCTCTACAACAACAAGTTGCCTAGAATATATTATTCAAATTATTGCGCGCACTTAAACATGACACACACACGCACACACACACGCACGCACACATGGACCCATGTACACACACGAGCCAAATCGCGCACACATTCGGGTTACGAACACTTGGACAAATAGTCCTTCGCAAGGCGCCCCGCCGAAGTGTGTTGGACGCGCGCATTATGGCTGCCTACGCTGCGCCGTTGCAGTGGGTGGTGATTTCACGGAGCTGAATTTTTTTTAACAAATATATAAATCGGAATTCTAGAATTCGAACTCTATACTTTATACCCCACAACTTTTTATTTATTTTGGAGAATTCGGAAAATACGAACATAAATCAAACCATATTATGAAAAATTGTGCCAGTTTCTTAAAAGTGGAACCATAAAACATTTTGTTTGAATTTAACATATGGTTTTTAAAATAAAAGTTATAGACAGATCGGTTTTTTTTCGAACCCATTTTTTTTTCGAAAAAAAATGTTCGGATATTTTTTTTTTCTAATTTTTTGCTGGTCTATTTTAAATAAAATTATTATAAAACTTTTTTTCGATTTATATATATTTTTTTTTTTTTTTGAAAAAATATTATGAACAAATTCATCAATATGACAATTCAAATTCATTGTATTGAATATTTTGTTCCTATATATAATAAATGCATTCATTAATATGTCATTTAATGAACGGTGGTATCAATATGATGAATCTGGTAGTTGGTGAAAAAATTCATAATATTTATGAATAAATTCATTATATTGACGATTTTTTTCTGTGTGATATGGGTAATGATCAGAAACCTGATCAAGAAAACAACTTCAAATAGTGTCACGTTTTGAATCATGCACTGGCTTTTCAGACAGAGGAAATTAAAAAAATGTTGTGGATAAAAAATACCAAAAAAAAAAAAATTTGTTCGTCAAAAAATGTTTTTTTTTTTTTAAATCAACCAAATTTTGACAGCACCATCTCCGAATTTGATGAAATTTGGTTGCATCGTGAAATAACATAAAAAAAATGATAGTGCTTCTAAGTTTTGAAAAACTATATAAAATTCAAAAAAAATAGTGTTTATCAATTAACTGTAACTAAAGCAATAGTGCAGCGAATTGAAATACTAAGGTCTCATTTTGAAGCTAATAAAATTGTCAAAAATATGGAACATAATTTCTATACCATGTTGATTTAGTAGTGGTCCGTTTTGAACAATTTATATTTCAATAGGACATATCTCAAAAGCTACATTTTTCAAAATTTGTAAATAATATATGTTGAAAATGTTATTTTTATCTATTATTCAAGACCTTAATTAGAATGGCAATCTAACGAGTTCAGTAATTATGAATAAAAGTGTTTACTAAGTAAAAAATGTGTACTAAGCAATGAAGATTCTAAATTAAAATAGTTACTTCTATACGGTTTGAATAAAGGGTTTTTCAATAAGAGCGCTACAAAAGATTGTTCAAGGGTTTTTCAACAGGGACGCTACAAAAGTATAGCGACAGGGACAGCAAACGACGCCATATTTCTTGCCGCTCTTTTGACATTTCTATTCAATAAGGTTTGCCATTATATGATGAAAAGATACACGAGCCAACAACGAGTCGAAATTATTAAAAATTTACTACCGAAATTCGAATTCGTATATCTTTCCATCATGAAATGGCAAACCTTACTGAAGAGAAATGTCAAAAGAGCGGCAGGGTTTTTCAAAGAGCAGCGTCCCTGTTGAAAAACCCTTTACTTAATTTAAAAACTCAATTTTAATTTCAAATTTAAAATAATTTGTAGTTCTTTTCTAATGAAACGCGAAACGAGAATTACGTGAGGTACTAAAATGTACTATTTTGCAAAACATAGAATTTCAAAGTGAATTCCCGAGTGCGGTGACATCAAATGGAAATGCGCGCATTTTTAAGAAACATTAACAGGGATGCCACATAATAATTGTGCGTTGAACGATCGAAAATTAGCGATGGACGCAGACAGGACACACGGCGAGGTTAGATGCGGCGCTTATGTCAAGATGCGACGACGAGGCGGCGGCAGCGGCAGCATCGTCAGCAGAGGCAGCGAATGAAACGCGAGGCTGCGAGTGCGAACAACGAACGAACGAACGAAGGACCGAACGACGAACCAACGAACATTCCATAAATTATTCAGCGCAACTTGTGTTTGAATTTATTTGAAATGTGGCAGCAGCAACTACGTTGTCCTTGTTGTTGTTGTTGGTGGCATTCACTAATCGTTGCAACAGGACGGAATGTTGTCGCAGGACATGCATTCAATTGCAGGCGGCGGGAGGGCAGGGTAAGCGAAAAGGCAGGCAGTGCATGTGGTGGTGGTGGGAGTTGTTGTTGTTGTTGCAGAGTGGCCCCCAGTAGCAACATTTCTTTTATTGCAACAGTTGCTGCTGCACCCTGTATGTGTGTCTTGTGTTGGATGTTGTTGCCTCCAAATAATATTTAATATTTAGAGTGAAATAAATATTAAATGAGTTTTACTTAGAAAATCCAAAGGAATGTTGTTGCTGCAAACACAACAACAACAAACCAACACATGGCACACACACGCCCACCCACAGAACTGCAGCGCGCACATTTTTTTCTTGCAGTTTGTGCGTCCGTCCAGCCGTTTGTTCGTCGGTTCGTCATGCTGACTCGCGGCGCAGCATGAGTTGCAACTGCTATTTGATGACTCGCCGTTGGTTGTTCTTGTTGTTGTTGCAAAGCGCGCTCTCAGGTGCGCCGCTGTTTTGGGCCTGAACCTGTGCCTGGACCTGGGCCCGACCCGATGCCCAACCCCAGGCATCGGGTCGGGCGTTGGGCGCGATGCCTGGCTGTCTGTCTGTCAGTCTGTGAGTGTGTGTGTGTGTGAGAGTGTCACAGCAACTCATCGTCATCGTCGTCGTCGACGTCGTTGCCCAAATGCTTATAAAATATGCAGTCGCAGCGCAATTTCTTATTTAAAATGCCATTAAATTTTTTGAATAGACATTTTGTGCAGCGCACAGCAGGTTTTTGTGTATGTGTGTGTGTGTGTATTCTAACTGTAAATGTGTGTGTGTGAGTAATGTGAATGTTTGTGTGTGTGTGACAGTATTCAAATAAAACATGCAGTTGTCAGTACAAACACTGTGACGTTTGCAGTCTTCAAAGTTTATCTACTACTCAATCCTATCAACAGTCATACGATTCATTTTTATGTTTTAAAGTAATTAAAATATATTTATTATTGCAGGCAATTAAATGAAATGTATTTTCCATAAAAAAAGTACAACAAATTTGTAAATTACGCATAATGCTGAATACACCACATCATTTTCAGTTGATACAGAGTGCAGTGTATTTGAAATTGGAATAAATTCAAATAAAATTAAGATTTTTTTCATTTAAAATTGGAAAAAAACTAAAATAAAATGATTCATGTTCATTTAAAGTTACGAACATTTCAAATAAAAGTGAGCTAATTCAAAATTTAGAAAGTTCCAAATGAAATTCCAAACGAAAATTGAGATTTTTTCGATTTCAAATTTACAAAATTCAACATTTGAATATAAAATTTTACATTTTGAATGAAAAATTATCAAATTCAATTTCGGAAGTTCATTTTAAAATGAGAAAATTCGAATTGTAATTTGAATTTAACATTTTATATTGAGAAAATTACACGGAGGGAATTTAAATTTAAAATTAACCTCTGCATACAAGAGTAATTGCTCGTAGTTACTTGTTGATGTATAAGAACATTATAAGTGCATATCAAGAATAATTGCTCTTAGTTGCTTTGAACATATCAACAAACAGTTACACTAACAAACAGATGGCGGTGAGGAACGGACGGACAACGCAACACAAAGCGCAATAGCAAATATTAAAGACAAAGAAAGACAAAAATACAACAGTTATTCTTTAAATATAACAAAGAGAGCAGAATCAAAATTTCTGATACCTAAGATATTAACATCTGCATTATCAAGAATAATTACTCTTAAATACTTTTAATATCTAAGTGATTTTGTTTCTTAAAAACTAGAATTTTCTATTTAACCGTATACCACTCTGTATACTTCTGGATTTAAGAAGTCTTCCCTCCGTGTATAAAGTAAATGCCATTTAAATATAATATCTCGATTTCATTTGTAACTTTCACAGTTTCAAATTAATTTGGAATTTCACCAATTTTAAATAGAAAATTCGAATTCGAATTTTCGCTATTTTAAATAGAACATTTTTATTTTTATATTTTGAATTTTCTCAATTTGATATTGCAAATCTAAATTTCATTTGAAATAGAAAAATTTATTTCGAAAACAGTAATAGAAACAATAAAAGATCCATAGTTTGTTTCGGCATTTATTATAAATCTATAATGGCATCTGTTTTATTCTCCATATAGTAACTGTAGTTTTGGGTATAAAATGAAACTAGTATGGCTCCACACAACCCAGGCCCAGTGACTCAAGAGTGTGCTCACGTGCGTCGCCCCCGGAGCAAGCCAAACAAACGGTTCGTCTCTCTACTCTTCAGCTCCTGTTGCTCCTTGGGCTCTCATTCATATTTTCATCAACATACGATTTATTATGTGTTTACAACACCGTGCAAAAAATTAACTATGTGGAGCCATGTGGGCTCAAATGGGGTCCAAAAAGTAGCCGAGGAGGCGGCCGAATATTTTGTGTAGTGTGTAGTTTGAGTCATTAGCTTTTTACTACATCAGCAACATCTATTATTTTTGGTATGCTGTTGGTGTGTTTCGCGCTTCTGTCATTCGTTGTGCAAACAGAAGCAGAAATCATCAAAAATGTGCGCGCGTTACACACAGATACGATCAACACAGATACACGCACACATTATTGCACAAATAAATGTTGGGGTCATGCAGTCACTTTGGAGGTCTGAATTCTTTTAGTCAATTTGGAATATCCTTGCACACGAAAAAGTGACAAAATCGTTCTACCTGCTTATGCGATTGTGGTAATCTCTAAGTCGGACAACCAATTTAAAATTCGATATAACAATGAGAAATTTTCGTATAAAACTCAATATATTTTAATATTATATATTTTGAGTTTTATAGATTTTAGTTTGTTAAAAAAGTTTACAAAATGATGTAGTTTATCGAAAATTAAAACCTTTTCGATATCTATATATCTATGTATATCTATAACGGAAAAAAAATCAATATCATTCTAGATACGCAATACAACATTTTTTGCAGGGTCGAGGCAATTTAAAAACATTTTTTCGAAAGATTTCAAGCAGACAAAGGAGGAGTTTGTATCACACGCTGTCATTTTTCTGCCCGTGAATCTGCTTTTAAAATTCGACAAAATTTTACAGCCTGCTCGAGACAAAATGTCTTGCATATTTAGGAATTATTCCGACATTTTTCCGGTAAACGTACAGAAAAAAGGAATATTTTGGAAGGTGTACGCCAGGTTCTAAAAATTCTGAAACTTTAATGGCAGATTCCAGGAATATTTTGGGAACAGTTAGAAAACAGACAGCTTATGAAACAAAGTCCACCTTAGTCTGTTTGAAATATGTCGATAAAATGTTTATAATCTGGCTGATATTGCCTGTCTGGGGTGAAATGCACTTCCTAAAATATTCCATATATCTGTATGTTTGCCGAAAAATTTTTTTTGAAATATTTCTGAAAAATAACAGAAATGTTGTCACGAGTAAGTTCGTTTTTATCGATAACCCTATTGTTTTATCCTAAAGATATCGGTTGGTTTGCTGGGATGAAATTGCAACATATGCAATTCAGCTACCACTAGAAAATATGGATTGTTGAACCTCATGCCAAAATAGGATTTTTGAGCTTCAGATACATTTTCAATATAAAACGCATAATAGAAATAACTATATGAAATGATATTTCTATTATGCGATTTTATCAGACATTTTCGTATCATTATAGATTACGGAATACTTTAATTTGTGTCTAAAAACGATATTGTTTGAATACACTAAGAAAACAGAATGTTTATGACAATATTGCTGCAACTATTTTATGCCTTGTGGCAAATATTCAACCATCTCATAAGTATAAATAAACTTGCAGCTAAACTATTGATGTTTGCGCTGAGTAATCGTAAGTTTGAAAAATGTTTGCCAGCAATATTTAACGTATTTGTCGCATGTTTGAAAGATGTTTATCTGAAATAAGATCTAAGTAATTTCCAAGTTAACTGATGTTTAAGACTGCAATATTTGTGGTAAACATATTTGTTTACTTAGTGTAGCATTGAGCTATTGTTTGATATGCTGAAATTAACATTCGACTATGAAAATTGTTTAATGCAAGTAAATAAATGAGTCGCCAATTCTTACCAGATACCATTACGTTATGTATTACGTTTATTCAAACAAGAACTTACCTAAAAATAAAAAAAGAGGAAACAAATAGGTTAATATCGATTCAGTAGTAACTTATATAACATTTTTAATATGTGACTAAGACTTCAAATACCATATTTTGAAATCATTCCCCCTCAATTTGTTTCTCCCTAACATTAGGCAGATACAAAGCTGTTCTAAGTTTTCTAATTAACAAAACCAAAAAAAAAAAAACAATGAATTATTCAAATACCTCAAATAAGACAACATATGTATTTCTCTAACTACGCCACAATAATTAATAATTTCTTCTTTTTCATTAACTATATCAACGCCTTCAATATAATTAAAACAAAAACGAAATTTCCATTCCAACATGTACCATATTTAATTATTTACGATAACAAGTAGAAAAAGTAGAAAATACAACAGAAAAAAACAAAAAGTCAGTGAAATTTTCGACTGCAAACAGTTTTAATTACTAAGCATACTGCGTAAATACAAGAAACAGGGCTCAAATGCAGTTGAAACACGTAGGTACTTATTTAATATATAAAATTATAGAAAAAACAAAAAATAATTTTAATAAGTACAAAAAATAGGTACAAGATAAAAGTTTGTTGTAATTAATGGTTCGGTTTGGTTTTCATTAACATTATAGTTTATATTTGTAATAAGCACTTTGTTGCCATTATAATTATATGGTTGGCCACATAATTAGATTCTTGTTGCTTTTGTTTTTCTTAATTTTATTCATTTTCATTTCAGATGTTGCGCTGTTATTAGTTTTTTTCCTCTGTAAATCATTTTCACTTGTCATGCTGACAATTTGAACTATTTCGTTTTATGAGGTGTACCATATAAACCTATTAAGCAATCGTAGATTTTTATTTTCAACACATGTAGACATTAATAATAAAAAATAAATAACATATTTTAAGCGCTTTCGAGAGATTTAGGAAATGAAAAAAAAAACAAAAAGAAATTAATTTAAACAAAAACTTTTTTAGTTTTCTACAGTTGAAACTTCATTAATATTTAATTTATAACTTTTTCTATTGTTTGATCACATATTTTGCCAACTCATCTCCAACTTTAAAATCTGCACACGCTTCAGCGGGGCTATAAAAACAAAAAACATAATCCAAATATTAAAATTATATTATTTATTTTTATTGTTTTTATTGTGGTCTACCCTCATTTTTAGGCTCGTGTTTGCGGCTTAATCTATGTAAATGAAACCATGCCCGAGTCTGAGAAAAAAAAAATAAATAAAAAGAAGGCAATAAAAAACATTTACTAATCGAAAATTTAAATAAACGTAACGCACGTGTAAAAATTTCATTAATAATAAAAAAAATGTTAAGAAATTCCAAATACAAATTATTAATTTTAAGTAACAACAAAAACAAATCGAATTGATGCTCTGAAAATAGGCCGCAGTCAATACACTGCAAAGAAAGGTTTTAAATAAACAAAATAAAATTTATAATAAAAAATGAATAATTAATATTAAAAATATTCCATGAGTGAAAGCTTGTGTCATCTGTTGAGTAATACCGGAAAAATAATTAAAAACAAACAAATATTAATACCCAGTGGGAAAAAAAAATTAATCATTCCGCACCATCTGAACGCATTTTTGCCCTGTTAATACACAAAAAAATATTTTACCAACAACCAGTATTCATCATTTTGATGATTTCTTTCATAATGTTTTTCATTTTCAATGTATTTTATAAGATCAAATATTAAACTAAAATTTGTGTTCATTTAAACATTTATGTATTCAAAATTCTTATAAGATTTATGATATTAAAATTAATATGGTTTGATGAACAAAATTCATTAATATGATGAAATGCAGTCTTTGTATAATTAGAAATGAAATAATATAAAGCTTATAAGAATTATAAATTTGATGTTAAAATGTTATTTGATGTTATTTGTTGTTTGATATCGAAAATGCAAAACATTGAAAAAATAAGATTTGAGTTCAATGAATGAATTCATCAATATAATGAATACTGGTAGTTGGTAATTTTTTTTTTTGTGTCTCATTTATGATGTAAGTCATGTCATGAATGCACAGAAAAATCATTTCTTGGGAAATTCTTATATCATAAATATAAGTCAAACCGTTTTAACTTTATATTCGCATTAAATATGATTAAAAACAAAATTTTTTGGATTCATAACATCAATGTTATGAATTCATTATTAATTTGATGAATGACTGAAAAAGTGCTCTTCAATATGATGAAGTCTATATGAAAAATGCGTTTCATCACATTAATGAACAAATACGTACATCATATTGAAGAATGTTGTTCATAAATCCAAATTTCAATCAATAGATTTATTTTTCTTTCATTTTTTGCCATACTTCTCAGTTCTCAAGTAGTATTTTTTGCATGTCATTTCTTGCTCGACATGCATAAATTAGTTTAATATTTAATAATTTATTTATTAATAATTACAACTTTTTTATTAATAAAAAATATAGGTATAAAAAAACCAACTTTTAAATAAAAAAAAAAGGTATTAAAAAAAACAAATTTTTAAATACAAAAATAATTTAATTTTATCGCACAATTTTTTTTTTACGAATTTTTTTTTATCACATTTTTTTACGAATTTTGTTTTTAACAAACATTTTTTTTTTTTTTTTGTAAAATTTGTAAAAAAAAAAGTCCATCAATTAAATTAATTTTAATTCTTTTTTTATAAAATAATATTTTATACGAATGAAGCAAACATTATTTAACAAAAAAAAAACATCATATTAAAGATTTATTTTCTGTGAACAGACATTTTAAAGACAAATGTTATGCGATAAACACAAAATTCACTAAAACAATTTGTAATTATTGTAGTTACCCAAAAAATAATGATAAAAATGCGAAAGCATAATTTTTTTTATTTCAAACGTTGGCCCAATTTTGTTCAAATTTCATACCGAATATGTTATGTAATATGTCATAGTCATCAATGATGAAATTCTACAATGTTCTAGACTAAACATTGATGCCTTCGACCATTCCTGCTGGGTAAATATTTAAATTATAAGTTACACAGAGAGAAAAAGCACGCAGATCAACAAACAACTTCAAAGATTGGGCCGCTGGTGAAACGTTGAATATGATAAAAACAAATAAAATAAAAATAAACAGCTGCAAACAAATTAAAATAAAATAAATAATAAATAAAAAAAAATAATAATTGAAAAAAAAGCTGAAGCGCGTTTCAAAAATTAAATAAAATAAAAATGCGCATGGCACTCGAAGTAGTTGTTTAAGTTATTAATTAAATAATAAAATAAATGGCAAAAAGAAAACATTATTTGTGTTTTATTTTTATTTTTGAATCATTCGAAACGAGGCGGCAAATAAATGCGCTGCAAATTAATGGCGTAAATAAAACGCAAAACGAATCTAAAAGTTGAGAAACTGTTTTTTGTTAATTAAAAAAATCTATATATTTACGAAATAAAAAATAATAAATAAATAATACAAATACTTTGTTTCGTTTTCTTTGTGCCACAAATAAAATATTTATAATTTATAATTTTTTATTTATAATTTTGATTGTGCAAAATATGCTATTAATTTTGTTTTATTGATTTTATTTATATTTAGACAATGTTTCCTTCATTAATCGCCTTGTTTTGTTTTTGTGTTTTGTGCTGCGTTGCTTCGAATTGATTTGATTTGCCCTCCGCCTTTATTAATTAATTTATGTAAACACGTTTTCGACTCTCTGCGCTGTATCTGCGCTGCTTCATTGTAATTTTATTTATCTCAGTTCGTATGTGTGATTTTAATAAATTTGGCGCGCATAAATTTAAAAGGCATAAAATAGTTTAATTTATTCGGATCGAACAAACGAAACAAACGAACGAACGAACGATGGAACGACAGAGAAACAAACAAACCGACTGACTAACCGACTGACTTTCGTATTGAACTCTGTTATTGCTGGAGTTTTGCAGAACGCTAAATTTGTTTAAAAAGTTGTTCAACTTTAGTTCTTCATAATTTAGTTTTTATAATTTAGTTTTTTCATTTTAAATTTTTCAATAATTCGTTCATGGCTGCATAGTCGTATTTTCGAAGAGATATACGTCAAAAGTTCGCTGTCACTGGACTTCTGGAAGAATTTCTTTTCTTTTATTTGGTCATTTCGTTTTCGTTTTAAATGCTGTCACTGGAAATTCTGACCTTTTTTGAGGAATTTCTTTTCCTTCTACAAAATAAGGGGGTAAGTCAAACTTTTAAGCACTTTTCAGTCACTTCTGAAACATACATTAGTGATAATGAGACACAAAATGGACGTCACTAGGTACCCTTGTAAAAATTGTACTAGGGTCATGATCGGGAACTGATCATTGAATTTTTTTCATCATAACCCGAACAGTTACATAGCGAAGATGATCGTTAAAGAAGATTTTTGCAAAATCGAATCAATATCGTAATCCAAAATAAAATTTCATAACAATTGAGAAATTTTAAGAAGTGACAAAACGAGGAGACCATTTTGTTCATTGAAGTTAGTTCGAGTAAGCTATGTGAGTCTCGGGAGACTGTGAATTTTGTGTGATTTCCAGTCCGCCACTGTGTGCACTACCTGTTCTCCCATCTCTGTCTTTGTCACACACTTCAGTCGTGTCGTTCGTTGTTCGTAGTTCGATCTTTGGTTTGTATCGTTTGGCAAATATTGTAAATTTATTATTTAAATGAACCTCGGCTCTGGCAAATGCATCTCATAGATAAATGCATACTGTAAAAATACAACAAATAGAAACACCAGTCTCTGTCTCTCTCTCTCTGTCCTACTCGTCTAAAAATTTATTGATGCAACCAACAGTTTTCCCATTTAGACACATTTATATCCATCCGTTCGCACATCCATCTTTTACACGTAGATACTACATCTGTAACTGCATCTCATAGATACAATATTTATTTATTTATCTATTTGCTCGTCGTCGCATCTGTAAATACAATCTAAGATTTTCCTTTGATGTTTTCTTGTTCACTATTTTAACTTGATTTTTTTTTTTTTTTGGTTTGTTGTACTTTTAAATTTTTCCACCAAACGTTTTTAGTTTTTAAAACAAATGTTATTTTTATTATTGTTGTTTTTGTTGTTGTTGTTGCAGTTCATGCATGCCTCGTAACATTCATAATGCATTTGAAATCCTTGTTGTTTTTATAGTGTTTGTCGTTTTTGTTGCTGCTTTATTACTTTACGAATTTTCACACATCTGCCGGACGGGAATGCATTTCATTAAATGTTGCTGTCGATATTTATTGCTTTATTACGGGCTCTGAAAGATTTTTTATATCGTTTCGTTTCATTACCTTTTGTTTCTCATTGAATTTATGCGATAGAGATACCATTTCAAAAGACAGAGCTCGAGATACGTTGCTGCTGCTGCTTATTCGATTCGATCCGATCGAATACGACTTATTAATAAAAATCTCAAATGTTGTTTTATAGCTTATGCCATATGTAAAAGAATCTTTTGTTTATACCGCAAGCAGTTTCCCCTAATTTTTTTATTTTATTTTTTATTTATTTTTTGCTTTCTTAATAAGGGTGCCGCCAGATTTTTATATTTAAACTAAAAAATTTACACACCAAAAAAAAAACATCTGTGTCTGCAGTTTTAAAACAAAAAATTTGTTTAATTGCTGTAATTAAAAATGTTATATTGCAGTATCTAAATTCTTTTATTTATTGTGTATTTTGGATTCTTATTTATATTTTATCGTTTTTCATTATACACAGTTTCAATGTTCAATATGTGTATTTCCATCATTACTTTTCGAAACCGAGATTTCCATCTCAATATTATGATTATTTGAAATTCCTCTATATTTATTTTAAACTCCATTTTCTCTCAAACATTTCGAACTTATTTAGTCACCATGATTTTGTATTTGAAATTAACCTTTTATAAACTAGAAGCCGCGTTAGCTCAGTGGTTAGTGCGTTGGACTGTGAGCCGAAAGGTCCCCGGTTCAATTCTGGACTGGGGCTAACAACATCTTTTCAGCTCGGCCAAAGTTCTTATAGGACTGTAGTGCCAAACTATTATTATTATTATTAATCTACATTTCCATTTGTTATTTAAAAAAGATCAATTGAAATTCATAGCAAATATATCAAATGGATTTCAGAATGTCCACTAGAAATTTCCAATTCAAATTTAAAAATGATCAATTGTAATTCAGAAATGATGTAAAAAAATATATGCAGTTTAATTCTTCTTCTTTTGTATATAAAATGTATATTTCTGAATTACAATAAAATCTTTTTCTTGCATTTTCCAACTCAAAACTTTTAGAATTATTGTAATCGAAATAGTTATACTTCAACTTTAATATTTATATTCTAAACAATCTAATGCTTCACATTTTTACACACAAAAATAATCTACGTAAATATAGCAACCGGTATTAATTGCATTCATTAGTCAATCCAGCAATGAAATTAATAATTTATTGAAAACATATGCTATTTTTCGTTAAATCATATGAATATTTGTACTTCAATGCAGCAAATTAATTAGTCGGCGCAGTTTCAGCAATTATATTTGCCGAAACTCCGACGACTAAACTATTTGCTGCATTAACGTAGAAATATTCACATTAGCGAACGCTTATATAACGAAGAATAGCAAATGTTTTCATTAAATTAGTGAATTTAATTGCTGGATTGATTAATGAATGTACTTAATATCGGTTGCTATATTTACGTCGATTATCTTTCAATCTTTCAATTCTGAAATATCAACTGATTCAAAAGATTTTAAAATTGATACTTAATCTGTGCTTTATCCCCATTCCTTCTCACATTTCGAATTTTCTGTAATACTCCAAAAATGATACAAAATTTCATTATTAGATTATTTCTCTTAAATATTACGCAGTCAGTTAACATCATTTAGTAAATTGATATCTCTAATTCAGAAAATTCGTAATATTTGACACGCATTTAAATTTTAGAAAACTGTCTTCCATCATATTTTATTTCTCTTTATTTTTATTTTTTGCCTTAGTCATTAATAATCGTCTGTATTTCAGTGAAATTGTGCTAACAAATGAATAAATACCTCAGACGCGATTAAAACTTTGCACATGTCTTTCTCTGCACACAAAGAAAATAATAAAACCGAGGCCATAAAATAATATTGACAAAGTTATCCGTTGTCTTGGGTTTTACAATTAATATTATTATTTTTTATTGTTATTACTATTTATTTAACGTTGCTGCGTTGTCTGTCTGTCTGTCTGTCTGCTGAATTTTAATAATTCTGTCTGTCGACTTTCTTACGTTTTATTTGCATTTCTTCGATGGGACGGTACGACGATGGGACGGTGGGGTCTGTCGACTAACGGGTCAACTAAGAGACAAACAATTAAATGCGAGTCAAAGAAATGCGTAATAAACATAAATGCCACGCCTTAATTTGGCGTTAGTAGGGCGCAATTCAAATACAAAATACCGCGCGACTACTCTCCGCCTCTGGGGTCTTTCGAGTCGCTCAAGAAAAAGTATCTCGCACCATGCGTATCCAACAGTTGTACGCAGTATCTGCGGCTCTCGGTCGGTCGTTCAGTCTGTTCGGCTGCATTAATTTCGTGCAATATTTATAGATTTATTTAGTCAAATTGTTTGTTTTTCTGTTTAGCGCACATTACGTTGTTTGCACGTCGAAGTATCTATCTATCTTTGCTGCGTTGTGTTCGTTGCTTGGATGGATGGTACGTGTATCTAATGGATGCTTGTGCGGCGACCGACGACGACGTTCAAGACTGTGCCCTGTTTTTTGTTTTTTGATTTTGTGTTTTTTTTGTTTTTGCTGTTGTTTTTGCCATTCATTCATTGCTTGCTTGCGCGCTCGTTCCTTCGTACATTCATTCATTCATTAATTTACGCGGTTTGGGGTCAACAAATTGCTTTATTAATTGCTGCAAGCGAATGCACTACAGCTGCTTAAATATATTTGTAATTATAGCTAGTTGTCGGCTTTATTAATTGGCTTAAAACAAATAAACATCGAAAAGCACCAAATGCCATCAGCCCATGTTCTATAAATTCTCTAAAACAAAAAAGGCTTCAGTCAAAATAATGTAGTATTTTATGTTTGATGAAAATACACAAAAAGTCGCTTAATTTCAATTAATAACAACATCTTTCAACGTGCCATGTGGCTCTGCAATCTCATAGATACTTTTTATTTGTTGTATACATTTTTTATTTATTTATGTGCTGCTTAATTCATTTCAATTCGTTGAATTATAATGCTTTATTTTAATGTTTTTTTTTTTTCGAGAAATTTATTATATGTATTTAGTTTAAACAACATTTCCCAGTAATCGTGTAGCTCATAGATACAAAATAGTATCTGCAACTGGTAGCAACAGTTTTGGCGGCATCGAACGAATCGAAACGAATCGAGTATGAGTCACGTCACACAGACGACTGAACTAATTATTAAATTATGTCATTGAGTCAATATTAATAATGGCTATAATTTTTTAATTGTATCTTATAGTTGCAAAATGTATCTAGATGCAGTAAACTGACTAAAGGCGCTACGAAATAGACACCGAAAGCAAACATTTTATAATTCAGATGCTCTGGATAATCAGAAATTGAGTTTGTTATGCAATAGGTATCTTCAGGACGATATCTAATTATACCAAGAGACATTTAAAATATAGCTATCATGTGTTGTACTCATTTTTGAACATTTTCATTGTATTGCGCCCTTTAATTGTATCTTCTAGTTGCAAAATATATCTATATAGATTATTTAGTCTATAGATTAAATATACAGCATTCTTTATGTATCGTCGAATTACTTTAAAATGACCCCTAACTGCGTGGTCGCAATCTCACAATGCGACGACGTCAGCTCGTAAAACAGTCTGTTGCGGGTGGAGTGGGCTTGGCGGGTTAGGTCGAATATACCACAACTTCAACCCTGGTCATTGGATGCTAGAGCAACCCTCATCACCGAAAGCGCTGCCGCAATGCTTGACAAATAATGCAGGACACACGGGCAGGACAGACTGCTCCGTTGCTCCGATCCTCCTGCCTCACATATGCTGCTGCTGCCTTTCATTAGCTTGATTTGATGTTTTGTTTTTGTTGTTGAAAAACTCATCATCACCAGCAGCAGCAACAGCAGAATATCGCAATGCAACGCAGCAAAAATTGCCTATTTCTAGATATTCAACACACGAGGGTTTGAAGGGGTTGGAGGGGCTGCAGGTTGGCACAATGCATATCCTGGCCGTACACAGCGCATGCAGCAGGCAGTTTTTCTAATCTTCAGTGTTTGCGCGAGAAAAGGATTTAATTTAGGATGCTACGGATGCCATGTACATAACGTTGTTGCTGTTGTCGTCGTTGTTGTTGCATTGCATGTCCTGCTGCATCCAAGCGGCGCGGTCGGTGACTCAGGTGAATGCCGCCACTTGAGCTCAAGCTAGTCGAAATAAATGTTCTACACTCAGAAAAAAATCCCATAAAAACCCATTCAAATTACTCAATAGGACAGTTATTGATTTAATAGTATAACTACCAAAAATAAATATTTTCATATAAACCCTATCTATAATTTTATAGTATTTTGTAGTATTAATGGTATTTACCGATTGAAACAATAGTTTATTTTATTGACTAATTTATAGGTAAAAACTATTAATTTCATGGTATTTTTTTCTGAGTGTTTGTAAGGTACACTTGAAAATTATTTTTGAAAAATTATAACAAAATATTTTTATTGAAATATTTTGTTAGCTTGAAACAATTTATTAATTTAAACATGTAAAAATTTTAAAAATAAAATTTTAAGATTTTTAATAATTATTTTTTTCACTGTATATCCTGCCACTGCATATGCTTGCGTCGTCTGTCCATTCTTCCTTTTGTCCGTCCGCATGACTGCAGTGCTGCACTCAGCAGCGCGAAAACCACAACGTGCGGGCGACGCAGCACGCAATGCAGACAGCCACCCAACGCAGCACCCACCAACCATCCATCAGCCCTCTCCCTCCAGCCCATAGCCACTGCGCACACTTTGGCTACAATTACACACACTTTGGAGCACAAATGTGGCAGAGCGCACTTCGCATCTTCGTCCTGCAAGATGCGATGATGCTGCCTCTGAGTAGCTGCTGCGGCGTTAACAGCCGAAAAAGCGACGTTTTGTGGAAGCGCGTTGGTGTGTGTGATCCGTGGGCAAATGCGAACATTGTGTATGTGTGTGTGTGCGTTAAGCACCCACTAGGTATAATTCAAACTAATGACTGAAAGACTAATTTTTTACTCCCGAATGCAGTGACATACGTTTTTTTTTAATAACTGATACAAATCTGAAGAAATAAAGTCTGAACTAAGTAATCAGTAGTGCATGACTTCTCAGTATTAAATTCAGATCTGACGCATTGAATTTATGCAGTCTGAGAACAAGGCCTCAATTCCGGATAGAATTACAACTATTCAGTTGGGAACTCAATGTAAAGCAAAGGTTTCAAAAGCATACAGTTCTGAAATTATAGTGGTATACTTTTAAAGAGTTGTAGACCTGGAAATTCTACAATGTTCCAAAAAGTAATATGAAATTGAATGCATTAATTGGCGGACATATGAATGAATATTTGAAATATGATCGTCTCTAAACTTTTTAGTGCTAAATACAGGCGTGAATTATTGAATTTATTCAAACATGAAAACGGATGCTTGAATTCAGGGAAGAATCGAAGTAATTCAAATTTGAAATACAGGTTTCAAAAGTATAACTGAAGGGTTTGGTGCAAAAAAAGGTTAAGTTCAGATTTAGTTTATTACTATTTTTATTTATTTATTATTAATTTTTTTGGGGAGCTACCAGCAAAACTTTTTTTTCTAACAATACAAACTTATTTTATAAGGTCAAATAAAAAAATCGCAAAATTGACAAATTTAAACAGTTTTTATTGATTTTCTAGCAAATTTATAAAATGGACTTAGTCCGTTTTCGCACGAAAATTCTTATAGATCTGAAATTATAGCGAAATATTTATAAAACAGTGGTAGGGCTATAAACTTTGATTTTTTTAAAACAAATAATATTAAATTAAATGGACAAACATTTGTCTAAACATTATAAAAAATTTAAGGAGTATTTAAAAAACGTCACCTGCCATAAATAACTTTAAAAATCATGACATATTTTAGAAAATCACACAACGTGTTTTGGTCATACATGAAATGACTGACAGTCGGGTATTACAAACTATACATCCTCTTGAGTGAAATTTACCCTTTTTATGCAGATGCGAATACAGAGATACATGTGTCTGTAAGTGTCTTTGTGCGCTCTTTTGTAAGTGTGGAATTTTATTCGAATGCAATTTAGCTGAAATGCACTTATTTCGATGGATCGTTGTGCCTACTTCCAATTCTCATCGTGTTGGAATACTCAGGCGAAATTTCTAGAAGACTATAACAGTATATTTAGAAAACTTTAAGTTGGGATATTGATATTGCTGTACCAGAATACTGAAAAGCGGACACAATATTCGGTCAGTAAATATATTATTTCAAAGGTCCATCTAAATTCAGATTAGTTCTAATTTACATATATAATAAGACAAACTAGACAAAGTCCGGTTCTGACTAAAAAACCAGTTGGGAAGGTTAGATCACATGGGAAATTTTAAAGTAGGTGTAATTATGATAGTTAGAATTATCAAAATTATAGTCGGTCTAAGCCGACTATAAATACCCTACACATATGTGTGGTTACCATTCAAAGTGATATATAGGTCACCATGGTATACGAATCCTGAAAATAACTACAAACTTTCCATCCCTGAAGATTTTTCTTTCATTTGACACCCATATTTACAAATGGGTAGGTATACCGAATTTCGATTTTCTTTTTTGTGAACCACAAGTCTTTTCGCCGGAAAACATTATTATCATGTATTTGAGCATGATATCAATATATATTTGACCAAAAAAGTTTTCCTAAGCACGTATAGATAAAAATTGATCTTTATATGTACATTTTATATGAGGTATTTGAACATAAGTGGTCGGATCATAGGTCACAATGGACCGATCTCGCCAATTTTTTCGCACATACAGCGTAGGTGTATTAGTAATCTAAGTTATAAGTTTCATTTATCTAGCTCTTCAATTTTAAAAGTCTTAGGGATTTCAACAGACAGACAGACAGACGGACAGACAGACGGACAGACGGACATCGCTAAATCGACTCAGGAGGTCATGCTGATCAAGAATATATATACTTTTCCATACCGGAGATGCTTCCTTCTGGGTGTTACAAACGGCGTACCAAACTGAATATACCCTTTCACTCTTAGTGTAGGGTATAATGAATATACCCTTTCACTCTTAGTGTAGGGTATAAAAAGGCCGATGTTTCAATTTCATGCGACTGTCCCGATAGAGAAATTGTTCTATTGTCAAACTGAAAGGCCTAAGAAGGTGGTTGCTTGAGAATGCCTAATATATAAATTCTAATATATCCGTTTGAAGTGAAAATAAGAAATACATTTAAAAAAAATCATCTAAAATTGAAATACAATTTTTTGGGACAGAGTATAGGGATAGTACAAGGTTTTTTTTCGAGGGACGTGGTAACTTTCATACAACTTTCAGCGGTTGGGATTTAATGAAATTTAGCTCTGCGTCCAGTTGAAAGAAGTCCAACTAGTAGTCCAAAACATACTAATGATGTAATGATGATAGGGATTTTGATAAAATATATCTCATTTTTAACGGAGATGAAAATGTGAAACATCTTCGATATGCGGTTCAAATGGAAAAGTAAAAATTCCCCCGAGTTACAATTCTCTGGGGAAAAATTGTCTGGGATAGAATAGTCCTGGAGAGAATTCTCTGTAAAGAATTATCTCGGGAAAGAATTGTCAGAGGAATTATTGTTTTAGGAGGCCATTCTTTTTTTGGTCACTAAATACATTTACAAGTCGAATTAAACAAAGTAAGTACTGAACGGTTCCCTGCTAGTTGCAAATAATATTCGTAGTTGTATCGAGAAACAACCAATTATTATAGCTCTATCCATTGAACGATTATTATCTGAACGATTATCTGTACGAGTTTTGAGCCGCGATAAGATTTCGTTCGACATAATATTATTTCTAAATTTTATTATTATTTTGTTTTTGTTTTAGTTTTAGTTTTAGGTTTAAATTTTATTTTTTAATTTGATTACCTTGATAAAATGTAGCACAACAATTAAAATAAAAATTTTAATAGATTATATAAAATATAAATTTCGATTCATCTACTGATATCTGCTGCCAAACTTTATGAGCTGCTTTAAGTTATTATATATATATTTTTGTGGTTTATAGTTTTGTGAGTTTTTATGAGTCGGTTGTTTGGGTTTTTCCAGCGCGCAATGAAAATTACAAATACAACAAAAAATTTAATTATAACAACTTTTTATTATTTATATGTTTACGATTGTTATTTTTATAATTGTTGGAATAATAAATGAAATAAGTCGGATACAACAACAGCAGCGGCGGTGACGGCGACGGCGACGTTAATGTCGACATTAATTTTGTTACTTTTTTAATTGCGTTCCATTGCGCTCGATTTCTTTGCAAGTCATTTATTTTGTTTGCACTGCGTTCGTTCGTTCGTCGTTTGTTCGCACAGTACACAGCTGTACATAGAGATACTTTGTAGGTACGATATACCTACACGCTGTATCTAGATACAAACATATCTTTATGCTGGAATTACTTTTATATCATTATTATTGCTATTATTATTATTACTATTATTACGATGATGGCGGTGCTGTTCGCTGTTTGTTGTATTTTATTACTTTTATTATTGTTCCGCTTCGCTGCCTGACTGCCTGACTGCCTTCCTCAGCCTGCCTGCCCGCCTTGCCGACCGGCATAAGGGCCAAATAACTATAATTTGTTGCGATGAGGAATGAGTGTGTATCTGTAACTCTATCTGTATCTGCATCTGTATCTATGGCACTGTATCCGCAGCGAAATGTGCACTACAAGAAACTAACTAAGCAGGCAGACAAAAAGACAAACACACAGCACAAGAAACAGAAACAGAAACCAAATAAACAACATGCGAAGCACAAATAATAATTGAACGCAAAACAATAACAATTGAGGAATAATACAAAATACGGAGACGAAGACGAAGACACAAATTATGACGAGCCGAATGAAAGTAAAATAACCGATGCGATGCGGCAACAGCCAAAGGGTAAATTATGTTGTTGTTCTTGTTTTTATTGGGTTCAATTGTATTCGAGTTTTTGTATTCTAAAATTTTGAATAGTTCTAAAACATGTGGGCTACACTTATTCTAAAATTCTTGAGAAATTCCAATATTCTTTATCGAACGAATCTTTAGTTTGTTGATATGAGATCCGGACCATTCTTCCCTAAAACACTATTATTCCCGCAACAATAATTTCCAGACTTTGCCAGAAAATAATACTTTCCAGATATCAAACTTCCCAATGCCATATATAGTTAATTCTTCACTAAAAATTAAATACACTTTCCCCAGACAATAGTATTAAAGTACAGTCTTTCCCGGACAGTTCTACCTCAAGAAAATACTTTCCCGATACAATCTATCTCGAAGATAATGCTTCCCCAAAACAATATTTTCCCAAGCGGAAAAGATACAATAGTTTTAAAACATAGTCTTCCCCGGACCGTACTTCCAATTCCATTCTTTCCCGATACAGTACATCCAAAAGATATTTCTTTCCTAAGTCAACTTTTCCACAAAACACTTTCCCCAGACAAGAACATATTCCCGAAATTATAGTTTTGAAACATAGATTTTCCTAGAACAATTCTTTTCAGAGATTATTTTTCAATTATACAATACATCCCACAAACAGTTATTTTCCAAATCAATTCTTCTCGAAAACCCTTCCCCGAAACAATAGTTTTAAAACATAGTCTTCCCCCGACAGTTGTTCTTCGAAAAATTATTTCCAGATACCATTATTTCCCGATACATCCCAAGACAGTTCTTCCCCAAGGCAATTTTTCCTCAATACATTTTCATTAGACAATTACATATTCCCGAAATAATAGTTTTGAAATATAAATCTTGATCGGACAGGTCTATACTTTTCAATGACCATTATTGCCCGATACAATACATCCCAAGACAGTTTCCCCCAAGTCAATTCTTCCTCAAATTACTTTTCCCAGACAATTACATATTCCCGAAATAATAGTTTTGAAACATAGATTTTCCTCGTACAGTTCTTCCTCGGACAATACTTTTCAATTACCATTATTTCCCGATTCAATATATCTCATAGACAGTTCCAGAACACAATTTTCTTATTTAATTGCAGAACAAAATAGTTTTAAAACATGGTAAAACAATGTTTTTTGTACAGGTAATTCATATGAGGACAGCTTATCGAAAGACATTTACCCGATTACATATCCCCGAATTAACACCTCCCCAAATTGTCAATTTCCCTCCTTGGTATGAGATGTGCGTTGGTATGAGATGTCTATTGGTATGAGGTGTATTGGTATAAGGTGTCTTGTTGGTATGAGATATCTTGGTATGAGTTGTCCATTGGAACAACTCACCGAAATTATATAATTCTCCGCAAAGACCAACATTCACATGACACTCCCCAAACAGACCGAAGAATCTTCGAAGTAGCACTTATCTAGAAGATATTTCCAAAGCTATTTCCGAAGCCATTTCCTCAAAGTGCGCACTTCTCGAAAGCATTATCCTGATATGAACATATCCCAGAATTATGGTTCATCAAATGAACACATACCTGAACTTACTTCTATGACGATGTTTTTTAATTTAACAAATTCCACAAACAGGATCTTAATCTTATTTTTGGCGAGAATCAGAACAGAACACTGATGATTTAAGAAGAATATTGTGGACTGCGAACCCAAAGGTCCCCGGTTCAAGCCTGGACTGGGGCTAACAACATCTTTTCATAGAAACATTTTTCTATACCGCGCTACCTCTCGTCAGTAAATGGCAAACCTACGAGAGTAAAACCATTGCCTATGAAAAGCTCTCACCCGCCGTTCGGATTCGGCAATAAACTGTAGGTCCCACCACTTTGAGTACAAATATAACACGCACAGCTCAAAATGGTGCGAGAGCTCGGCCTAAGTTCTAATAGGAGTGTAGTGCCAAACTATTATATTATTATTGTGACATTTACCGTATCAGGATAATACCAATATTTGTCATACATTATGTTAAAAATATTTAAGTTAATATGCACGATTTATTTATTCGACTAATATATTCAACAAATTTAAATTGAAATACAACTTAAATTAAGCTCTATATATATTTCTACAAAATGCCAAGCATCGCCAATTCAAGTTATAAACGTGCTAAATACTGTTTCAAAGTTCCACAGTGAATAACTTTTGAATCAAGCTACTTTACAGTGGATAGAAATATCAGAAGGAGGCACAAAACTTTTTGCTACCATTTTGGAACCATCCACAGGACACTGCTATTCATACAGCACCTGAGCCCGAGATGCTATTAAGAGGACAAAAACAAAGAAACAAAAACAGCCAAAAACAAAACGAAAAGTCAAAGAACTCAAGTGCCAAGAAGAAGACCATCAAAAACAGGAAGAGTAAGAGAACAGAAGAAGTAGCTGCGGAATAAGAAAGGAAGCTAGAATCAGGGCAAGACAAAAGCGTTGACAAAACGGGCGCCATACACAAAAATGTAAACAGAGAACCAAGAGACTTTTTGCACGTCTTCGTCTCTCGCCGTTATATGTATTAACTTGGCTTAAACGCACACGCGTCACCTCTGGCCTCCCCAATGTCGTCTCTACCTCCTACCGCTATTTCTCTCTACCTCTTCTACTTTGTGCTTTCTTCTGCTGCTACGACTACTGCTGCCTTGAATCGAATACTGCTTCCGATTGCTGCTAACTTCATCTTCGCAGCTTCGGCAGCTGGCACTTGTGAATGAAAACATGGAGCAGAGGCAGCACAGCAGCAGCAGTTGCTCCCAATGTGCTACATACTCCGCATGAAAAGCGTAGTAGACGGCGGCATTAAATACTGGGAGCGCAGCAAAGCGTGCCAAATGTGGCAGCGACTTTTGTTGCTATTACTGAAAACAATGCCAATGATTTGCTGAATTGCTGACAAATTCCAAAGTATGTCTGTCCGCATTTTGTCGTCATCGGCATCGTCTCCTCGTGTTTGTTTTTCTTTCCATGCTGCAACTTATTTCGGGTGTTTCTTTTTTTTTTGGAGGGGTGTTGGGTCAATGAGTCAAGTAAGAAACGGCTGGGTATTGGTTACGCTTCTGTTTTGCTTTGTTATTCACGCCAATTTCAGCATCTTCTCTGTGGCTTCTTAAGTATTTCGTAGTATATTCCACTTCAACTTGGTTGTGTTTTTGGCGCCTTCTTCATGTTTTTGCTTTTGATTGCTTGGATTCGACATTATTTTGTATCGCAAGTTTTCATCGAATTTCAATTAATTAATTGAGAAGCGCCGAACGATTTGTCGTCGGCGAAGTGGTGTGGCATAAACGTGTTGAGAATCATAATACAGCGGCGCACATTAATTTACCAAAAAAAAAAAAAACAGAATATATATCGAGCTAGTTTTTTGCGTTTTTGCACAGTTCAACGATGCCGAGATGTCTAATTAGAAAACTGTAGAGAAGATTGCATCAATGACTAAGAGCAAAATAAGGCTGAGATGAGATATTTTAAATAATGGCCAAAATATGATATAAAGCTAGAGCAGAATCAGAGTAATAGACGTGGACCTAATTCTGACACAAGAGTAGTGCGACTGGACCCGACTTTGGCATAGGTTACAGTCTCAAAACGGATGCGATCAGAGCAGTGTCTCTAATTCGAAGATTAATCTAAGACTTAGTAAGGTCTGGTTTGTGTCACGATAAGAAATGGAGTGACGAAAACTGATTTAAAGAGCAATCCTTATACTTATATCGTAGTCAGATTTCAGCAACTAAATCCAACAGACAGCTGACTCAATACAGATGCGATACAGAATTCAATATTTCGAAACTTTCTCGAACTAATTTCGATAAAAATATGGTCATCTCAATATTTTCCAAAGCAAAACTTGAACTTTGATTGTTTTTCATTACGATATCGATTTCGTACCGCCCCAAGACAAAGTTTTTGGCAGACTCAAGTCAGTCAAGAAACATAATTTCGAATATATTTAGCAGATCAAGTCTATCTACCTCTTCGTAGTCCACTCGGCTCTCAACAGAACGCATTACAGAGATAATTCGTTCTTTGGTCGCATGATACGTTTGTGGAACAATCTCCCTGCGTTTGTTTTCCCGACATTTTTAATATTTTCAAGTTCAGAACAAACATTCACCGACACTATTCCATCTTTTCTCCCTCCCAATAACCTATAATCCCTTCCTCGATCAACAATGTGCATTGCATGAATGGGGGCATCCCCTGAGCGTTGGTTAATACGTAAAACAAAAATATGCTTCCCTGAACTTCCATTTATCTATGTGTTTGCCGGAAATATTCCTGACAGTACGCATCGATATCTACCGAAATTGTAGATCGCATTTGACGTACGATATCTAATCTCGCATTAGCCTCGTAACGATATCGAAACGAATGGCATACTGTGATATAGACAAAGATCTGTCCAGACTCAAAAAAGTCGTATATCGCAGGTTAAAGATACTAAGTACTCCAAATTAAAAACGGTAATTTTGAAAATCTGAAATATCATTGTAGCCTCCAAAGCATACAAATGCCTCGAACTATTCTTGAAGTCGTTTGGATATAAAATTTATATATCAAATTTTTGAAGTGTCTACATGAAAATCAGATGATAATATCGATTTAAACTTTTTAAGATTTTCAATAACGAATAACGAATCGTTTCCTTATAATCTCGATTTGTCGATTCGATATGTGCCGACCGTTTTGATGGAACTTTTCATATATTACGCATGGGAAACCTCCGATATCAGAAAAATACGATATAGAAAAGAATGGCTAAATTGGGAAAAATAATAAACGAATTATATATCTGAATTTAAATGACAAAAAAATATATATTTTTTTTAAGTAATCGAACTATTAAAAACGAAAAGCTGGCTAGAATTATTTCTAACCCATTTCACACGATGAGCCTGTTTATGTAGATTAACTCGAACAGTAGACTAATTAGGTACAGACCCCGAGCTATTTAGTAAAACGTATTTCCCACCTCTAGGACAGAACTTATTCGCAGTTCACCTTGTACATAGTTGGAAAAATATGCAAAATAAAACTATATAATTTTTTTTTGTTATGCCACCTATTAAATATTCAAGATATTTAATTAAAACTTAATAATTATAATTTGTAGCAAGTTGCTGATATTGTTGTTTTGAATAACAACAACACGCCACGCCACACCACTTGGTTGACATTAATTCTTTGACCTCAGACAAATTGCATAAATAAATAGTTTCAATATTTAAACAAATTCACTACATGCGGCGCAAATCACTGCCACAATGTTTTAAAAATTTATTGACTTATGTTATTTGTTGTCGTCGTCGTCGTCGATTTATTAAATGTCTCTCTCGACAAAGTGCATTTCTGCCTCATTAACTTTGGATTTCGACTTGCTGGAGAAGTAACTAAAACTAACCAAATGTTCAAACTTAATTTTCAACTTTGTTGCATCATAATTTATGAAGTATGTGATGCATTTCAAAAGTTGAATATTTTTTTGATAGTTTAATAATTTCTTATCGATTGATACAAATTATAGCTACAACGAACAGCAATTGTCAGATTAATAGAGATTTTTGCAAAACATACGATTGAACATTTTGAAAATGTAGTTAGTGAGTTTTACGTGGGCATTACTTTTTAATGCATTGCTTTTATTTTAAATATATAAATAAAATATATTTTTTTTAATTCTTGATGGTTGCTCTAAGTGCGTACTACACTGTAAGAAAAGTTGCGACGGCTGGCAATAAATTACAAGGTTAGTTTAATGCATTTCAATTGCTTTTAGTGCTTTGAATTTCATTATATTACATTATTCTAAATGATTTTTAAAGTTAAAAAATATGTATAATTTATGCCGTCTGTTAATAAATACAATTTTAATATGTAAAATTTGTTTACAAAATGTGACTCTAATACAATTTTTCTATGCAAAAGTAGAATATTTAATTTCCCAGACAATTGAACCTGTAACAAGTGTAGAGATTTAATTTGATTTTGATTATTATGGTATTAAATTTTATATATTTAGGTTGTAAGAAGTAAAACCAAATTCTTAATTTGCTCAAAAAAATAGACACACAGAAAAAATAATCGACGTATATATAGCAATCGATATTAATTGCATGCATTAATCAGTCTAGCAATGAATTACAGTAATTTAATAAAAACATTTGCTATTTGTAGTTAAATCAGCAAATGTGTTTGCTGAAATGAATTTTTGTAGGTCAATGCGTTCATTATTTAGTCGGCGCAGTTTTAGCAAATATTATTGCTGATTATTTTGATCTGTGATAGTTTAATATACCAGTATGAATGTCGTGATTTGTATTTTATAATACTAATTAATAACAAAGAAAAAATGAATAAACCATTTATAATTTTATTTTTAAACAGCGCAATATGAATAATATTTTGTAATTATTCACTTGCATACAATAATAAAAAGTAGTTCTTGGACTTAGTAATAAATCCACATTTTTTTATTGTAACAATATCAGATTTAGAATAACGTGTGTTATTTTTGTTCAGAGATCCCATTTTCGGTTGCCACAACAAAGACTTACTAAAAATGTTGTAAACTGTTTGTAGTTAGTTTGTAGTTGGAAAACATTTATTTCCAGAGTGTTTATATCTCTAAGATTTCATTGCTACCATTTAATAAATAATATACATAAATTGTTTTTATTAATTACATTTGAGATTTTGGCATAAGATAAAAAAATAAGGAAAATATTATTTCAAGCAACCGAAATAATGCCGTTGAAATAAAATAACTTTAAATTTATTAATAGAACTGTAATTTTCGGTTGCCACAACATAAATTTCCCAAAAATCTGCTGTAGTCCAAACTTATGAAACGCCTTAGTATTTACGAAAAAGGAATATGCAGAGGTTTTCGCAACAAAAATAAAGAAAATATTTTTTCTAACAACCGAATTAATGCTGTTCAAATGCAATTATTTCAAATATATTGATGGAACTGTCATTTTCGGTTGTCAGCGCAAAGAAAAACTATCTACAAATGTTCTAAATAGTGTTTTGTTCAAACTGTTAACGATTGCGAGTAACGAATGGTGGTTGTCGCAACAAATTTCTTTTCAGTGTGTTTAAATCTCTAAGATTTCGTTTCTCAAAATTGTTATTCTTATATATACTTCCTGCAAGTCAACTAATTTCCACAGATAAAAGATTTCCGTGCCAAAAGATTTCCCGCCTGCATTTAAATAAATCGCAAAATACCTCCTCCATTGAAATTCAATTCGACAGATAAATCAATACCGCGTACAAATCCAATTAAACTTCAACTGCGCGCATTGCCACCGCTGCAAAAAGTTTCAAATTCCTCAATCTCCTGATGCGCCACCCTTTCCAACTAACTTAAGACACTAGTGCAACCCCCCGAATGCCCATGACACTTACCCGCTCTTCCTCACGAATCATTTCCGCAATTTCTGGTTTAATTTCCATGTCGTCGTGATGATTGGCGCCAACGCCCGGGGCACCTGTGCTCCCAGCACCTGCGGCGGCAGCTGCCAACGAGGCACCCAGCGCCGTGGCCATGGCAGCGTGCGACTGGGCGGCAGCATGCAGCTGATGCTGCGCGGCTAACTGCTGTGCTGCCAGCGCACCGTGATGTGGATGATGTGCGTGATGTGAGTTGGCCAGCGCAGCGGCGGCTTGGGCGGCCGCAGCGGCTGCGGAATGTGAGTGTGGCGTCAATTGATGAGCGCTACCGCCCGAAGGCGATGACAGCGCAGCGCCATTGGTGCCGGATGTTGCAGCGGCAGCATGTGCGACGACTGTTGTGGCGGAAGCTGCTGTGTTTGCGGCAGACGTTGCGCTGTTGGCGCTTGTGACGCTGACCGCGGAGTTGGGCGCATGGGAGTTCGGTGATGCAAATGGATTGCGCACGATAGTCTGCGCTGTCATGGACAGTGGTGCCAGCGGGGACGCTTCACTGTCGTGCGTTTGACTACGCGCGCCACCGCTCATGGCACTGCTAACGGCTGCATGTGCAGCAAGCGGCGTATTAGAACGCGAACGTCGCACTGCTACCAAGCGCTCCAGGTTCTCCTCGAGCAGCAAACCGTCACGTGAGCGTTTGCGCATGCGCTGCTCACTCAGCGGCATGGCTGAGACGCCGCCAAACTTGTTGCTAGGCGACGAGTGGCGCATGACGCGTGCGCGTTTGGACAGCCCACCATAGCCATCTTCGTCATCGTCCGGCACCTCCTCAGAGTCGTCCTCGGGATCGTGCTCGTGAACATGTTCGGGCTCGCCGAAGACTGTCATGCGCTGCTCGGGCACCATGGGATGCGCAGCGATACCTGCCGTTTCGCCGGCATTGACCTCGGCCAGGCCGCGTATCTTGAGCATCTCGGCGACCTTGAGTAATGGATTGATCTGCTCCTGGCAGACATTGATCTCGCCCTTGTACATGAACTCCATGAGTGCCTTGAGCTCCTGCCAGCGCACATCGCGCATGATAACGATCGGGTGCTGGCAGGGGTTCTCGTAGAAGAGAGCCTGAAAATAGGGCGAGCAGGCGGAGAGCACCATTTTGTGTGCCTTGATGGACTGGCCTTCGCAGGCGAGCGTCACATCGACGAAGGACTCGCTTTGCAGCAATTCGTCAAAGACGTTGGTCAGATTGCTCTGGTAGTTGTTCCAGCGCAGGCAGAACTGCTGGTTGGCCAGCGTGGAGGCCTTTGGCTTTGTTGTGGCCTCGAAGGGTTTGGGGGCACGCGTGTGCGGCAACTCGCTGCGTCGCCCGAATTCGTAGAGTGCGGCGGGCAGCGCCGAGAGCATGCTCGAGCCACCGAGCATGTGATTCGGTGAGGCGGGCAACGAGTGTGACTTGGGCAAAGCAGAGGCGTCGAGTTCGAGACGCGATGCTGTGGTCACCACGTCGTTGGAGGTGAGCGGACGTGGAGGCGGTGATAGGTCGCCGGTAGACAGTAGCTGTTGACGACGATGTTGCGGCGGCGGAGACTGCTGATGGCCGGCATAGCTGAGGTGCTCAGTGAGCGCAGATATTTGAGTGGTATCTGGTGGTTCTGCGACTTCTGTTGCTGCTGCTGCAGCCAGTGATGTTGCGGTGTTGGCATCCCCTGGGGAGGCGAGTGGCGAAGCAGTTGGTGTGGCGGCCGGCGTGGTGGCTGGCGTGGCGATGGACTTGGAGGCAGACTCCATGGCGTGGGCGTGAGCTTGGTGCATGTCAAGCGCCTCAGTTTTTACCTCTAGCGGCAGAGATGAGTGCAGTTTCTGCGTAAAATCAATGATGTCCTTTGTCATGTCCATGTTGTAGCGGTTTATGTTGCTGCTGTTGATGTCGAGGGGGTGGTGCAGATGTTGGCCAAAAATGCGCGTAAATATTGTACTTTTAATTGATGCTGGACTGTAGGGTGTTGCGGCGTTGCCACATTGTTCAATTTTAGTTTGTATTGCTTTTAGATTTTAGAAATGGAGTTTTTTACAATATGAGTTTTTTTCACAAGATTTTTCTTATATTGGTTTAAACTTTTTTTTTAGTTATCAAATGCACTTTTTCACTTTGTGTTATACAAATCTTTTTTTTTAGTTTAAACGACACTTTACACTTAAATTGTTTATTATATTATTTTAATTTAGGAGTATACTCTGTTTTCAAGTTGAATGTTTCTGTAAAAAGCAAAAACAAAAATTCATTATTAATATTAGTTGAAAAAAATGAATTCTTCATAATAATTATTTTATTTTTTATAAGCTTGAAGCTTTTTCAAAGTAATTTAAAAAGAAAAATTGTTCCAATATGAAACATTTTTTCTTTTATTTAATATAGTTGTGAAAAAATAGTTTTTATTTTTTATAGAACTTTTTAATAAAGATTTACATTTTTTATTACTCAAATAATTTTATTAAAGCTTTTTAAATAATATAACTATTTTATTTTTGATAGGTACTGAATATATTAATTAAAGTTTCAAAGTTTTTTATATTCAGCCTTATTCTTAATAAATGCTCCCACAAATATTTGGCAGAAATTCTTGGGAGAAAAAAGCTTTGTATGTAATTTCAATACAAAGCCTTTTTCCTTCCAAATATTTTTGGAAGTTTTTTTTTAGAATTGTGCTGATTAATGACTGGACAATTCTAAATAAATATTTCCACAAATTACATTTGAGCGAACAAAATGTTTTGTTCTACCAAAAATAATTTGAATATTTATTTAGAATTGGCCTAATAATACAGTTTATATTGTAAACTTTTAGTATTTAATATAGAGACAGATAATAGAAAATATAATGTATATAAAAGCTCTAAGAGTTCTTAGAGTAATTTGGAAAAAACGTAGTTTTTAGTTTTTATAGAAATTGTTAATACAGATTTATTTATTTTTTTATATAATTATATTATTTTATTAGGGCTTAAAGCGTTTTTGAGTAATAAAACTTTTTTGTATTTTTTTTTATATGTAGTAAATATATTAATTGAAGCTTTAAAGTATATTCATTTTCAGAAGCTTTCTGGATTTTATAGTATACAGTTTTTACTTAAAGCTTTAAAGCGTTTAGCACTTTCATAAAGATACGAACATACTATAAAGTTGATTGCTTTTATAAAATTTTCTGCTTTTTATATAAGCATGTACAATTTTTATTTAAAGCTTTATAGCTTTTAGCACTTTTATATAGACACAAAAATTAGAACTTCTTAAAACCAATTTAAATAATATTATTATTTTATTATGACTTAAAGCATTTATAAGTAATTTTAAGATTTAAAAAGAATATTTGTAACCTTATACTTTTATTTTAAATAGTTACTAAATAGTTTAATTAGAGCTTTTAAGTTGATGCTGCTTTTTATATTATCTAGCACAGCTTTTACTTAAAGCTTTAAAGCTTTTAGCGCTTTTAAAAGTTGCCAATACTAATTAGCAATTGCTTGAGTTTTTTAAAATGTTTTTTTTCTAGTTTCTGAAAAGTACGTTAGTCACAAATTTTTCACAAAACACTTTTCCTGTAAGTTCGCTAACAACTTAAAGCAACACTAAATAAACAAACATACAAATGAAATAAAAAGTAATTAACTGAATGCAAAATAATTATTATATATTATTTTTTATTTTTAATATATTTTGTATTAATTAATATTAATTATTATTTTTTTATTATATGCATTAATATGTTTGGCGCGCCATCAGTCATACATTATATTGTATTATATTTATTTTTATTATTTTTAATACTTTTTTTCCGTCTTTACGTTTCGTGCCAATTAAAACTTGTGACCAACAAACACATGGCGCACAGGCGGGCGCACAGCCGGACGGGCGGTGAGACAGAGGGAGTTTGCTGCTGCTGCTGCCACTGCTGTCGCCGAAAATGTTTTATTATTTAATATTTTATTTAAATTAATATTTAATAACAACGTGAAACGAAATGAACGAACGAACGAACGAACGACGAGGAGGAGATGCGACGTGCTGCTTGCAACGTAGCAACGAAGAAGTCGTCTGTCTGGGTTGCCCTGTGTGGGGGCCGCGGGCTGCTGTGAGGGCGGCTGCTCGACAGCACAAAACTTTCGTAGCGCCGCATAACGTAGCGTATAACGTAACGTAAGAAGTAATAACGTGGCGCGCGTGCTTTTATTAGTGTTACGTTGTGTTTTATTTATTTATTAAATTATTTATTGCTGCTTTTTTGTTTTATTTTATTTTTTATTTATTTTATTTTTACTTTTTGTTGCTTCTTTCTCTTGTCGTGCGCGAAAATAAATAATTTATATTTTTATTTCCTTTGTGGATCCTGCACACACACAAACACATACACACACACACGCACAGACACGACTTCGATAAACAGTGAATCGGACAGACACACGTAGGGTGTATTTATAGTGGCTTATAAAATATACAGTTATCTGCATATATAACCGTTACTTATTTATTATTTATGTACGCAGTGTAGTATGTAATAAATTACAACAAAGTGTTGTTGGGTCGTAGCGTAAGTTGGTGCCCTCCTGCCTTCGCCCCTGTCGTCGTTCCTTCGTTCGTTCGGTATTTTAAGTTTACTGCTATTTCTGAGTCAGTGTCTGTCTGTCCGTCTGCCATCTTTTTAGTGTGTTTGTTTGTCGTATGTAGGGTGTTCTGGGTAGTTAGAAGGAGACTTGTTAAACACTGGCTACAACAATGTTTACATTTTGTGCAACTTTTCGTCTTCTTCTCTTTTTCTACTTCTTAAGCTCCTTCTTCTACTTTGGCTCCTTGACAAAAACTTTGGCGCGCGCGTAAGTTCTGCGTACGCTCAACTGCTGGGCATGAAGAAGCTTCAAGCAGCAGCATTCGCCAAAGTTTTCTCTGCGCCAGAACCATTTCTTTTTCTGTCAAGAATGCAAAAAGCAACAGCAGCACCTAATGTCTGTGGTACGTCGTTCTGTGTCCTGGGGGTGGCTGTCGTTTTTATTGCCGCCCGTTTTTATCATGTTTGGCGCTTGCTATAATTCGCTGTAATATTTTCTTGTTCAATTTATTTTCGTTTTTGTTGTCGTTGTTATTATTATTATTTTATACTTTGTTGTTATAGTAGTGCGCCCGTGGTAGGGTGTTGTATTAATAAATTACAATTTATAGCAGCAGACATTTTAACGCGCGTCGCTTTAATGAGTTTTTGTTCGAATGCCACATCAAAAAAATAAAAAAAAACATTAAATATTTAAATGTTGCATTTGTTGTTGCTAGCACAGCTTAAGAAAATCGTGATTTATTTATTTTTTGGTTGCACAAGTTCTATAATCAAATCAATCACTTTTATAATACACTTAATTTGTAAATATTTTAATTACTTTTTTTTAATTTTGTTTAAAACACTCGCAATGTTTTTATTATTAATGATTGTTCTTGTTGCTGCAAACGCACACAGTCTCTAACTTGACTGCGTGTTGTTGTGTTTCGATTTTTCAACTCGTACACACGACCACGACGACAGTTCACTTTCAACTGAATGCCGTGCACTGAATGAAACTCCGTTGTGGTCACCGGCCACAGTCGACAGACAGTCGTTGTCGACGAGTGGCTCTTGCTGCCGCAGTCGACGTTGTCGCATTCCCTCTCTCTGTCACTAGCACTCTCTACGCACACAAACCCACACACAGTATAATGCTCTCCGCGTGAGCGCCACTATCGTGGTATTGGTGTTGAGCGCATTAGTATTTTGTGCCATGGTGTCCTTTGTCATTTTGTTGTTGTGTTGCTGAGTTTTTAAGGCAGAAGCATGAGGAGGGGGTGGCTCCAGTGTAATGTTCCATTTTCTCATTTTGTAGCTGCTCGCAGCGAATTCAAATTCAATCGCGGTGCATGCAGCGTACAAGTGCAATGGCTCATTTTTAAGAGCACCCAGTGCGAGTACTGTGCCAATCTCTTTGGCATGTGAAAATTCTCTTTTTTGTTTTTTTCGCTCAGAGCTAATACAAGTTTTAAAATTGCATGTGAGTGTGTTTAAATAATACACAGTGGGCGGGGCATCTGACGTTTTTATTGCCCGTGCTTTTGTTGTAGCTTAGAGCCATTTAATTGTTGGCATTAAAATATTGCCAATAAAACACTGTATTTGCATTTTGACGAACATTTGTCATAATCCTATATAGTATGCGAAATAAATATTTATATCTTTTTATTAATCACGTATTTTGTACGGAAAAATATTATATATTATTTTGAGGAATTATTCTCAAACAGTTTGTGTTTTTAATTGCGCATAAATCATTTTTATTTTCGTTTACATGATGACGATTTCAAAATATTCGTGTAAGAAAAATCTGATATTTAAACCAGGGACGAAAACTGGTTGGAATATCGAATCTGGTTCCGGATCTGGTTCCAAGATTTTTAAGTCAGCGGGTCCGATTCCGATTCCAGTTCCATCAAAAAAAAATATGTGGGATCTGATTCCGGTTCCACACATTTTTATAAAGGTTCCGATTCCGGTTCTAAAAATCGAAACGGTTCCGGTTCAATTCCAATTCTTTGCGGTGCCTGATTAAAATTAAGAATAAATTTATTTATTTAAATAGTAAACTTATTATTTTGAACATTTCAGTGTTTGCAAAAAGATATATGGTAGGATCTAAAGTATCTAAAGTACTAAAATTGTGCATTTCGATTAAAAACATAATCCATAAAATCAAAAACAATCAATTAAACTGGTAAAAAGTGTAAAAAAAAAAAAATTATATGATTTTAAAAATAATCAGTAAGGAAGGTTAGGTCACATGAGTAGGGATATTGTTTTAGTTGGTGTAATGAAGTAAGTAAGAATTATGAATTATAGTCGGTCTAAGCCGACTATAAATACCCTACACTTATGTGTGGTTACCATTCAAAGTGGTGCATACGTCACCAAGGTATAATAATCTTGAATATGAATTCAAACTTACAATCTCTGAAGAATTTCTATTCATTTGATACCCATATTTAAAAAAGGGAAGGTGTACCGAATTTCGATTTTTTTTTTGTGAACCAATAGTCGGTTTGCGGGAAAACACTATTTTCATGTATTTGAGCATGAAGTCAATATATATTGACAATTAATAATCTGTAGATGTAAATTATATATGAGGTATTTGAATATAAGTGGTCGGATCACGTCTCACAATGGACCGATCACGCATATACAGCATAGGTATAAAAGTAATCTAAATTATGAGTTTCATTCATCTAACTCTTCAATTTTTTAAGTAGTAGTGATATCATCAGACATACAGATAGATAGATAGATAGATAGATAGATAGATAGATAGATAGATAGATAGATAGATAGATAGACAGACGGACGGACATCGCTAAATTGACTCAGGAGGTTATTCTGATCAAGAATACATATATACTTTCCATAACGGATATACTTCCTTCAGGGTGTACCAAACTGAATATACCCTTTCACTTTTATGCCCCTAACTCCAACGAATAGATATCTACTGGTGCCTATTTATATATCGTGTAAGCAAAATTTCATAACTTCAACGCATAGATATCTACTCGTTGAAGTAACGAGCATTAGTGTAGAATAAAACCAGTTGGGAAGGTTAGATCACATGGGAAATTTTAAAGTAGGTGTAATTATGATAGTTAGGATTATCAAAATTATAGTCGGTCTAAGCCGACTATAAATACCCTACACATATGTGTGGTTACCATTCAAAGTGATATATAGGTCACCAGGGTATACGAATCCTGAAAATAACTACAAACATTCAATCGCTGAAGAATTTCCATTCATTTGATACCCATATTTACAAATGGGTAGGTGTACCGAATTTCGATTTTTTTTTTTGTGAACCACAAGTCTTTTCGCCGGAAAACATTATTATCATGTATTTGAGCATGATATCAATATATATTTGACCAAAAAAGTTTACCTAAGCACGTATACATAAAAATTGATCTTTATATGTACATTTTATATGAGGTATTTGAACATAAGTGGTCGGATCATAGGTCACCATGGACCGATCTCGCCAATTTTTTCGCACATACAGCGTAGGTATATTAGTAATCTAAGTTATAAGTTTCATTTATCTAGCTCTTCAATTTTAAAAGTCTTAGGGATTTCAACAGACAGACAGACAGACAGACAGACAGACAGACAGACAGACGGACGGACGGACAGACAGACAGACAGACGGACAGACAGACGGACAGACGGACATCGCTAAATCGACTCTGGAGGTCATGCTGATCAAGAATATATATACTTTTCCATACCGGAGATGCTTTCTTCTGGGTGTTACAAACGGCGTACCAAACTGAATATACCCTTTCACTCTTAGTGTAGGGTATAAAAATGCGCATTGATAATTATAATCCATGTTTCAATAAGATATTAAAAGAATTAGTTATTACAAGAAGAATAATATATCGGATTTCTTGGGTTAATTGAAAGATATATCAAATGGCATGGTAGCTATTTTCGGTCCTAGACAAATTGTGAATAACAAACTAAATTTATTTATTATGAATTAAAATACTTTTGTAATTAAAAAAAAAAACGTAATATTCCATCCAAAAATTATTTAGTTATTAAAAATATTTATGTTTATTACCTAATTTACGGACATCGTTTTGAACAAAAGTGATGAATTACACTATCCGATAGTATTTTAAACTCATGAAAAAAACCGATCTAAACGTAAAACTAGGGTTCATTCTAGGAATTTTTGTGTACCCAGTTTTTTAAATCAATTCAGGTTTTATTTGCATTTGAGGTGCAAGGGTGTATATAAATCTTTGTCATAATAAAAAAATACATATTCTATCTCTGAGATCCCTCTGAGTATGGATTGAAAACGGGTTTCCAATATATATTTGTTTAAAGGCTTGATTCCTATTTGAAATGCCATTATTAAATATTGCAAAACTTGGTGCAGTATTTGCTGATTACCTTCGCGTTGCTTTGTACAGTACAAAATTAAATAAAAAAATAAATTATTTAATCGAAAATGAATTTCGAATTTTTCGTAAAATAAATAAAATTAATAAATAAAAAATATATTTTTATGGAAATTAATAAAAAAATGTGTCCGAAAAAAAAATATTAAAATAAAAAAATGTGTCCGAAAAAATTTTTTTTTTTATTAAAGTGTGTTCGAAAAACAAAAATTTGTCCGAAAAACATATAAAAAAAAATTAAAATATAATATAAAAAAATCGAATTACTGACATAACCTAATCAAGAATATTGGTTATAAAGTATAATCTCTAGATAAATGAATATCCCCTCATTTTTATACCCTACACTAAGAGTGAAAGGGTATATTCAGTTTGGTACGCCGTTTGTAACACCCTGAAGGAAGCATCTCCGGTATGGAAAAGTATATATATTCTTGATCAGCATGACCTCCTGAGTCGATTTAGCGATGTCCGTCTGTCCGTCTGTCTGTCTGTCCGTCTGTCTGTCCGTCTGTCTGTCTGTCTGTCTGTTGAAATCCCTAAGACTTTTAAAATTGAAGAGCTAGATAAATGAAACTTATAACTTAGATTACTAATATACCTACGCTGTATGTGCGAAAAAATTGGCGAGATCGGTCCATTGTGACCTATGATCCGACCACTTATGTTCAAATACCTCATATAAAATGTACATATAAAGATCAATTTTTATGTATACGTGCTTAGGTAAACTTTTTTGGTCAAATATATATTGACATCATGCTCATATACATGATAATAATGTTTTCCGGCGAAAAGACTTGTGGTTCACAAAAAAAAAAATCGAAATTCGGTACACCTACCCATTTGTAAATATGGGTATCAAATGAATGGAAATTCTTCAGCGATTGAATGTTTGTAAATATTTTCAGGATTCGTATACTCTGGTGACCTATATATCACTTTGAATGGTAACCACACATATGTGTAGGGTATTTATAGTCGGCTTAGACCGACTATAATTTTGATAATCCTAACTATCATAATTACACCTACTTTAAAATTTCCCATGTGATCTAACCTTCCCAACTGGTTCTAATTTATAATGATGGATCAATGCGAGTCCAGTACTTTCTAATCAAACTGGTAAGTTATGCTGCAGAAATAGTTAAAGAGTGGCGGGTCTTGTGACTTGAAATTTAAAAAATAGAAATAATCGAGAAATAATTTTAAATATTATTAAAATTATAATCATTATCATATTACTTCACATTAGATATATATTGTAGCCGCGGTAGGTCAGTGGTTAGTGCGTTGGACTGCGAGCCGAAAGGTCCCCGGTTCAAGCCTGGACTGGGGCTAACATTTTTCTATACCGCGCTACCTCTCGGCAGTAAATGGCAAACCTACGATAGTAAAATATTGCCTATGAAAAGCTTTCACCCGCCGTTCGGATTCGGCAATAAACTGTGTCCCACCACTTTGAGTACAAATATAAAACGCACAGCTCAAAATGGTGAGAGAGCTCGGCCGAAGTTCTGTACAGGACTGTAGTGCCAAACTATTATTATATTATTAACATATTATGTGAAGCATTTCTTACCAGGTCAAAATCACTGATGGCAAAGAAAATACTGGAAAAAACTGGTATTACATATTAAAAAAATGGGGTGATCTATAACAAAATTTTGAGAAATTCAATGACAAGTTGAGTATTTGTATTTTTATTTTTGTAAATTTCAATTTAACGTACATTAAAAAAAAACCAGTTGGGAAGGTTAGATCACATGGGAAATTTTAAAGTAGGTGTAATTATGATAGTTGGGATTATCAAAATTATAGTCGGTCTAAGCCGACTATAAATACCCTACACATATGTGTGGTTACCATTCAAAGTGATATATAGGTCACCAGAGTATACGAATCCTGAAAATATTTACAAACATTCAATCGCTGAAGAATTTCCATTCATTTGATACCCATATTTACAAATGGGTAGGTGTACCGAATTTCGATTTTTTTTTTTGTGAACCACAAGTCTTTTCGCCGGAAAACATTATTATCATGTATATGAGCATGATGTCAATATATATTTGACCAAAAAAGTTTACCTAAGCACGTATACATAAAAATTGATCTTTATATGTACATTTTATATGAGGTATTTGAACATAAGTGGTCGGATCATAGGTCACAATGGACCGATCTCGCCAATTTTTTCGCACATACAGCGTAGGTATATTAGTAATCTAAGTTATAAGTTTCATTTATCTAGCTCTTCAATTTTAAAAGTCTTAGGGATTTCAACAGACAGACAGACAGACGGACAGACAGAGTGAAAGGGTATATTCAGTTTGGTACGCCGTTTGTAACACCCAGATGGAAGTATCTCCGTTATGGAAAAGTATATATTCTTGATCAACATGACCTCCTGAGTCGATTTAGCGATGTCCGTCTGTCTGTCTGTCTGTTGAAATCCCTACTACCTAAACAATTGAACAGTTAGATAAATGAAACTTATAATTTAGATTACTTATACACCTACGCTATAGGTATATAAGTATTGGCGAGATCGGTCCATTGTGACCTGTGATCTGACCATTTATATTAAAAAATACCTCACATTAAATTTACATCTACAGATCAATTTTACTGTATACGTGCTTAGGTAACATTTTTTGGTCAAATATATATTGAAATCATGCCCAAATACATGAAAATAATGTTTTCCGCCGATATGACTTGTGGTTCCAAAAAAATATCGAAATTCAGTACACCTACCCATTTGTAAATATGGGTATCAAATGAATGGAAATTCTTCAGCGATTGAAAGTTTGTAGTTATTTTCAGGGTTCGTATACCCTGGTGACCTATATAGCACTTTTAATGGTAACCACACATACGTGTAGGGTATTTATAGTCGGCTTAGACCGACTATAATTTTGATAATCCTAACTATCATAATTACACCTACTTTAAAATTTCCCATGTGATCTAACCTTCCCAACTGATTTTATTTTAAATTTTCTCATTTTTCTGAGTCATAAAATGATCCCCTGAGTTATTGATATCGATAAACCAAACACCCTGCATAAAATTATATTTTAATATATAACTTTTTATTAATAAGTCAATATATCAACCAATGTTTGAAAAAAAAAAGATCGCGCGAAAATAGTGCATTCAAGTCAAAGTTCACGTAAAATATTTTTTACGAGATTAGAAATTTACGCCGTTGTTTTGAATACCCATAGTCAAAAGTTATAGTTATAAATAAATATATTACAAATCATTTCAATTATTTATGCATGTCGTGCAAGAATAATATAAACCAGTAAAGAGGTTTAGGTCACATGGAAATTTTCGAAGTAAGAAAATTGTAGTCGGTCTAAGCCGACTATAAATACCCTGCACATATGTGTGGTTACTGTATATAGGTCACCAGGGTATACGAATCCTGAAAATAACTACAAACTTTCCATCCCCTAAGAATTTTCTTTCATTCGATACCCATATTTACAAATGGGTGGGTGTACCGAATTTCGATTTTTTTTTTTTTGGGAACCACAAGTCGTTTCGTGGGAAAACATTATTTTCATGTATTTGAGCATAATGTCAATATATATTTGACCAAAAATGTTTACCTAAGCACGTATACAGTAAAATTGATCTGTAGATATTCATTTTATATGAGGTATTTGAACATAAGTGATCGGTTCTCAGGTCACAGTAGACCGATCATGCCAATTTTCTTGTTCAGAGAGCTTAGATATATAAGTAATCTAAGTTTCATTACTCTAGCTCTTCAACTCGTGATTTCAACAGACAGACAGAACGACGGACATCGCTAAATCGACCCAGGAGGTCATGCTGATCAAGAATATTCTTCCTTCTGGGTGTTACAAACGGCATACCCAAGAGAATATACCCTTTCACTCTCAGTGTAGGGTCTAAAAATAAGAACTACTTGAGAATACTTAAAAATAACCAAAAAAGAACAATTTTGATTAAATTTGGTTTTATGAACACTTTAATGTGATGACCTGAGAGTTCTCTCTAAATAAAATTATTGAATAAATCAGTGGAAAACAAAAAATTTAAGAATAAATAAAGGTTTCGCTTTCGGTCTTTGAGAGTCCTTTATTTTTAAAAACATTCCTTTGCGGTTCAACAGCGAGAGATATGAGATATTAACAAAATTTATCTCTCATTAATAATATTGGAGAAGCTGAGAAGCGAGATGCACAATACTCTTTTCAGATGAATTCCAATATTTCTGGACCACAGATTGATGGTAACTTTCGATGGTAACTTTCGTTAAAAATTTGGGTATAATAAAAAATTAAATATTTTTAGTGACAAAAACAACAATGTTCAAAAAATTTCGAAAAAAACGCTTTAAAAAAAATGTTTTTCGATAAAAACATAAAATTTTGGACGACAATAACAACGTAATGGTAAAATCATCATTTTCCAAAAACAAAATTCGTCGACAAAAACAACAATGTTCGAAAAATTTCGTAAATCGACAGTTTTTTAAATTAATAATGTAAACTTTGAAATTTAAAGCGCACATTTTTTCATGGTGTATAATATATATATATGGAAAATGGAAAAAATATATTTCGTTTCTTTTAATAATTTAGTTAATTGAGAAGTAATTTTAAAAACCAAAGACCTAGAAATTTTATAAAAAAAACGAAGTTTACCTAAACATAATTTTTAAAATCTAAAACTCGATTGTTTCCACCAACATGGAGGTTGTCACAACCTCATGATAAGCTACGTGACGGATTTCACAACCGCATGCATACATATTTGGAGGATGCCACAAGCGAATTAAAGGGTTGCTGCAAATATTTCATTAATTGTAACCTCACCCGAATAATTCGGTAGGACAATACTGTTGGTTGCCGCAACAAATAAGTTGTCTGTGTGTACTCAAAAAAAGTTACTAAATAAGTGAGACGACGTTATCTAAACAATATACCCGTCAATATCTAGAAAACGTTAACATTTTAATTTTCAATTTCAGAATTATAGGTTCATTTTTTGTAGAAGAAAATTGTGGAAAATGGTGCAAAATGTTCATATTCCATACAAATTAAGTCTGTTAAAAAAAATTAAAAATATAAAAAAAAAATATTTGTATATTGAGATAACGCCCTTATTGCATATAGCGAAAAAAAAAATATGCAATCGATCTGGGATTTCACAGGAGGATAGAAGGCACTTCTGGGATTATTTGCTTTCTAAGGATTCTACACAATTTCACACAATTTTTATCTTACATAAAACTGACCCCTTATTCCGAAAAAGAAATTTAATGTTAAGAACACCTGAATATATCCAATAGTTTTATAAGTTCTAAGATTTAGAATAAGTAAACCAACAAAAATTACCTGAGATGAGCGAACGATACGATCTCTCAATATCTGAGATCATTGAGGTTTCGATATATTTGATATATACTAAATCAAAAATAATTACTATAGCTTAGGGCGATGCGAATAATTCATTAAAATGATAATTTCAATAAATATTCAATGGCAGAAGAATGAAATCAGCGAAAACTAGCTAAATATCGCAGAAACCTTCTCGAAGCAGAGAATAAGAAGCATTTCTTGCTTCTCCTTTTCTCGCGTTCGTCGTTCTTTTCTTTTATTCTTCTTTTAGTTGTTGTTATTAGTGTGTTGTTGTTGTACAACTAACATTACAACACAAAACAAGAACAAAAAATAGACACACCTCTCGCCCGTTTTGGTATGAGACCCATTTTTTGTATTCTTTTGTTTTACTTTTCTTTCCTTCGCTCATTTGTATTTCTACGTTTTTTTTCTGTCATTTTCGTTGCTCCGACGCGTGTTGGAGCCTACGCCACGCCACGCCCCACCCATGCTCTCGGCTCTCGCTCTGCCGTTCGCTCTCTTGCACTAGCTGCTCCGTCACTCGTCACTCGCATTGCAATTGTTGTAGTTCGTTGTTGCAAGAGCAACGAGAAACCAAAAACAACTAACGTAAAAAAACGAATTCGTTAAAATTAACAAACAAAAAAAAAAGACTCGGCTTCGGCAAGAAAAAGCATGCACTCGCACTGTGACGTCACACTCGGAGGCGGAGCTTCGTTGATTCATTCGTTAGTTTGTCGTTGGTGGGGGAGGGGGGGAGGAACTGTGGGGTGGTCATCAATAGTTGTTAATGTGGTTGTTGTTGGTGCTGGCTATACTTGCTGTACATGGTGACCACGTGGTGACCATGGTATGCATTTTAAATAATCAAAATCAACAACTACAACATTCACTATATATAAAAGTAGATATCTGTGTGTGTGTGGGTGCAATTAAATATATGCATTGTTGTATTTATATTTGTTGTTTCACATAGAACCACGTGTGCGAAATTGCTACACGCGCGCATATCGGCCGCCTCTACTGAGAACTTCTAAGAAAAATGTATAAAAATAAATAATATTTTTTTTATTTTTTTCGAATTAATTGCATCCGCAAACAATTAATTTTGATTGATTCAATTCTCTATTTTTAGTCAAAGTGATTTCGAATTTATTTGAAGAAAACCCATTAACTATCCGCACTACTAGAGTGGGCCCTCTACAACACGCAGTGAAGATTTTTCCATTTGCATCCTGTCCAAAATAACTCTTCGCATGTCCTGCACTAAATTGAATATTGTTGCGCACATCAAAGGCTTCTTTCTGCCACACACAGAAAGGGCTACGGACGATTGACATCCGCAGCAAGACTTAGAAACTGTAAAAAAATTCTTAAGGCCAAAAGCCTTTTTCCATTACGACATCGCAACGCAACGTAACACAACACAAAAAACCCGTTTCCGCCGATAAGTGCAAAACTAAAAAAAAAATAAACTAAAAGAACCTGGAAAAATGTTGCCACTTGGTGCCTTAAGTACTTCGGTATCGCAAGGAGAATGAGATGCAGCCCAAGTATTGTGTGAAAAACCAGCAACGTGGTCATCATGGGGCCATCATCGTCGTCTTTGACGTTTACACAGCAGCAGCAGGATGCATTTGCTGCTGACAACATTAGACCCCATTCCTTCAGTCCCTCCAGGAAACGAAAGGGTTGCGCGACTATAGCAGCGGCAAGAGCAGCTTAAAATAACTCGGCAAATGGAAATTCTAATAAAATTGTCTGTCTGTGAAAAAAAACCGATAAAGAAGAAAATTGGCGCAAAGTGTCTGAAGTGATCTTAGGCCTTTTCTCAAAAACTGGACTTAATTTATCAAAATTATATTGTGAAATTGTCCGAAATTTTATTTTTTTTAATAATTAAAATATATTAAAAACAAAGGATTTTGCCTTAAAGTTCTGGGCGGAACATAAATATTAAAAAGATTTGAGATTTCTGTACAAACAAATTTGCCTGACAACATTTTATACCCAAACATTAGAGAAAAATATGTCTTTCGATCTTTTACAGATTGCAAGCCCAGCAATTTACGTCTGGCATCATAAGACGGAAGACCATCTGGCCAATGCATTTTGTAAAGAGCGTGTTTTGTAAATAGTTTTTGAACTCTTTCAATACGATTGGAATGTTCATTAAAATACGGATTCCATATTATTGAACAGTGGTCTAATATACTACGAACAAGTGACACATATAATACTTTAAGAGTCTACGGATCTTTAAAGTGAACCGTGTTTCTTTTAATGAAACCAAGCCTGGAATATGCTTTTGAAATGATATAGTCAAAATGAAAATTAAACTTTAATTTAGAGTCAAATATCACTCCTAAATCTTTTATTTCATGTTTACGAACCAATCTATGATTATTTATTGAATAATCAAAAATAAATGGATTAGCACATTTAGAATATGAAACAACATTACATTTGTCAACATTCAAAAATAGATTATTTGAAGTGCACCAGTTTTGCAACATCACTAAATCTTTTTGAAGTTTGAAAGCATCAAATAAATTAGTAATCGTTGAAAACAGTTTGATGTCATCTGCGAACATTAAACATTTCGAAAAAGTTATATGTTGAGGTAAATCATTTATAAATATTAAAAACAATAGTGGCCCGCAATGTGTTCCTTGTGGAATCCCAGAATAGGCGTTAACTATAATTTTAGAAATAGAAGAATCTATTTTAACAACTAATTTTCAGTTTGATAAAAATACTCTTAAAAAATTTGAGAAGCGATTCCGATAACCCAAACTTTTTCAGCTTTCTTAAAAGAATAACATGATCGACTTTATCGAATGCTTTTGAAAAGTCTGTGTAAACCACATCTAATTGATGATGTTGCTCCATAGCATTAATAATATAATTAGTTTTAAAGATTAAATTGGAACACGTAGATTTTCCAGGAACGAATCCATGCTGAGAATCACTTATTGCCATTTTAATTTGTTCATAATTTTGCAAATGAGCATTGCTTTACAATAGCTCTATAGTTTTGTATGTTACTACGGTCACCTGATTTAAATATTGGTATAATGGAGCAAAACTTCCAGCACTTTAAAAGTGTACCTTTACTTAAACATAAATTGAAAAGTATTGAAATTGGTTTCAAAATATGTTTGAGGCAATTTTTAAAAAATATTGATGGAAAACCATTTTCGCTCTTACAACTTGGCTTTAAGCTGGAAATTGCAGATTCAATATCTTCATCAAAAATTTCAAAACTTTGAATATCAAGATTTGGAGAATTGAAATCTAGATTCAATGCTGAATTTTTATGATTTTTATAAACATTTTGGAAAAATCTTGCAAATAAATCGCAGCTTTCAATAGTATTGCTGGATTTTGAGTTTTCGTATTCCATAATACTCGGAAATCCACTATTTTTGCGTTTATTATTAACTTAATGCCAAAACATCGAAGGATTATTTTCATTATAGTTTCAATATTCATTATATATAGTTTGTATAAAAATGTGTGTAAAAAATCAAATTCATTTCGCACACGTTCAAAATACAATCGATCTGCCTCGCATTGTGTGTTTTTTAAAAGCTTTACTTTTAATATTTTTTAAATTGCTTAACCTTGAATTGAACCATGGCATTTTGTTTTCAGAAATATAACTTATTTTTGGAATGAACTCATTCATAGCTGAACTAAACTTATTAAATATTAAATTGTATAACTCTACAGGATCAGTTATATTATTTAAAAATTACCAATCAACAGCGTTTAGAAAATTGTTTATACTTAAATAATCACCCTTTGAAAAATCGAATAAATTAGTCGATTCTATATCATTTTTATCGTATTTATAAAATTCGAAATTTATACAAAGTGCTTTGTGATGTACACTATTTTTAGAAATTGGCGATAAATTTAATTTACATGACGCTTTAAGATCATTCATAACAAATATCAAATCTAATATTCTCCCAAGATCATTTTTAAATTTATTTAATTGCTGAAATTCATTTGCCAGAAAGGAACTTATTACCGAAAAATCTATATCAGATTTCATATTAGATGGCAATAAATTCTTATCATCAAACGTCCACGAAATATTTCTTAAATTGAAATCACCTAATACAATTATTTGGTGTTTATCTTTTAAATTATCAATTATAAAATTAATATTGTTTAAATGTTTTTCATAAATTTCTAATGAGGCGGTATATAAGATACAATAAAAAATAATGAATTATTATCAATGAAATCTATTTCAACACAAATTTGTTCAATTTCTCTATCTTTAATAGGTAATGATATATATATATTCGACAAAAATAACAATGTTCGAAAAAAAATTTAGTTAAAAAAAAATTCGACAACAATGTACGAAATCACAATTTTCCACATATAAAAATGTATTCGAAATAAACAACAATGTACGAAAAATATTGAACAAAAAACATGTTTGGACGCCAATAACAATGCAATATTCGAAATAAACAATAACAACAAATTTTAATGTTTCTCCAATCAATTTCTGTAATAACAAAAAATTCCCTATAAAACTGACAAACCCTAGTAGAAATTTGCCCGATGCGCCATCGGAAAATGATCGTGTTTTTCTTAGGTAAGCCCTATTAGAGAAAATATGATCTTTACCTTTGCATGCCCTTATCATGCTTACCATACCAGGGTTTACATTATCTAAATAGTCAATGTTTCCGATCATAGGTACATTTTTTGTTCTTCATAACGAAATTAACATCAGGCAATGATCGAGATTTAATGAGAGAAACCCTATTATGCTCGGGCTCTGACAAGGCAATTGTCGGGTAAATAATAAAATGGGATATTGCATGTACATGATCATTGGCCTGAGGGTAGTACATGATCAGAAAACTGCGTTACAAGAACAGTATGGGCCTCGTCATATCCCTAGTAGAAATCTTGGTAGGGCAATGGTCATGAAGTGATCATGTCATTATTTGAGATGATCGGGATATAACGAGGCCCATAATGTCCTTGTAACGCAGTGTTCTGATCATATACAGACCTCAGGCCATGATCATGTACTGATCAGGCAATTCCAAATTTTATTATTTACCCGACAATTGCCTTGTCAGAGCCCGAGCATGAATGAAAACTTTGCATTGAATTTATATACAAAGCTTTTTTTCTCCCAAAAATAATTTATGGGAGTATTTATTTAGAATTGGGTGAATATCTTTCAATCAAAAACCACATGGAAATAAAGGTTAATAGTTATATCTGATCTCTGGTATATATACACTAAAAGTAAAAATGTAGTCACTGAGATCATTTGTTTATAACAGCCAAAAGTAGGCGTATCCAGTATAGAAAAGTATGTGAAAATGTGAAAAGTTCGATCAATGAAACTCCGACTAATTGTGACCTGTGAACCGAATTGACCTGTTTACTTCTTGAACAAATATATAAAAATATTGTTTTTTTCTTGTACTAACTTGCTCTAAAAAAATCAAAATTCTAGACAACTATCCATTCGTACTTATGGATACTCAAATGAAGGAAGCTCTTAACGTTCAAAAGTTTCCAGTTATTTTCAGAAGTAGTAAGGACCGCTTTAAACGGTAACCGCACACAATATCAGATGTGAGGAGCTCATTTCCAAAACGTGATAACCAGTTTAAAAATATGATTTAATGTCCAAAACGGATGATTGAAAAACTGAATACACTAACAATATAATGAAAATATTAAGTGTTGAATGAGCCTTTGTTTCAATTTGACTCTATCATTCTGATTTTACTAAACCTGTGTTCGTTTCACAAAGCACGTTTTGGAAATTAGCTCCTTAGCAATTTTATCCGACTGCGTCGAATAAAATTGTCCGTTACATATCTTCCCATAATGTGCTATTGCAAGATTCAAATTAAAAAAATTTGATCATAGTAGCTCTCAATTAAATGGCAAAAAATAATTTGTGTCAGTTATAGTCAATACAAAATTTATTTAACGCGAAAATGGCAAACGAAGTGGAAGTGCGAGAAAATATAATTAAAATTTATCAAAAACAACCTAGTTGGTCTTTTAAAAAAATTGCCAAGGAGGTAGGGGCTAACCCTAAGACCATTTCTCGCGTTATCAACCGCTTTAAGGAAGAGTATTGATCGGAAGAAAGGTTCTGGTAAAAAAAGGCCCACATGATCGTGAAAAGTCGAAGAAGGTTGTGAATATTTTAAAGAAAGATCCAAGCATATCCCGAAGGAAATAGGCGAGAAAGGCGGATTGCTCAGAATCTTTCGTTTGCAGGACTAAGAAAGAAGCTGGGCTGAAGACGTACAAGGTCCAAAAAGTTCCGGATAGAAATGCCGTCAAGAATGAAACCGCAAAACAACGAGCTAAAAAGCTGAACCAAGATTTTTTTTTAAAAATTCGATTGCTGCATAATGGACGACGAAACTTATGATTTAGAGGACTTTTCTCAGCTACCTGGGCAGGAATTTTATACAGCCGATTCTCGAGGAAATGTCGCTGAAAAATTCAAATCAAAAAAATGACAAAATTCCCAAAGAAATTCCTTGTTTGGCAGGCAATTTGCAGTTGTGGAAAAACTAGCAGCTCATTCGTGACATCGGGTACAATTAATAGCGAAATATATGTGAAGGAATGCTTGCAAAAGAGATTGCTTCCATTTTTACGCCAACATGAAGTGTCCACATTTTTTTGGCCGGACCTCGCTTCATGTCACTACAGCAAAACGGCCTTAGAGTGGATCCAACAAAATGCAGTGATTTTGGTGCCTAGAGAAGCCAATCCACCAAACGGTCCAGAACTCAGGCCGATTGAGAGATACTAGGCTTTAGTAAAAAGGGAGATGAAGACAACAAAAAAGTGGCCAAAGACCTACAAGACTTTAAAAGAAAGTGGTCTTCAGCAGCTGTGAGGGTGTCGGACACTACCACTACAACATTAATGGAAGGGGTTCCGGAAAAATTAAAACTTTTTATTAAAAAATATTAATTTATGGTTTGATGTATTGACTGTATTTTTTTTTTTGAGATTTCGTTGCCGGGATGGGGTAAGACGCATAATAGTTTTGATGCATTATAAATAGGGAGATATAAGGGCAAATTGACTTGTATAAACTGGCCTAATTAGAATAGGGCGGAGTGTATGAATGAAAAATGAAACAATGTTACTCATACGTCAAGGAGTAAGAATTAAAGTATTACTCACAGAATAGAATTAATTTGACATTATTACTACACTGTTTGTAGTAATAATGTCAAAAAAATGTATTTGATTAATTTTGTATAATTTTTAAAAATCCATATAATTATTACAGGAGGAGGAGGAGGTTCTCTTTATTTCCAAATCACACCAATGATAAATGACACGTTCCGAACAAAAATAATTTAAACATGTTGTTTGAATAAAATAAATGCATAGAAAATGTTTAGAGTAAAAATAAAAAAAATTGCCGGAAAATTTCTAATCGAAAAAAAATTTGTTTTAGTCGAAATTTTTTTTTTGAACAATATATCATTTTTGTCGAACAAAAATTTAATATATAATTTTTAATTTTACGAAAAGAAAATTATCATTTTCGATAATCTAAAATGATGCGAGAATGATAGGGTTTTCTATAAAAACGAACCTATCTATAACGATATCGTTGTTTTTGTCGTTATAGATATCGAGTTCATATCGAATAAGCGTTCATATTCGGTAAACAAATTTTCTTTGTTCTGAATATTTTCTTTATTGACAATCATTTTAAAAAACACACAATTCAATTTCAAAATATTTTGAGTTTCAAATCGTAAATAAATCATTATTTTATCGAATAATCGATAAATTGTTTGCAGGGTATAGGCATTTCATGGAATTCCGGATTCAATTTCAAAATATTTTGAGTTTCATATCGTCAATTAACCATTATTTTATCGAATTCAAAAATAATCGTTAAATTGTTTGCAGGGTCTAGGCATTTCATGGAATTCCGGACGGGATATTCGAACGCTTAAAACTCTAATATCTCGATGGAAAAATAATGAATTTACTTGGTTTCTTTTCATAGATTAAATTAGAGATGGGCGCAACATTTTCTTTTATAGTTTCTACCCCAATTTCAAAAAACCTTTACGTGGTATTTTAACCTTTTCTTGAAAATCTGTTGTTTTAGTTTTTATTATGGATTTAAGAGAATAAAACAGTATCAAACTTAATTTTTGAATTATTTATTACAGGGACTAAAACCCTTTGGAATATCGGTTTCGGTTCGGGTTCTAAGATTTTTAAAATTGTGGTTCCGGTTCCAACCAAAAATTTAAACGGGTTTTCATTTCCGGGTTCCCGGTTCCATAATAATAATAATAGTTTGGCAGTTGACAGTCCTATAAGAACTTCGGCCGAGCTCTCTCACCATTTTGAGCTGTGCGACCTACAGTTTATTGCCGAATCCGAACGGCGGGTGAGAGCTTTTCATAGGCAATGTTTTACTCTCGTAGGTTTGCCATTTACTGCCGAGAGGTAGCGCGGTATAGAAAAATGTTTCTATGAAAAGATGTTGTTAGCCCCAGTCCAGGCTTGAACCGGGGACCATTCGGCTCGCAGTCCAACGCACTAACCACTGAGCTACCGCGGCTACATTCCGGTTCCATACATTTTTTAATAACGGTTCCGATTCCGGTTCATTGCGTTCCCTGACAGGGAGATTTTTAAAATAGTAGTTCCGATTCCAACCAGAAAAATATATGGTTCCAATTCTAGTTCCGGTTCCACACATTTTTAATAACGATTCCGGTTCCAAAAATCTAAACGGTACCGGTATTATTTTTCACGTTTCGCCAGCTTTTCATGTTATTCCGTACTTTTTTCGTGTTTTGTTGTGTTTTCCGTGTTTATTCGTGTCTTTTTAAATCCCGTGCTTTATCGTGCTTCTCGTGCGTGTCTGTAAATTTAGTCGTCGGGCTCGTGCTCGTGCGTGTCACCTATTGGCGTGCTCGTGCATGTCCGTGCCATCAAAAACAGGCACGCGCCCATCTCTAGATTAAATATAGATTAACATTTATATAAATAGATATATAATAAATGTACGCTCCGGACGGGGCAATATGACACCATTATACAAAAATCAAAAATCAATCCTTATTTTTAAGTTCTAGAAATATTAATTAAGGTTGCCAGAAAAAATTAAATATAATATTTTGTATCTATATGTTTTCCAAGGATTGAAACCTAAACGAATTCGGTTTTTTACGCGTTTCGGTTACGCTTTCGGTTTTAAGTTTTTATAACGAAACGGTTTCGGTGTACCGGTTCCAAGTTAAGGTTTCGGTTTTGATTTCGGTTTTTGTATAAAATTGTTTTTTTTTCCATAATTTTCAAATAATTTAACATTGTTTATATTGAGCTAAGTTATGTTCAAATTATTATATTAGGGTAAAGTGGGAAACGTAATTTAAACCATGTTTGTTTTTATTTCAGTAAAAATATTGTGTTATATGAATTATTTAATTGATTTCGCAAAGAAAAAATGTCAATTCAAATCTTCGTGATCAAACCAATGAAATGCAACATTTTGACTTCGATCGAAGTGATTCGATACGATCTGATTTGCAAAAAAGATCAGAGAAGCAAACCATTAACAACCAACAAGACTACATCAGTAAATATTCTTAAAATTCATAAGAAGAAGAATTTTGTACAATTGCCATCCATAAAAGCCAATGAAATTAAATTTCAACAATTCAGTGAACTGCAATATCTGCCTTATACTTGAAATGTTCGAACTAGTCGAACTTTCACATTATTTTTCGTATTTTCTTAAGTAGTTACTGAGATTTTAATAATTTGAAACTTTTTTCAAATTTTTTCTTGCATTACCATTATTTTTTATTACCTTATTATAATTTTTTAATCCTTAATATATATGTAATACGTTCGAAATTGAGCTGTTTTGAAAAATCATTCAAAAATCCATTAAAAGACCTATAAATGGTATTCTATTGAATAGATCCTTTTAAAGAATTTATACAATATTCAAACTAACTTTTCAAAATTTGTCCCACTTTATCCCAAGTTCCCCAACAAAGAAAAAAAAATTCTTCAATATGATGAATTTATTCATAAATATTATGAATTTTTTCACCAACTACCAGTTTCATCATATTGATACCACCGTTCATTAAATGACATATTAATGAATGCATTCATTATATATATGAACAAAATATTCAATACAATGAATTTGAATTGTCATATTGATGAATTTGTTCATAATATTTTTTCAAAAAATTTTTTTTTTTTTATAAAATAAATCAAAAAAAAGTGTTTTAAACATTTTATTTAAAAAATAACAGAAAAAAAATTTTACAAAAATTATCAGAAAATAAAATTTTAGGGAAGAAAAACAAAAAAAATTTTTGTTCGAAAAAAAAATTGTTCGAAAAAAAAAATTGGTTTGAAAAAATAAATTGTTCGAAAATAAAATTTTGTTCGAAAAAAAAAATAGTTCGAAAAAAAATTTGTTCGAAAAAAAAAATTTTTCGAAAAAAAAAATTGTTCGAAAAAAATATTTTTTTCAAAAATATATTATTTATAAATATAACTTTTTATTAATAAAAAGTAGTAATTATAATAAATATATTATAAAACATTTTACTAATTTATGCATGTCGAGCAAGCATTATGTAAGAAATAACATTCAAGAACTACGTGAGAACTAAGAAGTACGGCAAAAAATGAACGAAAAAAATGTTGGTAGAAATTTGGTTTAACGAACAGCGTTCTTCAATATGATGAACATATATGTTGTATTTTATATTTTGGTTCATGAATATGATGGAACGCATACTTCACATACTATTCATCATATTGAAGAACACTTTTTCGACAGTTACCAAGCGTTTTTCATATTTATGATAGCATTCATAACATTGATGGTGTTAGTCATTAATATTATGAATGGTTCTTCAATACAATGAATCATGGTTTGACGAACGGAATTCATCAATATGATGTACATTTTTTTTCTGTGTATATATTTTACTAATACAATAAATAAAAAACCAACATCATTAAAATTTGAATCATTTGGTTGTTAATTCGATTTACCGCTACACAAATTAATGAAACAAAAAAACTAATTTTAGACCAAAGACCGTTGTTTTGGAAATATTGTTTCTCAAAAAACAACATGTGAATTTTTTTACAACAGGAAATGTTTATTTTGAGAACTCCAAATTTCAGTAAATGACATTTAAACATGCCATGTACTTAAGATCTTCTATATAAAATCGAATATGATTTTCGGTTTCTTTTTATGCTTATTTAAAAACCGTTTTAAACCGGTATAAAACCGAAACCGTTTATTTCGGTTTTGGATATCGGTTTATTTCTGATTTTCGTATAACAGTTTCGGTTACGGTTTCGGTTTTAAAAATGAAACGGGTTTAGAATTTTTTGTACTGTTACAAAAAAATAAAAGTGACACTTTAGAAGTAAAAGTTCAACTTTAAAAATTAAAGTGTCACATTAAAACAGAAAATTTATTTAAAATTTAAAGTAAACACTTTGAAATTTAAAGTTTTCATATACGGCTGACTTTCATACATGCACACTTTTAATTATAAAGTGTTTTGCACTGGAGTATTAGGTGATTTTAAAGTTTTATTTTCTCGGTGTACGTTACCGTCAACGGGTTAGAATTTTCTTTTTCAGATATTTATATTCGCATATTTAAAATTCCAAATACATCGTATTTCAAAAATTTCAGCGTTTTAAATTTGTCGGTCAAAATTTGAAAAAGATTAATATTGAAAATTGCAGCTATTTGCTTTAAAAATAGGTCTATTTTGAAGACTAAACTAAAAAAAAATAGAACGATATAACTAAGTATTTGGCGTTTTTGTATCAAAAAACAGTTTATAAAAAAATTAATCTTTTTTCAAATATTTTTTAATTGAAAAAAAAACTATCAAACTTCTTTTGATTCAATTTTGGGCGATTTTCGTTTTCTGACCACTTGAAAAATATGGGTTAAAGGGTAAAATATTAAAAATCGTATTTTGAATTGTACTTGAAAAGTCTTATTTTTCCAAAAATGCAGAAAAATATTTTAAAATTGCGATTCCCACAATGTGCCATGTTCCAGTTTACCCTATGTTTTCCTAATTTTATATTTTTAACAAACATTAATGCAAGTAAAACATTTTTTAAGGAATTGTTAAAAAAAAGAATTTCAACTAAATTTTTTTTTTTTTTCGAAAATCGTTCTTTTTTTAAATAATATCCAACGCTCAGGGGATGCCTTCTATGCATGCAGCGCACAGTGTTGATCGAATGAAGGGATTATCGGTTATTTAGGGGGAGCAAAGATGGAGTAGTACCGGTGGATGTTTGTTTAATACTATCAAAAATCAAAAATGTTGAACAAAGTAAGCGATTTGATTTTATACTGAGATATAATATTCAAAATCATTAAAATGTACATTTTGCATCGGAAATTCCGAGAATACACCATTCTTCAGATTTCAGATATTCTTATTATCACTAATATAAAAATTAAACTTAAATGAGATTATTTAATTTTTGACTTTAAAAAAAATAACTTGAAACTCAAACAGCACTGCAGATGTATTCAACTGAAATTCAAATTTAGTATTTTTACACACGACGGTTTGGCAATGGGGCTCGGCAGCAGTTGCTGTATATAATAAAAACACAAATTTACACAGCACATAGAAATCGCCAGGACGAAAAAGAGAAGCAGATCCAGGAATGCTTGGCAGGCCTGCCGTTCAAACGGTCACTCGTTGTACTGTCGCGCTGCTTAAGTTTCCTTTCGTAAATAGTTTGGTGCACAAAGAACGTGGCCGGAGGAGTGGGGTGGGTTAGTTCAGCACCACGCAATCCAACGACATGTCCATCCAACGCAGCAGCTGCGTTGAATATCGAGGCACAAACATTTGATTTCTTTCTTGTTCTCGCATTTTCCATTTGTTTTGTTCTCTTTTGTGTTCCGTTGTTGGACGTTGTACGTTTCCGCCAAATGCGCCTACGCCATGCATTGTGATTCCGTTCGCTTCCTGTGTGTTGCACTGTGTAGCGTCCTGCCGCCGACTGTGCTGCGGCTCCTGCTGCTGCTGCTTGCAGCTGAGGGGTTCCTACGAATGCTGCCTTCTTTTGCCACAGACGTGTTTCTAATGATTTTTCTCTGTGCGTAGGATCTGCGTTTTCAGTCCATGCGCATTGTTTTTATTGGGTACCGTTTGTTGCAAACGGATGTCTGCGGGCAACCGGAAGTGAAGTGAATCGAATGGTCGCGGTTGCCGACTGCTGCACTGGCATGGCTACGATGTCGATGGTGACGGTGATGGCGATGATGCTGATGATGCTGATGATGTCGATGATGACGGCAAGGTGGGCGGAAGACATCAAATTGTAGGCTGTGCGGAATCAAGAGAATTGTATTCGTTCGGTAGCGCTAATAAATTCAATCGATGGCCAAGTGAATGGCTTAAGTTGCAAGCCGTTGTTTCGTACACGATGTGCTATAAGTCTCACAATACAGGAGGCCTCTATACGAAATTATTGCATATGAGCCAGAGATAAATGTTAACCTTTTCGGAGGTTCCTGAAATTAAATATTTTTTTTATCGAAAAAAATCGACATAAACAACAATGTTCAAAATAAACTTCGAAAAAAACTTGATTAATAAATTTTTTTAACCAACTTATTTTATGTTCGAAAATTTCAGAAAATTTTAGAACAAAGAAAAAACGTTCAAAAATGTTTGGGGAACAAAAATAACGAAATGTTCGAAAATAATTTATTCGAAAAAATGTATTCGACAAAAACAACAATGTTTAAAATATTTCGAAAAAAAATTGATAAAAAAATGTTCAACAAAAACAACAATGTTCGAAAATTTTCGAATATAGAAAAAATTGTAAATAAAATATTTTGGGCTGCAAAAACAACACAATGTTCGAAAATAACATATTCTAACAAAAAAAAGTATTCGACAAAAACCACAATGTTCGAAAAAAAAATATTTGTTAATAAAAGTTTTTAGGCAACAAAAATAACAATAAAATTTATTGGAAAAAACAACAATATTTGAAAATTTTCGAAAAAGAAAAAAAAATGTTAAACTTAAATTTTGGACGACAAAAACAACGTACGGTAAAACACTCTAATTTAGCCTTAAGGAATAATTCCACACGATTTTATTTAAAACTTAAAAATGACATAATAGCGGGAAGTTTTGACGTAAGTATTTAATTTTCAAGAAAAGAAAACGATGATGCATTTATTGTTATTCATAAATATATATTTTTGCATATATATTATTATTTTTCGATAAAAACGAACCTGTCTAAAACGATATCGTTGTTTTTGTCGTTATAGATATCGAGATGATATCATAAATGGATTTATTTTCGATAAACAAATTGTATTTGTTCAAAAATTTAATTTTTTGACAAAAATTATAAAGAACACGTAATTAAATTTTCAAATACTTTGAGTTTTGTATCTAAAATTTATCATTATTATATCGAATTTAAAAATTATCGTCAAATGGTTTGTAGGGAATGTTCAAAAATTTTCGAAAAAAAAAATGTTAAAACAAAAATGTTTGGGCGACAAAAACAATGTAATGTTCAAAATCCAACAACAAATTTTTGTAGTTTCTCAAATCAACAAAAAATTCCGTATAGTTGAGACCAACAGAAATAATATTCAAATATTGGTTTTCATATATGTAACTCTCAACCGAAGACCTTTAATTTTAAAAATAAAAAAGTATCTCTCAACCAAGCCGGACTCACAGTCCAGCGATATGCGCGCTGGGCTTGCAGTGTAAATGTCTCGGGTTCGAATCCCGGTTTGATCATGGGCTCTCGTGATGATATTAACCACAAAAACGTAGGGAATAGATTTCTCAGTACAATGGATATAGACTGTCTGAGGGTATTCCAAAAATCTCTCAATCAAACCCCTTCATATTTAAAACAAAAATAATATATATAAGTGAAAATCCAATTGGAAATAACCCAGCAAACATTATGAGTCTTTTAAGACTCCGAAATGTATCATATTTATGAGTGTTACCCTCATATATGAGCTCTTAAAAGAGTCCAAAAAGGCTCCCGACTCCTGGGTAAAGGGCCCCATTTTATGAGCCCAAAAACAGTCATATTTCTGACTCTTTTATTACTCCTAAAACACTCATATATGAGCTCCTAAAAGAACCCAAAAAGACTCCCAACTTCTGGGTAGAGGACACGATTTTATGAGCCCAAAAACACTCATATTTATGAAACTTTTATTACTCCTAAAACACTCATATATGAGCACTTAAAAGAGCCCAAAAAGGCTCCCAACACTCATATTTCTGACTCTTTTATTACTCTTAAAATACTCATATATGAGCACTTAAAAGAGCCCAAAAAGACTCCCAACGCCTGGGTAGAGGGCACCATTTTATGAGCCCAAAAATCGTCCTATTTCTGGCACTTTTATTACTCCTAAAACACTCATATTTGAGCTTTAAAAAGACCCCAAAAAGGCTACAAAAACTGCCCTTTAAAGAGCGCAAAAATCCGAGTTTTTTGATTATTTTAAAATATTCTTAAAACATTCACATTTTTGAGAATTTCCAGATACCACAATAACTTTATTTTTGGAGTTTTTCTTTCCTCAGAAATATAGAATGTGTCTGAAATGAATCCAACATAGTAAATGTTCATGTTTATCTTAGTCCAGACATCCGGGAGAAAATGCATTCATTTCAAAAAATCCATTAAATATGTAGGTTTGTCTGTTGAATTTACACTAATATTTTATTATTTTTCATTTGATTTCAAATTCAAAACGAATACAGTTTATCAATTTTATTTAAACAGTAGGATCCTAAAGCCAGCATAAATAAGATACTTTTATGACTCCCTTTTCTGAGTGCTCCTAAAATACTCTTAAATTTGATGATTTTATGAGTTTGATTTGAGGGGGCTCCTAATACGCTCATGAATGTGACTCTTTTATGAGTCAAAATTTGGAGCGTTCCTAAAACATTCTAAAATATAGAACTTTTATGAGTCTATTTTCTGAGCGCTCAGAAACAATATTATTTTTGATGCTTTTAGGAGTCTAATTTATGAGGGCTCCTAAATAACTCCTAAATATGAATCTTTTATGAGTAATATTTTCGAGAGCTCTGAAAACAGTCTTAAATGAGATACTTTTAAGAGTCATTTTTCTGAGGGCTCATAAAACACTCAAAAATTGGTCTCCTTTATGACTCCAATTTCAGAGCGTTCCTAAATTGCTTAATGGGAAAGGTTGATAGTTATTTCTGATGTCTCGTATGAATTCATATAAATAAAAACTTCCAGTACCAACCAGTAGGGAAGGTGGGGTCCCAGGAGAAATTTGGAATTCGGAACATTTTGATAGTAGGTGTAATGATTACCTATACCTTTCTGTGATATTTACCTAATTTAGTAGTAACCTGTGCGCAATATCTTTAAAACGCGCACAGATGTCATAACTCAAAGTGAAAAAATAAATTAAAAATTTTGAAAATTTTCAACAATTTTCAGAGGTTCAAAATTTCAATTTAATTTTAGTACCTTAAAATCATATTTCATCAATTTTCAATCAAACAAATGAAAATGTATTCAAAAATATTAACTACATCAAAAGATACACAGTTTTGGCCGATGAAAAACTTCTACCGAACTTCGATTATTTTAAAGTTACCACAATTTAATTTTATATATTCGACATACGTAAATTAGAAATAGATTTTGTAATATGTTTATTTTAGCTTTTATTGATAAAAAGTTATATTTATTAAAAAAATATATAATTTTTTTTTCGGAAATATTATTTTCCGAACATTTTTTGTTGATAACTTTTTCGATATCGATAATTTTTCGATAATCTCAAATTTGAATATTTTGAGGTTTCGCCAAGTTTCTGGAATGACCCTCTACAAGGCAAACACAACATGAAAAATGTTGCAATACATTCGAGAATCTAAAATCGAGATAAAGACGACCAGGAATAACAACGCATCAAATCAACGAAGCGATGTTGCCAAAACTGGGTTCTACTCCACCAACAACAACGAAAACAACAACGTGAAAAAGGCAGCAGTAGCATCGGAAAAAACGCACTGAAAATTCTCCAAAGAAAAACTCGAGCCCAACTCAATTCGTTTGATTTCGATTTGTATGCAGAGCAGCGCAGCACTGTGCAGCCCATGACCACAGCGAGAGCCAAGGATACCAGGATACCTACCAGTCGATGGGCATCGAACAAGGATGCGCCACATGAGCCTCGCAGCAAAACGTTGTCATTGCATTTCAAGAGTTTCGAAGGGGCCGCCTGAAATACGGCATTTGCTTCATTGGCACAAAACAACTGAATCAAAAAAAAAATAAAGGAAAATTACATGCGGACTGCCTCGCATCGTCCTGAGTCCTGAGTCGTGAGTTCTGCAAGTGGAGATGCTTTGTCTTTCGCGTTTTTGCATCGGCAGTACATATCGTATATGGTGTGTGTGTGGTAGAGAGAAATGTTCCGAATCCGGCGAACAATTGCTTCGATGTATTTGTGCGGTTTACGGCACCACCTCCCCTAATGCCTAAAATCAGGCGCGGCATCTACATCTTCTACTTCCTCATTTCCATTCCCATTCCCTCGTCTGCAGCGCATGCAAATCTAATTCTTCTGTGTGCGTGCGATGAAATTATTTCGCAAAAGTTCTAAAATGAAATTTTCAGCTAAAATTGGAATATACTTCGATCGTCCAGTATACTGCCATCCTGCTATTCTGCCTTTCCTCCATCCTCCAGTGTGCATCAGTGGGAAGAAACGTGCTGATGACTTACGCAAAATATATCTGGTATCTCGCATCTGCAGTTGTGTATCTCAGCCGCATTGCCTTTGAGTTTCACCACGTCAGCAGCATCTGCGAGCAAAATATTCGTTGGTTGCTAATTTTTTCGCCACTTCCGCTTCCGTTTCGGCTGTATGCAGCAGGCGCAGAAGTAGTTGGAGCTGCATAAGTTTAGGCGCGGCGCAAATTTCCAGGGAGTAGCTCGGAGATGTTGTGTTTTTGCGTAACATTCATGCGATGCGATGCGTTGCGTTGCCACACACATAAAACTCCCTGTGGATGTGTCCGGGTCCTTGTCTTTGTTTGTTTGACATTAGCTCAAGCGCACATTCCCACATATCCATCCATCTATCCAACTTTTCAACCGTCTCCCCGTTCACCCAGTCGTCCATGCCATAGATCATGTTAAGAATTCCCATTCGTTAAGCGAGCCTTTTTTCACAAACAGTGAATTCTGTGATTTGTTATTAGAATAACGGGTAACGGGTATATAATTAGAATTATAAAATTAGGTATTTAAAATTTAAAACTAGATTTGTTTGGTTTCCGTAAAGCGATTTAAGTAATTAAAAAAACTTTCTGTTGAATTTGTGTTGATCGTAGGAAACGATGGAAGGTGGAAAGACGGTTTAGTGTCGGTGGATGTTTGTCTTGAGTCAGGAAAACAGACGCAGGCAGATTGTTCCACAAACGTCTCGTGCGACTAAGGAACGAATTTTCTGTAATACGTGGTTCTGTTGAGACTTCAGAGAACTACGAAAGGATGCGCTTGGTTCGATGCCCGAGCAGAAAGAGAGAATACAGACCTTCAAACATTTTTCATTGTAAGACCTATAAAACAGGCTTACATAACCTTCGGTTCGTCGGTACTCAAGAGAATTAAGAGAGGATGAAATATTTTCGTCCGTTGTTCTATTCGTTTCAGGAATTCCAAATTAGATTTTAAAGAACCTGCCCAAATATGGGAATTGTATATCACCTTAGACCGAATGGATGATAAATAAAACCAGAAGAACATAAATAGGGACGAAGAGACTCCAGAAATGATTTAATATTTTTCCGAGATCGAACCATTTATAGCAGATATTTAAAATTCGAAATATGATTTGGTCTCCGTTACGAGATTTAAGTAATTTAATAATCGTCCAATTTGTTTTATGTTGATCGTAAGAAAGGATGAAAAGTTAAAAGGAGAGTGGAAAGATGGATTAGTGTCGGTGGATGTTTGTCTTGAATTTGACAATATCAAAAATATCGGGAAAATAGACACAGAGATATTGTTCCGCAAAAATATCGTGAGATTGAAAAAACGTATTTTCAGTCGCATGTATTTTCTTGAGAAACAAGAGAACTACGAAGGAGTGAGATATGGGTTCGATGCCCGAGTAGAACGAGAGAATTCACGACCGACTGGAATCAGGACATATATTTCCGTACGTTGTTGTATTTTGTCCAGGAACACCAAATATGATTTTGAAGCACCTATTTAAATGTGCGAATGTTTTCCATCTTAGATGATAAAAACCAGAAAAGCCATAAATAAAAACGGGAATAAGACGGAACGAGACTCCAGAATTGATTTAATTTTGTCCTGAATTTTCCTCGAAACGCGTATTGAACAAAACTAGAGAAAACGCGATATTCATCGAGCAAAAGAATTACCGACACCTTAGGGGCGAGTGTGTAATTTTTTCACATTTGCGTTTTTGACATTTTTAAATGTAATTTTTCACCAAGTACCCTGTGGGAAAAGGAGAACTATTTTAAAAAATTCTAGTTCCAGAACTAGTCTGAAGTGAACTAGAATAAAAATTACTAGTTCTGTAACTAGTTCAGAACTAGAGTAATGTAATGCAGATGACAGTCAACTGACTCCCCGCAATGACAAGCCCATGTTAAAATAATCGGTTCCTCTCATAGAAAAGAACTAGTCCTCGTTTTTAAGAAGTAGTTCAGTACTAGTTCTTATCTAGTAGCTTTTCGTACAGTGTATACTGTGCCAACATTGCGTGTGTTTGTGTTGGATATGTCTAGCATCAAAAGACAAAACCAAAAAAGCGAATTTGAGTTGACACTAACTTCAGTCATGCTAAAAGTCCGAATCTTTTCGTGTTTTTTATATAATTCTTAATTGGTGCAATTATTTATTTGTTTATTTTCAAAGCACCTATCGATTGGCATCACTATTTAAAGTAATTTGCCAACATTAATTTAACATTTCTTATTTGCAAGAAAAATGTTTGGCAACATATTTTTGAATAATGATGACAATCGATAGGCGCATTGAAAATAAATAATTAATGCCTTTACATCACTATTTCATCTTGCACTAATAAAGAGTTATAGCAAAAAAACGAAAAAAAAATCGAAGAATTGAAAATCTTGCCATGCCAAAAGGGCGAATCTGGACATCTACAGAAAAAAAAACAATGAAAAGGTTACGCAACGGACAAGCCGGATTTACTCATTATAAATTATATACAATTTATTGTCAAGGTTATTACTCATCAAAATTGAATACTCATTTGTTCGGTCCGTGAACAGTGTTAAGTTTGGTCTCTCGCATATTGGTGAAGTTACAGTTATTTTAAGTTTTTTAGGTCTTTTTTAAACCAAAAATAAATTAAAGTTCATTGAAACATTACAAAAACAATGGTTGAGGTCTCTACGACTGATATTGGATACAGGTTACAGCATAAGGTTGGCGCTTCTTCGTCAAATATTGGCGAAGTTACTCCTATTTGCAACCTGATTTCTCTGGTATTCGTGGAGCGATTTCAATCGACCTAAAGTACATTCAATAATTATATAATAAGAAATGTTTGCGACCTCTAAGACTTATGTTTCTAATATTACAGCCGAAATTTAAGGACCCTTCAACTCCTACACGGAGGAAAAAAAGTTCTAAAATCCAGAAGGAATCTAGAAGAATACGGAGTGATATACAGCTAAACCGAAAAATTCTTAATTTCTTAATGGATTTGCTTAGTTGTCTAAAAAGTAACTAAGTAGAATTATTCTTAGATTCAGTTATTAATTTCTAGGGAATCAAAAAAGTAACTAAGTAGAATAAGTCTTGAATTCAGTTATTAATTTCTTAGGTATCAAAAATGTTGTTGTTGTTTTCGTCCAAAAATTTAATGAACACGTCGCTATTATGTTTTGTTTTACTTTGTCCGTCTGTTTGTTCGTGTGTCTGTCAATATGTTGAAAGTAACTAGAAGCAATTATTTCGAAGCTAACATAAAATAAAAAATATAGTCTTGTTAATTTATTGTTTATTTAGAACTTTATTATCTATATGCATTTTTGTATAGTAAATGACTTCTTTGATGTAATTGAATTGTTTATTTTATTTTTATTATTATTATTATTTTATTTAATCTCTATATATTATTCTGAAACCGTTTACTTACCTTATACACTTTCTCCTCTTCTGTTGCCTCTTCTGTTGGTTATGTATAAACCCTCCGCACGTTACCCATAAGCATTGTTTAGTGTATTTAGATAACAATGGAATGAAATCAACTTGGTATTTATGCAAAATTGAACCCAAATTTATGTTTACTAACTGAAACCATACCATTATTCGTAGGAAAAATCGTTTATTCTATTTATATCTTTAACATTCATACATACACAGACGCTTGCTTGTCTGGCTGTGCTTTGTCGTTCTATTCGTGAAAACACACACAAGCAATCATTCCGTTTTTTGATACCTAAGAAGAAAAAAAATTGCAATCCCGACAAATTGTACTTAGTTACTTTTTTGATACCTAAGAACTTAATGGCTGAATATCTAGAAATATTTGGCTTAGTTACTTTCAACAGACAGACAGGCAGACTAACAAACAGATGGCGACCTCGCAAAACAAAGCATACCGACAGCGCAATATCGATGAAAACAACAACAGTACATGAACACGTGCTCTTTTTGCGATGAATACAGCAACAATTTTGCGTGTTCTTTTTGGTTTTTAATAATCAATAAATTAACTTCTGAAAATCCAGTTGAATAAAGTTTGTTTACTTTTTTGACAACTAAGTAATTTGCTTTCTTGATATCCAGATGACAAATTCTTGAATTTTAGTAGTATTTTATTGATATTAGTCAAATTCTACTATTTTTCTTTCTAACCGAATTCTTCTCGAGTTTTAGAATTTTATTTCCCTCCGTGTATTGGTGAAGATTCAAATATTTAAAATTCGACACTTGATTTCTCTGGTTTCCGTTAAGCGATTTAATTAATACAAAAATTAGATTTAAGTCCACTCATTCGTTCGAGGTTTCTACGACTTCTATTGGCAAATTACCAGCAAATTCAAGTTGGAAACTCAAATTCGTTGGCTCGTTTATATTGGCGAAGTTTAAACTCTTTCAACTCAGAAACTTGAAATATATTTCTAAAATATCATTGCATTATTACAATTAGACAAAATATTCTTCAAGAACTTGAGTTCTTTTAATGAACCACTTTATAACAGAATTTATAGTAGTAGGAATTATAGTAGTAGAATTATGTAGTAAGAGGCGATTTTGCTTTTTTGAAAACTTGTTTTTCATATATGTAGTGCTTAATAATCACGCTAATTAAAAGTATTAAAAATGTCGCTGACATAAAAGACTTCGACAGAAAAATTTACTTTTCAATTTCTCTTTTATTTTTATCGCGTTTCATGTCTCCACCATGCTTCCGACTGACTCGCATTACTCGTTTCATCACATATGAAAACATGTAAATTAGCAACTGATATTTAACCTCATCTGCAAAGTAAATCCAACAATTAAAATGTCTAATCTTCTAATTGCCACATCCTTTTAAGCACTCGCCTGCCAGGCTTGGGCGCCAACCCCAAAAGGCGCTGTCCGAACTGCTCGCTTCTACTCCAACTTACTTCGTCCTTTTTATTATTTTCAAAATCACTTCGCATTGTCGGTCGTCGCTTATCTGCCCGTCCGTTGCTGGCCACGGCGGCCCTTTGATGTCACTTCCATCTAAAGCACTTTTCACCATATGTAGGTGGCTTCATCTCCGTCATCATCATCATCATCCTCATCATGATCTTCATTATCATCATCATCGCTGGCGTGCCGCATGATCCCGCTTTGGACCAGCAGCAGCTCACTTAAGACACAGCGTTAAATGACCCGGCTTTGCGCGCCATGCCACTGATAAAGTGTTGCCGTTTGGACTGCGGTCGAGGTTACGAAAAGGGTTACTGGGGCACTTAACGCTGGCTGGCAGCACGCCTTTTGTCTCCAAATGCAGTCAACACGAGACGTTCAGTCGTTCGTTGGACTACTCATGGCACCATGGTCTCATGGCTAAAAGCGTGGTCAGCGGCGCCGGACCATCGTAGTAGCGTCGTTTGTGCGGAAGTCATGAAATAATGTTGCCAAGTTTTGAGAAATTGCCAGAGTATATGCTAATGATGATGAGTTGATAAGTGTTGAATGTTTTTATGAGTGAGTAAAATTCTTTAGATGTCACACATTATGAATTACTTCTTTTTTATAAATTAAATGTCTAAATTTATGAAGCTAATTTTTAAGTTTGCATAGCGTTGCATAAACTAAAATGTTTTAATTAAATACGTTGAAATTAAATCAGTTGCACTATACCATTTTTAGATTGAAATCAGAATCAGAACCTTAGATAACATTTTTGAATTTTTGGAATAATTTTTTGAAAAAGACGGCGTTTGTATTGTCTGTCATATTTCAGAAACATGTCCTGCAAACACAAGGTGTGAAAGATTTTGAAAACCATATAGCTAGTTATCAAATTTTGTAAAATTTAAAAAGCAGAATCCAGGCATATATTAGGCTAATATTTTAAGTGCCAACCGAAATAACAAATTTGAAGAAAATTCTTTTCAACCGAATGAAGTTGGTTGTTACATCTAACTTTTGTTGTTCTTTCAAAACGATTTTGAACCTGCCAAGAATTATGTTCTATGGATGGTGCCTATTTTCTGCTCTCTAGCATATGCAAAAATCTGTCTTTGAACTTCAACCAAATTTGATAATCATCCGCGACAAAATGTCTACCATTTTTTAGGAATATTGCAGGCATATTTCCTTCAACCACACATATAAACGGAAGTTTATTGGAAACGTATAACAGCTTCTTAAATGTGGTTGAATTTTATTGGCAGATTATGCAGCTTTTAATACAAACACCACGTGAGTCTTCCCAAAATCTATCGGGAAAATGTTTCTAAACAACATTAAACCGAGAAAATATTTCTGGAATTTTTCAGAAAAACACACAGATAAAAAGTATTTTGTAGTGAGAATATGGCAGATTATCAAATTGTATGGAATTCTAAGGGCAGATTCCCGCCATATTTTGAAAACGAGCACAAAACAAGCAGCATTTGATTCAAACTCCGTCTTTGTCTGCTTAAAATCTTTTGAAAATATGCTGCCTTGAGCCTGCTAAAAGTTTTGTCTAGGCTAGCGCCCTAACACACAGATGGAAATTTGTGGAAGTATATGGATATATTTTTGGCACAGTCGAGGCAGTTTACACACGCTATTTTTTCATATTTTGAGCATATAATAAAAAAACTTAAGATTTTTTAACCCAAAATGCTTTAAAGTACACAAAAAATAAATATTTTCATACCAATTCAAAAAATTGTATAGTATTTAATGGGATTTGAATTAATAGTTTATCCTATTGACTAATTTCAGTAGTAAAAACTATTAATTTTATGGTACATTTTTGTGCGTGTACATTTTTGGGGGCTAATTTTTTCTACATTTAATAGACCCCTTAACCCTAACCATGGTTAAGACCATGGTTCAGCAGCACCACCACACAAATCTTTACAACAGCCACCACTGAAACCGCAAAGTATTCATGTTGAAAAAGGACCGACACCGACATTTATTCCTTCAGATTATGCCACTCATCCACACACAACATTAACAAGGACACAATCATCATCATCATCATGAACAACAAAAATAATATACTCCACGATACGCTGTGACCCGCACCCGAGCATCATGGCTACTTGGTGTTGAAGGATAATCCTGCTGTTTCACAAGTAAATCTGAAATCATCTCATCTTTCGCCAAAGCCGTTAAAATAAAATAATGTTTTGTCTATTTTGTTGTTTTCCATGCCCTGTGCTTTTTTTACTCCGCCACAAAAACGAACCAACTCTGAAAGCAACCGAAAGCAATTCCTGTCCTGGCATTCGTCCTAGATGTGACGACGGTGCCAAGGACACGGTTCGCTCGCGCATGTAAAATCCTTAGAATAAATTCTTTTTTCTATATAAAGCACGAAATATATAAAAATATAAATTTCAGCAAGCGTGCCATTTGTGGTCTTTGAAACCCGTCGCTATGTCCTGACTGACTTGGCGCTGTCCTGGAGACGGCAAAGAGGATGAAGTGTTGGCGCCACACGTAGCCGTGTTGAAGCATGTCGACGCTTGTTCTTTATTTAACGGTGTTTGTGTGAAATGGGTGAATATTTGTATTGTGTGTGTTGAAATTAAATGTTCCGCAAAGAATCCCAATTTTCCGCTCACTTAACCGAAACCCAAGCATTTGCCACAAAATATCCTTTTTGCTGGGAGCTTAAGTAAAGGATTCAAGTGCGTCGGTCGCAATGTCGACAGTTGGAAGGCATATTTATTAACGGTCGCGAAAAATGACGACGGAATGTTTGGAGTACTTAAATTTTATAAATTTCTGTAAACTAAGCCGATTGAGTTCATAAAAAAATTATTGAAATTATATTTTTCTCACGACTTCTTCTAATAAAATGTTGATCGGTCCTGGACCATATTTTCGAAATAATAAAGATTATAATTTATTTTAAATGCAGATTTGGAAACCTCTGTAAATGTAGCAATTTGTGTGTTCAAACATAAAAAAACGCCAAATAATTCGGAAAGGATCAATGGAAATTCAAAAGACATCAATTGATATTCAGAAATTCCATTTGCAATTAAAAAATGATCAATTGATATTCAAAAGACATCAATTACAATACAGAAATATACATTTGATTTTAATTCGATAATTAGAACTTTCCATTTGAAATTCAGAATATAAAGGGTTTTGGATATCAATGAAATTCTTTATTCCTGTAAAAGTACGTTCGATGCCATTATGTATGGAACTCGATTTCTTTTGCATGGCCACCACGGGCACGCTTGTAAAAGTCCAGACGCTGAACCCAATTTTCGACAATTTTCAAGCTTAAATCGGCCGATACTGCTGCATTTTCACGTTCGATATTCGTACGAAGTTCATCAATCGTCGCTGGCTTGTTGGCATAGACCATAGACTTGACGTAGCCCCACAGGAAATAGTCTAACGGCGTCGCACGATCGAGGCGGCCAATCGACTGGACCATTTCGTGAGATAACACGTTCTCCAAACTTGGTTTCCAATAAATTGATTGTGGCATTCGTTGTGTGGCGCCGTCCTGTTGGAACCACATGTCCTCCAAGTCCATATCATCCAATTGGGGCCAAAAATATTCGGTTATCATTGAACGGTAGCGATTCCCATTCACAGTAACGTGCCGGTCTTGATCATCACGGAAGAAGTACGGCCCAATGACGCCGCCGGCCCATAAACCGCACCAAACCTTAATTTTTCGGGATGCAATGATGACTCATGGAGTACGTGTGGATTGCTGTCTGACCAATAACGCATATTTTGTTTATTGACAAGCCATTCAGCCAGAAATGAGCCTCATCGCTGAAGATGATTTTTCGATGAAAATCCGAATCAGATGCCCAACGCTTGAGAACGACGTTTGGGCTTTCTTCAACTGAGCCTCAGCGGTAGCAATATTCTCGACACTACGGGCACTTCTTTGTCTCACTGGCACGGGAACATTTTGTACTGTGCCTGTGGATTCAAATTTTTCCACTAGACGCTCAATTGTTGATCTGCTAGGACGATTATGACGACCATAAATTGGACGTAGCGCTCCTAACGTTGAGGCCACTGACTCCGAATTTCGGTAGTAAATTTTAATAACTTCGACTAGTTCTTGGCTCGTATATCTTTCCATCATGAAATGGCAAACCTTACAAAAAGAGAAATGTCAAAAGGGCGGCAAAAAATATGGCGTCGTTTGCTGTCCCTGTCGCCCTACTTTTGTAGCGTCCCTGTTGATATTTAGATATTTACATTTGAAATTCAGAAAATTTCATGATAAAATTCGATCACTCACAATCATTCACTACATTTTTTTTTTGTTCTACACACACCACTAACAATCACATGAATAAATTAAGTTTCAGTCACAATCACGCGTGATTGTCGTTAATCCCGCTAAATAACGTTTTTAAATTCTTCAAAATATTCGACCCCCGCACACTCACTTACGTAAAAATTTATACTCACTCACAGTCACTCACGAGTTTTTTTTTTTGTTCTACTCACAATCACGTGACTAAATCACGCGTGATTCACGCGAATCTCGCTTAAATCTGCACACGTTCCCATCTCAAATAGGAACTTTCCTGTTTTTCATAAAGTCAAAAAGTCTGCTACGAAATGTTTGTTTCTCTCCAAATTCCTCTGCTTTTTTCTTAAATTTGCTACTATTACATATATTTTTATGTTTCAAATGGTAGAATATGCAAAACTAACATCTCCTTATTTCTGATCGATGAGTATCAACTGATGAAAATATATTAATGTTTCAAACTACATTCCAACTTTTGATATTTGTCTTATTTAAGATATCCCGCACATTCACATTTTTTACAAGATACAATATTTAAGCATTTATTACATCAATATCTCAATATTTTTCTTAAAATTTCTAAAATCCAGAAGGAATCAAGAAATATACGGAGTAATATACAGAAACAGATCCACTTAGTTATCAAAAAAGTAACTTGCTAATGCAGAATAATTGTCTTATATATCAGAAATGTTTTTGCGTTTCTCTTCCCAAAATTCATTACAGCTGGATCTATAAAAACAACAACAGATACATGACACGTGTTCTTTTTGGGAAGAATACAGCATCAATTTTGCGTGTTCTTTTTGGTTTTTAATAAATTAACTTCAAATGCAGAAGAGTAAATCTTGGTTACTTTTACGATAACTAAGTAGTTTCCTTTCTTATTATTCAGATAAGAATTTCTAGAATTTTAGTAGCTTTTTCTTGATATAACCCAGTCTGCCATTCGATTCGATATCGTTTCGTTGATTCATACGATCTCGATTACGATTTCGTCTCTATATTATACCATAATTCTTTTCAAGATGTACGCAGACATCGTAACTAGATAATGACGTTTTTTCGAAAAAAACGATTCTGGATCGATATCGCATAGAAAAACATTGCCAAATCGATGTAATAAATATTTAAATATCGTATCTTTTCCTTAAATTTTATTGTGCGAAAAATTGAAAAATTTTGAAATTAGTAAATTTTATTTTATTGTGCGAAAATTTTTAAATCGAAGAGATCCGAGACATGGCAGACAGGGTTGAATTCTGCTATTTTTCATTCGAGCCGAATCCTTTTCCAGTTTTAGAAGCTTATTTCTCATCATGTATCAATCTCGAACTTTGATTATTTTTCTTTGGATATCGATTCGATTTCGGAAATTGTTGCCTAACGAGAAAATTCCGACTTGACGATCGATATCGCTACGAGAAAGTGTCGAATATCGTGTGAATTCTATTGTATTTCGCATCTCATACACTCCAAATAAAATCTGCTTAAAATGACGAAATCGTTCGTGTATTTTGCGAAAAAATTAGTGAAATTTATTAACGAAATATTTCGAAAAATACACGAAAGAAGTTTCGAAAATTTATGATAAAATATTATTTGTGTATTTTACGAAACTATTCGTTGATTTTATCTATGAAAGTCAGTCGTATATAATACGAAAGATTGTTATATTTATTCGTAATTTATTGCGTATGTTTGGCGTTTTGTAGGACATTTACGAATCTTTCGTAAAATACACGAACGATGTGTTCAAAAAAAAAACTGACGATGAAAATGATGATTTATTTATAAAAATATTATGCACAGATTTGATACTTTAGCACTGTTGATACAAGCAGAACTCACACAGAACTCATTTTAAAACTGTTTTTATTTATAACTAACTGCTTGTGACCACAATAGCAATAAAAATAAAATGCAGCTCCAAGTCGCTATTTGACTAATTGTAAAAAATACGAATGTTTCGTACATTCGTACATATGACCTCACAAATTACGAAAGTTTATAATATATTCGTAAAATATAACGCTTATTCGTAAAATATGTTATTCTTTCGTAAAAAAAATGTAATTAAAAATAATATAACGAAACTTTCGTTATTTGAATGAAATATTTGTAATTTTACGTAATTTAAATCGTAATATATACGAATCGTTCGTAAAAAATATTTTGGAAAAATCATATAAATTACAAACGCTTCGCATATTCCACGAATTATTAGTGTATATTACAAAATACAAAGTTACGAAGAAATATTTCGTAAAATGTCCTAGAAATTATTTTGAGTGTGTCGAAATTATTTTTTAAATACGATATTGTGTTTGAAAAATTCTAAAATTTTGTTAATAAAAGTCAAACTACCTACACAGAAAAAAAATGTACATCATATTGATGAATTCCGTTCTTCAAACCATGATTCATTGTATTGAAGAACCATTCATTATATTTATGACTAACGCCATCAATTCCACCTTTTATTAATAAAAAGTTATATTTATAAAAATTAAATTAAAAAAAAAAAAAAATTCGAAAAACAATTTTTTTTCGAAAATTTTTTTTTTCGTACAATTTTTTTTTTTTCAGAACAATTTTTTTTACCGAAAAAAATGTTTCGAATAATTTAAAAAAAAATGTTTTTTTACAGTTATTTTTTCAAAATAAAATTTTTACAACACTTTTTTTTTCGAATTATTTTATATATTTTTTTTAATATTATGAAAAAATTCATCAATATGACAATTCAAATTCATTGTATTGAATATTTTGTTCATATATATAATGAATTCACTCATTAATATGTTATTTAATGAACGGTGCTATCAAAATGATGAATCTGGTAGTTGGTGAAAAAAGTCATAATATTTATGAATAAATTCATCATATTTTGTGAATATGTCGAGATAGTGTACAATAAAAAATCATTAGTTCAAACAATTAATATAGTGCAAAAAAAGTGGTATTACTACAGGAAAAACTGGATGTTTCTATTGTTCTTTTGCAGCCCTTTTGCAGGTGAAACTTTGGCATATGTGGTATCTAAATAAATATCACAGCCTCGAGTCTGACAGCGATAAGTCGAGTTTTAACAAAAACAATATTAAACAAATTAAAAAGGACAGTGAAAAAAATGTGCGACCTTTTCACTGGCAGCCGCTGTTCTACTCAAACCGCGAAATGCAGGATGTGTGATGCAGGATGTCGCCGGATGTGAACCAACGCAAAGTGTTGAAGATGACGACAACGATGCGATGATGTGTGTAAAATAATTTACATTTTATTTTATTATCCTTGCTGCACACATTGTGGTTGGATAATATGATAAAATATATGAATGCGATTATGTGACCTGAGGTCCTTCCTTGCGTTGCTGTCAAGCGAATATAATTTGCAAAGTGTGTGGGTGCGAAGCATTTAAGGATGTTGCTCACTCAACTTGATTGAATAATTGTAACGTGTTGCTAATTATGGTGACATCATTGGACAAAGGACCGCCGAGTGTGTGCGTATGAGTGGAAAATTCAATTGGGAAATGTGTTTGTCAAGAATATAGAAACCAATACAATAAATTGAAAGTCTTCACATATTGAATTCCAGTGATATCGATGCCTTTGACATGCAATTCATTAAAAACACTTGATACGCATAAAAAATATATGCAAAAAAAAACTTTATTTTTTTTACAGAATATAAAAAAATGTCCTGGAGGCCTCAGCTGCTGAGGTAGGCGAATGAGTAGCACAAGAAAATGCGTCGTCGCTGGATCTGCAAATAGACATCCTTGTGCCTGGATGGACAGCGTGTTTTAGACCCCAGCCGCAGCCATTAGTTGCAGGAAATGAAAGACAGAGAGAGAGAGCGATAGAATGATTGCAATGCGCTCCTACATCGTGCACACATCTACTGCGTGTTTTTGCCCCCACACATCCAACCAGCACATCATACATCACATCCTTGAACAACTGGAACATGTGTGAGAAGAAAATGTTGCATGATTGATTTATGCCGAAGATTAGAAATGCACGACAAAAGAACGCACTGACTGGCGGCGTGCTCAATAGTTCTATCTCTCTTTTTCCATATTCTTCTCTATTACTGTCTCTCTCTCTTTCTGCGTAGGCAGCGCGTGATCGGTTCGAATGCCACCTTCTGCAGTTTATCGCCCATGTGAATCATACGCCGACCTCCTGCTTTACTTTCGTGTTCCTTGAGCGCTTAGCCTTGTGCCACGAGTAGCAGCAGCTCGTACGTTAAGACTTCGTCCTTCGTGCATTCGTTTGTTCGCAGGACACGCAGTACACCCCACCCCAGTATACGCCATCGTCACAGGATTTTATGTGGACTTTCGTTGATTCATTGCAAACGCACAGCAACAAAAACAACGAAACGAAAAGACGTAGGCAGGCTCAGCAGCATTTTAAGGCGGAGCCTTTTGTAGGCTTCGGAATTCTACTCACACGCCCCTCGAAATAACGAAGAAAAATGTTTGTTTTTCCGCCGCTATGACAGATTTCATATTTGTTTGCTTAAAATGCGATTCTTGTCGTACAGCTGAATAATTAATTAAATCCGAATCCTCGATTTATGATGATTTCAATATGAGCATGAAAAATGGTATAATTGCTTTTGCATTTTAAACAATTTATCAAAGTTATTTTCAAAACTCAAAATTGTAAAATTATTAAATATTGTTTAAAACGTTTGATATGTGCACACGATTTCTCCTATCGACAGCAACATAAATTAATTCTAGATAATTCGTGGGTGGTTATTTTGATTGCTTATTCTACACACAAAAAAAAAATTCACCAACTACCAGTATTCATCATATTGATGATTTCATTCATTGAACTAAAATCGTTTTTTTTTTCAGTGTTATTCATTTTTAATATTTTTTATATCATGAAATTTCACACAAAAATTGGTCTCCATTTACACATTTGCGTATTTATAATTCTTATAAGATATATGATATTTAAATTTATATGGTTTGATGATCAAAATTCATCGATATGATGTTCACTTTTTCATTAATATGATGAAATGGAGGCTTTGAATAATTAGCAATTATATATTATAAATCATTAAAGAATTATAAATACATAAATGTGTAAATGGAAACAAATTTGTGTTTGAAATTTTATGTTAAAAAAATACTGAAAATGAAAAACATTGAAAAAATACTATTTTTATTCAATGAATGAATTCATCAATATGATGAATCCAGGTAGTTGGTGAAATTGTTGGTTAAGTTTTTTGTGTGTATTGTATCACATTGTGTACCAATATTTAGAAAATTGCAATCGAAATTCAACGCAATTTTTCTTTCAATTTTCAAAACAAATTTTCGTATATACTAATAAAAGCTAATTATGAACAATTACGATTGTAGATCCATTTTGGATTATTTTTTATTAGGACTTAGGATTTTAACATAAAAAATAAAATGCCGTGAAAACTTAAAAGAACGCGTGCAGGTATTTGAAAACAATGTTACGCGAACGATCTAATTTTCTATCATTTTCCATCTTTTATTCTTATTAAAAATGTACTTTCAACAAAAACTTGGTCCTTTTTTATAAACAACATTAAAAACTTTATGTAGTTTTTGTCCTTACTTTTTTTGTTGTAAAATTGTTCAGAATTTTATTTAATTTGTATTACATTTATTTTATAACTTGTTCAAAGTATGCCATGTCTCGGAGACCTACAATGCGCCAAAGTTTTCTAAAATTCACTTAGAGAAAACGGTACGATCTCTAAGCTTTATCGCTTCTAAACAGTCTGCCATTCTATTCGATATTGCTTGGAGACTGTTTTGAAACGTCGAGGAATTCATTCGATTTCGATTACAAATATATGTTATACTACAATTCGCTCTAAGATGTAACACAGATATCGAGATAATGAAGTTTATTCGAAACGAGGAAAAAACGATTTTGAATCGATATGTCATCGAACATCGAGATTGATCGAAAAACATTGCGTTATAGATGTGATAAATATTTAAATATCGTTTTTCTTTTTTAAATGTTTTGTACAAAAAATTTAAACGACATCGAACTTTTTTATCGCAGTTAGTTCTAGAAAACTTCCATTATCGAAGAGCTCCGAGACATGGCAGACTGGGTAATATTAAAAACTAATATTACTAATATTGGGGACTATGGGGGCGATTATCACAAGGCAACGTGTCTGAGTGCTTCAACATGGCGAAGCCAGCGCAATCCTTGTAGGTGTCGTCTCAAGTCAACTCACTGGTCACCAGAATTGACAAATTGTCAAATGGTGACACCTCCACTTCGGTGGAAGTCCTCCTCGTGGAAGTCCCTGGAAACGGCGCTCTACACCACCCGGTGTAGAAGTCGGCTAAAGTGAGTGGCGAGCATCTCCCTCAGAGTGAGGGTTCGTGCGTTGGGTTTGGGTCCCACCACGGAAAAAACCTATGCGCCCAATGAAAACAAAAAAGAAGCCTCGGATAACGACCGATTACAACGATGACGACCCACGCAAACGTTTTAAGGACCATGATTTACGGATATGCACCTGGAATGTCCGGACCCTTTATAGGGAAGGTGCCTCTATCCAGCTGGCAGATGTCCTCGAAAAATATAAGGCTGACATCACCGCTATCCAGGAGATGCGATGGACGGGACAGGGCTGTTCGAAACAAGCGTCCTGTGATATCTACTACAGCTGCCATGCGGAGAGACACGAATTTGGATGTGGATTTGTGGTCGGCAAGAGACTCCGCCACCTTGTCTCTAGGTTCACGCCCGTGGACGAAAGGCTGGCAACAATCCGCATCAAGGCTAAATATTTCCATATCAGCCTAATTTGTGCACACGCTCCGACGAACGAGAAAGATGACGAGACAAAAGAGCGCTTCTACGAGCGCCTAGACAACGCATACGAGCGCTGCCCCGCCACGATATCAAAATCGTGCTAGGCGATTTTAACGCCAAGGTGGGCAGAGAAGCCATCTATTGTCCCACAATCGGAAAATTTAGCCTCCATGCCAACACTTCCGATAACGGAACGAGACTAATCGACTTCGCCGCAGCACGAAACATGGTAGTTAGTAGCACTAGATTCGAACATTTCGATATCCACAAGGCCACATGGTTGTCGCCCGATCAAAAAACTCGAAATCAAATTGATCACGTTGTGATTGACGGAAGGCACTCTTCAAGCGTGATGGACGTACGCACTATCCGAGGTGCCAATATGGACTCGGATCATTACCTTGTAGCAGCCAAGGTCCGCACACGCTTAAGCGCTGCGAAGAACGTACGGAACCAAACGCAGAGAAAGCTAGACGTCGGAAAGCTGCAATCACAACAGACAACGCAAGCCTTTTCCACTCGACTCTCACACCTGCTTAGACAAAGCACTCCTCCTCTCGATGATATAAGCGCGCAGTGGAATCATATCTCCTGCTCTATGCGTACGGCTGCCGAAGAGGTGCTTGGATTCCAACGCCCCCTGAGGAATCAGTGGTATGACCAAGAGTGTCGCGCGGCCACTGCAGAGAAAGACGCTGCGTACAAATCCACCCTGCAGTCAGTAGCTACGCGAGCTGCGAAGGAGCGATACAAAGAGAAGAGGAGGGAAGAGAGACGTCTTTTCAGGCGAAAAAAAAGCGAGGCAGAAAGACGTGAGTGTGAGGAGATTGAGATGCATGGGGACAGGAATGAGGCTCGAAAATTCTTCGAGAAAATAAGACGCCTAGCCGGAGGTTCGAAATCCGGAGCCTCTTCCTGTAAAGATGAGAACGGAAATCTAGTGACAGATATCCAGAGCACACTGAAAATATGGAGGGATCACTTCTCTAAACTGCTGACCGGTGATGATGACCTCAATTCCACCGATAGAGAAGCAAACCCGGCAACCCCAGTACTTGATGACGACGTTGAGATTCCGCCACCCGACCATGACGAGGTCAGAACAGCCATTGCTCGGCTGAAAAACAACAAAGCCGCAGGTGCTGATGGCCTGCCTGCTGAATTGTTTAAGACCGGAGGCGAAGAGCTAATAGAGAGCATGCACGAGCTCGTAAGCAGAATATGGTCGGATGAAAGCATGCCAAGTGACTGGAACCTCAGTGTACTCTGCCCAATCCTTAAGAAAGGGGATCCCACTATCTGCGCCAACTACCGTGGGATCAGCCTACTCAATATCGCATACAAGGTTCTATCGAGCGTATTATGTGAAAGACTGAAGCCCATCGTCAACAGACTGATTGGACCTTATCAGTGCGGCTTCAGACCTGGAAAGTCCACCATAGACCAGATTTTCACATTGCGCCTAATCCAGGAAAAGACCCTAGAAAAACAGATCGACACCTACCACCTATTAGTCGACTATAAAGCCGCCTTCGACACTCCGATAAGGGAACGATTATACGCCGCAATGTCTGAGTTCGGTATACCTGCGAAACTTATAAGACTTTGCAGGATGACCCTGAGCAACACACGTTGCTCAGTGAGAATAGGAAAAGACCTCTCCGAGCCATTTCATACCGAACGAGGTTTCAGACAGGGTGACTCCCTATCGTGCGACTTTTTTAACTTATTGATGGAGAAAATAGTTCGAGCTGCCGAACTCCGTCAAAGCGGCACTATCCTCAACAAAAGTGTCATGCTGCTCGCATATGCCGACGATATTGATATCATTGGCAGGAGCACACGAGCAGTCAGCGCAGCATTCTCCAGATTGGAGAAAGAGTCGCGTCGAATGGGTCTAGCGGTGAACGAGGACAAGACGAAGTTCCTTGTGTCAACAAGCAAAAAAGAGTCCGTGCGTCTTGGACAAAAAGCTGATTTTGACACCCACAAGTTCGACATTGTGAAGGACTTCGTCTATCTGGGATCCAGCGTAAACAGCAACAACGACGTCAGCCTGGAGATCAAACGGAGAATAACTCTTGCCAACAGGTGCTACTTTGGGCTCAGTAGGCAATTGAGAAGCAGAGCCCTCTCTCGCCGGACAAAAATAACGCTCTACAAGTCACTCATCATGCCCGTCCTACTTTATGGTGCAGAAACATGGACGCTGGCCACCACCGATGAGAGAGTACTGGGAGCGTTCGAGAGAAAGATTCTCCGTAAAATCTTTGGCCCTATCTGCTTTGCTAACGAGTATCGAATCAGGATGAACCACGAGCTATATGAGTTATTCGACGACATTGACATAGTCAAGCGCATCAAGATCCAGCGGCTTCGCTGGCTAGGTCATGTCGAACGAATGGATGAAAACACTCCAGCCAAGAAGGTGCTTGAATCGAAACTCGAAGGTGGACAGCGTAGAAGAGGGCGTCCAAATCTGCGTTGGAAAGACCAAGTTGAGGACAACCTGGCAACGCTTGGTATTTCTAACTGGCGTCAGCGCGCGCAAAGCAGATCCGACTGGCGCGGCTTCATCTCAGCGGCCAAAACCGACCCACGGTTGTAAGGGCCATTTAAGTAAGTAAGTATATTAAAAATTTCTCGACATTCGCATTTAATGAAAAGATACAATATTTAGATACAAGATACATTTTCACATCGATAATGCAATATTTTTCGAAGTTGTCCCGAATTTTGGTAACTTTTCTATTCGATCTGATAGAATTCAACGAAATCTACCTACCATGTGGGACCAATATTGTGATGTTCGCTTTCACTATGACATAGTATCCGACTTTGTGTTATTCTCCTTCTCAATGCGAGATTTTGTGAAGATATCAAAACGAATGGCATACTGGAATATTGTTATAAAATTAATTTTACAAAAAATATATTATATGAACATTTTATGGGGCATTCCACAGAAAACGTTACCAAGGTGTGATATATTAAAGGTAAACCTATTGATTCCGTTTAATGATTTTTAGGAAAAGAAATACTTCTAATTTCATATCCTGTGATCAGAATTTACAAAAATGTATGACATATAAAACACTGTAGTTCCGTTGTTTTGAATCCGAAAGAAAATTGAATAGTACAAATTGAAAGGTAATTTTTTTGCAAAAGTATGCCACACATTGCATTGGTGATAAGTGGTTCAAAGTACTGACAATTAACCAAACATTTTTGCTTTTTTGAGTTGTAACGCCCGTCACAAAAATGTTATTTTGCGAACTATTTTGCAAACTTACAATTGGGAAACTTTGTCAAAGTAAAGATTTTTGACGTATCTATTAATTTATTATACTCTTTGGTCTCATAGATATTCCAGATGATTGCTATATCCATCCAAAATATTGTTACGCCCGTTACAAGTAGCAATCGTCGCAAAACAAAAAAACTGGAATATTATATATTTGTTAATATATGCATCAACAATCAATTATATTATTATTTAACCATAGAAAATGTAGTAAATATTCCAAAATATTTAATAAGCAAAGATAAAAAAGGTAAATTCCAAAACAATAAAAAAATCAGAAAAATCACAAACAAATCATATTCTCGAAATCCGAAAAATATTTATGTAAGCTGCGAAGGAAACGGATCACAAATAATGCAGATTTTAAAGAATTCTAATATGATACATATTTTTTTCAAAACAAAATGTTTAGTTTTCCACTTAAAATAATGGTTTACCATTCCTACCACAAAAGTTTTCATTTCTTCATCAAAAAATTTCAATTCATAATTTTAAACACCCGTCACAAGTTTTGGTACTTTATAAGTCAGTGATCAAAGTAACCATTGCAGAATTTTGTTACAGAGGAGACAACTCCCATTATTAATGAAGTATTTAAGATATACTTAATCTCCATAGTCCGATTATTTTAGCTAAAACTTAATACTTTGTGGAGTAAACCCGTTTTTTGAAAAAGTACGTCACAGCATTTAACTTCAAATTTGTAGAAAGATATAGGACCTATTGCAAAAGTTTTTTTATACATGCATATAGGACCATAAGATCTATCCTCTGCATCTTAAAAATCAAATGCATCTTTTCGAATTATCAAATGAGAATGTTTTTAATCGTACGAATGTAACGTGCGTCACATTGGAATGCCCCTTATATAAATTTCTTTTCGCATATTTTTTATTGAACAATTTTTCCAACTTCAAAAAATACATTTAAATATATTAATGCTTTTTTGTCTATTACATAGAGTGGTTCGTGAACTAACTTTTTACAATAATACATTTTACAATAATACATTTTATATGTCCTTTAATTGATGTTTGGGTGATTTTACAAAAAAAATCATTGTCGGACCCCCCTGGGGTAAAGTGGGAAATGATAAAAATTTATTTCTGTATTATTTCATGTTTTTTTTTTGCAATATAAAATATATAAATACATTCAGAAAACATAAGAAATGTAATTTTAAGAACAAAAAAAATTATAATAATATTATGTAATGCAAAAACTTGATGTGAAAGACAAATAAGTCAATATTCATAAATGTCCACCAAAAATGTATATAATAAATTAAGAATGTGTGTAATTACTCGTCGTCCGTTCGAATTGCTGAAATTACATTGAGCATTTCTAAAAACATAAAAAAATAGGATTCCCACATAACCCCAACCAATATCGCACTTTCTACTTGGCATAGTATCATTTACAGCCTTATGCTGTATGTCGTCGATCGATGGAAATTGCCTAGAATTTGTCTGACTTTCGTTTGAGAAGGTTTTTTGTATGCTGTATAGCACAGCGTCTGACAATGTGAGGACACAACGTAAGAAATTAAATTGTGCATCGCCATCGAATGATTTCGACGTCAAAATCGACGATAGCTTCCTAGCTATCGTCTGTAATTATTCGTGGTCTAAATTATACAGCATAAGGCTGTTAATCTACGCAAAACTTTGTCCATACATTTTTTTCACTTCTTCTCGAAAAGCAATAAGGAAGTACAAATTTAATAAGTAACACAGGACAGTCATTTGTCTAAAATCTGTCTAAAATTGCAATAACATTTATAAAAATAGCTATTTCTCACATTACACATTTCCCACTTTTCCTTAGGTACTCCTATGTATTGTTCAAAAATAAAGAAAAAAACTAACAAAACACCCAATTCGCACTGACTGGATCTTAAGCATAATAAAAATCCCATTTTTTATACAAAATGCAGCCTATGTATTTGAATCTGTAGAAACTCTGCAGTCTAAACGTAGAAAATTGCTGCACTTTGGAAAAATCTTGAGTGGATGCAGTTTTTGCATTTTTCTTTTGGGTCTTTCTTCAATGCACATAATTCTTATTGTATTCATTGGAGAAGGAAAACATAAGCGACTTGAAATGTAGAATCTGCAGAGAAAGATCGCTGATGAAGGGGCTTGGATGCCTCTGAAACAGCTGTACGATTTGTTGTTTTATTTGTTAGTACAAAACACCCAATTTGTACTGACTGGACCTTGAAGACGTTAAGAAAATATCTTAAAAAAGTTTCTTTGAAAAACATTTTGTAATTTTAATACTTTCTTTTCTAATTCAAATAATACAGTAAAAGTAATTCAATAATACAGTTTGGAAATATCTTACGCGTATGTAGAGTTTTAGATGCATAGATAAGTCAAATTACGAAAATTTGGAATTTGCACAAAGAAGTGAAAATACAAAACAAAATCGAAATGATATAAAATTCTGTAAATGAACAATAAATATTGTTTTATAATGCATTTTAAAAAATACTGGTCGGTGTTCTAGTTATTTTCGTGTCGCAACCTGTTACCAATTCCTGAGACAGTATTAAGCATTTTATAAAATTTTAGAAATTTAAAGTGTAGATTTACTGAATACTTTAGGAAGGACAAAAACCTGGCAGCTTTGTCTAAACTGATTTATACACGCTGCAAAAAAAAGGGCTCTCCCAAACATAATTTTGCAGGCATCAATGTGTATGTTTGGAATTTTATGTAAACATAATGTATAATTGCCTGATAAATCATTTGTTAACAGGGTTGTCTTGAGACTTGAACAGAGTTGTAATGAGCTCTGACTTGCATTATGACATCATGGAAACATTTTGATGTTGACCCCTTAAAATGGTATATGTTCTAATAGAAACATAATAATTACTACCTCCAAACAAAACAAATATTTGAACCGAAACATAAATATGTTTAAAATATAACATGATTTTGAACGACCTGAATATAAATATGTTTCCAGTGAAACATATCAGTTGTTTCAATTCAAAAAGTAGTATGTTTGCATAAAAACATATCTAAATATTTTTGGAAAAGAATCCTGAAAATAAAATAACATTTTTTTTTTGGTTTTTTTTATTAATTTTTATTAAAAATCATTAAACATGCACAGTGGAAATTAATAATATTTGAATTCATATACAAATTTTTAAATGCATAAATAATTGAATTAAAACTGCAAGTACAAGTCTTAGTGCAGCACACAACGCTGGCAAGTACTGTTGTAAAAAAACCATGCCGAATTCTGTTTGAAAATAGAAACAGTGATTTTTCAGTTGTGGTTTTTTTGATGAAATATCCGTGTCGGCTTTTCACAATATTTTTAGAAAAACATTCATTTTTGTACCACAATTTGTATATTTTTTAAATTTACAAATGACATCGTATTATGGTTCAAATACACGATAGAACATTGTAGTACGACTTGTAATACGACGTAGATTTCGTTAGCCCATACACTTATCGAACTGTTAGCCCAACATACTATACAACATCATTTTTGTATGTTAAATAAATGAATATTGAATGAAAAATTTAATTTAATTTCTTTAGAGAAATATTTTATAACATAAAATTCGAATTTGTAGCTAAAGCAAATCGATAAAGTTGGATTTGAAAGAAAAATCTAAATATTCAAAAAAGTGTAAGCATGTTTGATGGTTGTATGGCTTGAAATCAAAAAAAATTGATTTTATTCAACCAACATGCAGAGATGAGTTTTGATCGTACGACATCGACATAAACGATACAATATACTACATAGTATGTTGCATGAACATACTATGTAGTACGACAATGTTTTATGGGAACCTTTACCGATATGAATACGTTTTCTCAACAAACATCAAAAGACACGTATGCAGAAAATGGCGGTTAACGAGTGTAAACTTCGTATAAAAGAAGAATATTGCAAGAATACTTGTATTTACATTTAATTTTTTTTTTTTTTTTTGTTTCTTTTCAAACATCAGTATGTTTAAAAGGATCATGCATACTTCAAACGACGACAAAAGAGACGTAGATAGAAAATTCTGCTCAACGAGTGCCAACTTCGTATACAAAAAAGATGGCGTAGGTAGAAAATGCTGCACAACGTTGCCAACTTCATCTGTCGATAACTAATCGAATGAAGACGAGCGTTGCGAACATACGTTAAATTTAGATTTGAAAGTATTTTCTGTTTGTTTTGAAACATAGTTATAACCAAGTAAACTGCCAAGAACTAGTATATTCAAATGCAAGTAAAATTATATGTTTGTATTGTAGAATATTTATGATAAGTTTGACAGATTCTGCTGGGGAATATATAAAATGTTTACACACAGTAATATGTTATTACAATCTGAATAATAACTGAATTACACTTCATTCGTAATACATGTATGGTGATTTCGCATTATTTTTTAATTACATTCAAACATATTCAAAGAAATCTTTTCTATCAGTGTAATTACACCCATAATTCTTTGATTTAAAATGTTCATGTATTGATATCATTTTTAAAAATACATAAAATATTTTCTCCGAAATATAGGCAAAAAGTAGAATCGAACTCTGTTTTTAAATAAGGTAAATTTACAAGAAGACCATTCTTGGAAATTAACTTTTAAATAAAAAAAGACATCTACTTTAAAACTGCTGCTTTTCATTTACCTTTTGTTTTAGCGTGAAATGAATAAATGAAGTCAACAATTTTTATCAGTTATAAAGAATTAAAGGAAAAAATAAAACTCAAACTCATAATGGTTTCGATTTCTGTATTGTCCTTCAATTTAGGTTTTCAATTTCATACTGAAATGGTTTATCTACCTCATGTTACTACATGAACCATGGTACTACAATCCAATTCCAAAAATAGTTTTTTAAATTTCTGTCCATTATAAATATTTTTAGTCCTAAGAGGAAAAATCTGTAACCGTTTATATTGATTTTGGATATTTATGAGTTTGTTTCGAATTTTTTTAAAATCGATTTTGGTTTTTAAATACCACGTTTTTAACTCCTGAACTGCAATAACAGAAAAATGCAATGAATTCGGTGATGTGTAGTAATTAGTGTAGTAATCAGTATTTCCTTGTCCATTTGTTCAAGATTACCACTTGGCGTATGAGTGATATGCTTAAAACATTTCCTTTCGAACGGGTAGACTAAATATGCCGATTTGCAGAATTAAGGCATTATTATTGAAATTAAAAAAAAAAAACAAATAACTCAAATATAACACTAAATGCTTTTGCGATTTAATTGGCGTAATGCATTTCTCAATTACGATTCTATTTTATAAATTGAAAAATTATTTGCTTTGATTTGATGCACGTTGACAGTGATTGAATCAGTTTAGTCAGTCAGACCGCCCGTCCGTCCGTCATTCTATTGCCAGACATAAAAGCAAAGCAAGAAATGACATTTTTAGACAGCATCAACATCATTCTAAATAAAAAATTTCCTAATTTATTTATGCAGCACCACATCACTCACTTCATCTCTTTCTCACAATTTCTACATACAACTGTCTCGTTCGCTCCCTTTGCCACTTGACGTATACGGCTCATATAAAAATATTTCACAGTTAATACAAAAATAAGATAAACTGAATGAAAAAAACTCTATATAAAATATGTCGTAGGGAAGACAACATTTTAAAAACGTTGTGAAATTGTTTTAACCCGAAATTATTTCATTTTTTCTATGCAGTTTTCTACAGAATTGATTTGAAAAACGTTTCGCCAGCAAATAAATGCGATTATGCGCTGCTAAAGTGCACTTGATGATGTCGCACATGATGTCCTGGCCACGAGGATGTCACATGAACACCGCATGCCAGACGCGCATAAAGTACCTATGCAAAATGTGATCCCGAAAGATGAAAATAAATAAAAATGTGCCAAAAGAAATGCCAAACAGTACAATGAAAACGGCGACGACATAGAGCCACAAATTATGATATGGCAGGACTTCAAAATATTACGGGTCGGCCAAAACAAAAACAAAAAAACTAAATAAATTTTCTTCCAAACGAAAGGAAATTAGAAAATAAAAGAAAGTCTAGAAAAACCGAGAAAAAATGTTCAATAAAATTATTTCGAACATCGGTTGTAAATGGTAGGTATAGGTGAAAGGACGACGACGACATATTTTATTTAAGCATATTTTTTATATTTTTTAGTTCGACATTGAATATGTATTTTCATTTGCATTCACATTTAAACCAGGCCCCTGCTCTACGTAGATGTTCATCAAACGGTTATATTTGGCTGCAGATTGAGTTTATTTTTAATTTTAAGTAAAAATTGCGAACCAGAAGAAAAGAGTTGAATCAAAGCGCAATGATGTTAGGTACCCGTGCCGTGCAACCTGCTGGTAAAATCCTGCCAAAGTAGAAAAACCAATAAAAAATCACATAAAAAGAGTTTCCAAAAAAAAGGAATTATAAAAAGATTTAAAATAAAAATTGCATAAAACCGGCAACAATAAGTGCCTCTCCACAGAGACATGTCGGATGATGTATGGACTGCTGTCCATGCAGACAAAAAGACAGACAGGCAGACAGGCATGAAAAGATGGAAGCAGGCGGGCAGAGGGCAGAAACAGCACAGACAGCCGGAACATACAGAGGAAATAATTCTGACCACGACGCACATGTGGAGAACTTTGAAAGGCAGTAAGGAGCACCTGACACACACACTCACTCACCTTTGAGAGCGCGACTTTGGCAAAACGATTGAAACAACGATGGGTACCAATCGATGAGCCATCCGAGGATTTGGAGCTCGCATTTAAGGACATTTATGCAGCCCAAATATGACACGGTGAAAAAATACTATTTTAATTATGCAGTTGGTCTTAGTGTAATTAGTATTATTTGAATATTATGTGTTTGATGGCGTTATTACAGTAACACGATAAGTCACTGTTTTCAAAACCAATTTTTTAATATAATTCATTACAGTGGAATGGTTTAGGCATTCTTTAATACACCGAGAAAATAAATGTAGCCATATTTAATAATTTTTTTGTAGTTATAGTACATGTATTTACATTTAAACTGCATTTGTATTTATTTAACTTGATTTTACTACACAATGTATTAGAAGCTACATTTTGCAAAAATTTAGTATATTTTAGTTTTGTGCAAATACAGTGGTCATACTGCGGATCAAACGAAACCCAAGCAATTTGAAAGAAACGCGTTGAAGGCAAAGGAAAAGAAAATGAATTTTGTGAGTTATTTTTTATGCGTATATTGTTATAAGTAAAAAAAAAGTACTTAAATGCAGCGAAAGTAATTTCAACAATCTTTTTAAGAAAATACATAATTTTTCTTGACTTTTAACTAACCACATAATGTAATAAAAATAAATGCATATGTTGTGTTTTTGCATTTTTCATGAAGTTGAATAAATATAAAATGTTGCTAAAATAAATTCAGATTTTTTCTACATATTTCTGGGCGCTTAAATAAATACAATATGTAGAAATTTTGAATATAAAGTAAAATGTAGTCTAATTGTTTACAGAAATGCAGTATACTTATAAAGAATTACAATTTAATTAAAAAAAAACAAGCTTTAAAAAAAATAAATATATCATAAATGGTTTTAAAAAAAATCTTCAAATATTTTTTATTGAAAAATATATATATTTTTTTAATATTTTTATTTCCAAACACATCTTTAAACAAATATGTAACAAGAAAAATTCCTTCATTTTTTAAATATTTTTTTTCGAACAATTAAAAAACATTTTCGATAGCAAATTGAAAAAAAAATTTCAAACAAATATTTTTATCTCAAAAAAAATGTACATAAACAACAAATTGTATAATTCTACAATTACACTTTTAAAATGTTGTAATAATATATTATTTTATAAATATTATTTTTATTAATAAATTAATAAATTAATTAAAACAATCCTTATCGATTTTATCAATTTTATATCAATTAAATTTTCTTTGAATGACAAAAAAACAACATTTTCCATCGTTTTTTTTTTATTCATTCAAATAGTATTTTTACAAATACGTTTTATTTTTTTAAATGGTGACTGTGGCATTTAAATTTTAAATCAAATTACATTTGTATTCCATTTTCAGATTTAAAAATTATTGAACTTCCAAGCCAAACATTCTGTTCCAAAGAACTTATACTACATATTATTGTAATTTTCTTTGAACCAGTGCTTTTACGTAAATTTATAATTCTATTGACCCCACACAGAACAACAAAAACTTTTTCATATTGACGAATTTCGTTCTTTAAACCATGAATGAATTCTCCTATATGTTGAATCTGAAAGTGGGTGAATTTCGATTTCAACTTTGACAAAATATTGTCGTATTGAGTATAGATATCTGCATAAATGCATTTGAAACCCACTTCAAGGCAATCATTTTGTTTCAAAACATTTAGTGTCGCCGAATCTTTGTACGAAGTACTGTCAAAACAAAACACAAACAAAATGTAGCTGTAGTGAAGAGTCTATAACAATGTGCAATGAAAATTCAAATACTGAAATGAACTGCTTATGACACCGAGTACTTAGTGCATTTTACATTTTTATACCCTACACTAAGAGTGAAAGGGCATGTTCAGTTTGGCTCCGTTTGTTACACCCAGAAAGAAGCATATCCGGTATGGAAAAGTATATATATTCTTGATCAGCATGACCTCCTAAGTCGATTTAAATCACGATTACAGAAAAAGTAGAAGAGCTAGATCAATGAAACTTTAGATTTAGATTACTTTTATATCTAAGCTATCTGAACAAGAAAATGTGCATGATTGTTCTATTGTGATCTGAGAACCGACCACTTATGTTCAAATACCTCATATAAAATATACATCTACAAAGGAATTTTACTGTGTACGGGTTTAAGCGAACTTTCTTGGTCATATATATATTAAATTTATACTCAAATATTTAAAAATAATGCTGTCACGCGAACCGACTTGTGGTTTAGAAAATCGGTACACCTACCCTTATACATATGGGTATCAAATGAAAGGTAATTCTCAGACGATTGCAAGTTTTGGGTTATTTATAGGATTCGTATACCCTCGTGACCTATGCACCACTTTTAATAGTATCCGCGCACATTATCACATATGTGTAGGGTATTTATAGTCGGCTTAGACCGACTATAACTTTCAACTTTACTTACTTCATCACACCAACTATCACAATTTCCCATGTGACCTAACCTTCCCGACTGGTTTTTGTTATCATTCTTATTTACATTAATATTGAAATATAGGGGAAAAAAACAAAAGTTATAAGAAAATTGTATAATATTTTATATTATTTTTTTATTTATCGAACAACAGTTTTTCATTTTTTTTTTTATTTTTTTTTTTTTTTTTTGATATATTTCTATTTGACTAATACGTTGTCGTACACAATTAACAATTTTAACAATTTTTTATTTCGAAAAAATAATGTTTGTTGTAGTTTTAATAAACCGACAATAGCATTATTGCCGTCGAACGCCGAGCGGCAGATTTGTAGTTTTCAATGTTAGTCTTCTCACTATTTACTCCTTGCGCTCATTCGCTGCACTCACTATATCCATTGCATGTTCAGCGAGGGGTGGTGTCAGGTGGTTTTGTTTTTCAAAACATTGAATGTCATGAAAACAAAAATGTGTTGACAGTACATTCTTGACACCAATGAAACAAATACTGCAGTGAAGTCGCTGGAGGAGACTTCACTATTATTCAGACGACTGCAATTGCAAAATACGCTCAATACTGTAGAGTGTAGTAGTGTAGTATTTCGTAGAGGGAACTTCAAATACATTTATGCAGTAAGAAAAATTATACTTACTAAAATGTACTTAAATTTCATAAATTTTATTTCAATTTTCATTTTTTTTTTTTTAATATGTTTCAGCAGCGATTTAAGGCATGCCATGTAATGATTTAGTTATAGTTTAGATCTGGTTCAGAACCCTTATGCGAACAAATTTCTCTCCGTGCAACAGGCGAAGTGTGGACTGCGACCAACAAGAATCAGCGACATAATGTTTAGTTGTAGGAGAGGCAAAGCAGCTGTTTATACCGTCAGACAGACCCAATAAGATACAACAAAATACAGTGCTGCAGATAGGTACTCTGCATATTTGTTGTATAGATTTTTTCGTATAGCACTTTTTTTGGTTTTCTTTGATTTTTAAAAATTAGTTTTACTTTGGAGTGTGTTTTTTTTTTGGTTATCATTACTTTATGCATAATATTTTGCATGTGTTTGGCGTCGTCTAAAAGGTATCCTTTAGCAAAGGATTATAACAAATCAAAAATAAAAACTGTAGACAGTATTGGCTGGAAGTACTGTGGCGCTGCGCTGTGCGACTGCAAAGGATCTGATTTTTCGCAAGGAGTATAATTGATATATTTCTGGCTGCCTGCGACTCATTACTAAGCACTTTGCGTTGATTTGGTTGCAACTTTTAGAATTGGATTTATTTCCAATATCTAATAGTGAAAAATTAATATTCTTTTTTTAAATTTAAAATTATGATAAAAGTACAACGGTGTACCGACTATTTAAAGGACATCTACGAAGCAGCCAGACACAGTGTTGAAATTAATGTCCTTACATTACAAGTGCACATATTTCGACGCAGACACACACAGAAAAACATATGCAAAACATAGCAATTGTGAAAAACCACATGACCAGCAACAGCAGCAGCAACAACTTGAAAAGCACAAAAGGCAGCAGGGCGCACAAAAAGCACCAGACAAGTGCAGCAACAACAACGACAACAACTCAATTGGCATAAGAAGGATTCCCCAAGAATGTCTCAGCTGCCCACAGCACCGCAACTCGTCGACAGCACCATCAAGCTACGGCAGCAACAGCATCAACAACAACTGAAGAAGAGAGCAGCAGCAAATCCACTTAAACAAAACATTTGAACTGGCGCCAACTCCTGCCGCTGCTGCTGTTGCTGGGACCAGCCACCCTCCTCTGCCAAGACTACTGCACAAGGATGTAAACAATCGCAGGACGGACGGACGGCCGACCGACGACAAGGACGAACGTAAGGCCAAGGATGACAACGACCTTGACACAATTGTGGTTTCTCAGCAGCGGCAGCAGGAAGGAGCAACAACAATAACAACAGCAATGCAAAGACTTGAAACATTTGTGGGTTGATGGAACAGTGTGCGCCTGGCAGGCAGCCCGTAACGGAAGCAGCAACACCAAGCAGAAGAAGTCTGAACATCCTTCTTTTGATTGTTGCTGTGTTCTGTTGTTGAGACACACACAAATGTTGCTGTGTCTGTCTTTGTTCCTTGTGCGTCTGTGTATGTGCACAATTTGTTTATTGTGTGTGGCTGTGTGAGCCGACAAATCTGCAGATGTAATCGTTTGTGTCCGGAGAGGCAACACCTTGTGCTTCTTCGTCCTTTCGACTTCCCCTCTGTCCTCTGGCTATGCTTCGAAACAATCCTTTGAACATAACTGATTTGGGCAAAAAATGTTATCATTAAAACTGACTTTAATTTGTCTATAACTTAGTTTTTCGTATTTAAAAATAATTTTTAAAAATTTGGATCAAGTATACCTTATAGAAATTCAAATATTCAGATCTTCAAGTCTTTACCTCTATTTGTTATAGTAATTTAAAGTTGAAATTGTTTTTAAAATTCATTGAAATACTCTAGGTTCTTTTGCTTCTTCACCGTTTTTGCCAAAATATTCACTTTGGGATCACACTTTCTGAGAAAGAGGTGCTCGGTACACGTGGGCGATCAGTTTAGTATATGTTTAATTTGTATAGCATGATTTGATAGATGGATATATGGTGGTGCAAAATTGATAACATTTTTTCCCCATTTTCAAAATATTTGTGTTTTTTGGCCAGGGCACGTATGCCCCTTAATAATAATAATTATATAATAGTTTGGCACTACAGTCCTATAAGAACTTTGAGGTCTCTCACCATTTTGAGCTATGCGTGTTATATTTGTACTCAAAGTAGTGGGACCTACAGTTTATTGCCGAATCCGAACGGCGGGTGAGAGCTTTTCATAGGCAATGTTTTTACTCTCGGAGGTTTGCAATTTACTGTCGAGAGGTAGCGCGGTATAGAAAAATATTTCTATGAAAAGATGTTGTTAGCCCCAGTCCAGGCTTGAATCGGGGACCTTTCGGCTCGCAGTCCAACGCTCTAACCACTGAGCTACCGCGGCTACGCCCCTTAATGATTGTTTAATTTGAAAATATTAGTTGAAAGCTGTTGTAAATTTGCACCGTATGACCTATAACTCGTTAATTGTCTTAAATGACTAATTAATATATAATCTATAATCTATAAAATATATATATATATATATATATATATATATATATATATATATATATATATATATATATATAACTCTTGGTCCGTCTGGCAGTCTGTCGGTCTGTCTGTTTGTTCCAGCATCACGTATAAATCGCTGAACCGATTAAACTGAAATTTTGCTCCATGATACTATGGAATCCGGAGGAGCTATATTTGGACGGGATTGGACAAATGGCCGCGATTTGAATTTGTCGATTTTTATAAAAAAAAAAATAAACGTTACATTTTTAAACAGCGAAGTTTTTGCTACAAAATAGTTTGTTTCAGATTTCAGATCATATAAAAACGGACTTTTTTCCGAAAATAAACCATAGATGGCCGTGACACCTTCATTACAATCTAAATTTTCAAATTCGGCACATACACAAGCTATGAAGGTGAAGCAAAACAACAATAAATATACAAAAGCAAAAATCAAACACAAAAACAAAATCAAAAGCGTAAAACAACCGAAAAATAAAAACAAAAAAAACAGATGGAAAAATAAAATAAAAACAAAAGCAAATACAAATACAAAGAACAAAAGCAGAAACACAAAAACAAAATTGAAAACACAAAAGAAAAACACAAACAACAAAAAAACATAAACACAAAAACACAAAATCAAAAACAAATACAAAAAACAAAAGCAAAATCACAAAACCAAAAACTTAAAAGCAAAAACACAAACAAAATCAATGACATAAAAACATAAATATAAAAGTAATAACACAAAATCAAAAGCATAATTACAAAATTGAATGCAAAAACACAAACATAATAACACAAAAGTAAAACACACAAAAACAAAGCAAAAACACAAAAACAAATATAAAACACAAAAACAAATATAAAACACAATATCAAAAACAAAAGGAAAAGAAAAACAAAAACACAAATGCTTAACACAAACAAGAGCCATGCCAAAAAACAAAAGCATATATACAAAAACAAAGAAAAAAATACAAAAAATTAAGTAAAAATGCCAAAGTAAAAACTCAAAAAATAAAAATCAAAACAAAAGCAAAAAGAATTAAAAACAAAAAATTAAAAAAAATAAAAACAAAACATCAAAATAAACGCAAAAGCAAAAATAGAAAAACGTAAAAACGTGAAATAAACAATAGTGAAAACAAAAACGGGAAAAAACAAAAGGCTAACACATAAATAAGATAGGACATATTTTAAAAATGAGAACCGATAAAAATTAGTAATTTTCATCATTCATTTCATCATTAGCATTAAAATATAGAAAATGTTCATCCAAAAATAGTCTAAAAAAAATCAATATTTTTCGAGTTCAGATTCAAATATCCACAAAACCTAACCTATTAATTATGTAAGGAACTGTATTTTTTTAAATTTCAAAAATGGCTGGAAATGGCCTAAAATGTCGATGTCAATTTTCTTTAAAACGTTAAATAATAGAAAAAAAACTGAGTATGCAGTCAAAATCAGTAACCGCGAATTATATAGAATTAATGTAGGGGATGTCCGTGGCAAATTTGTTTTGTTGTGTAGTGTAATCTGAAATTGTTTTTGTTTTATTTTGAATAAATTAATAATTTTGTATATTATCAACATTGATCGAAGTGATCGAAAAAAAAGTTGGTTGAAAAAATTGTTGAAGAAAAATATTATTCGAAAAAAGGTTTTTTGAAAATAAAACAAAAAATGTTTCGAAAAAATATAATTCCGAAAAAAAAATTCACTTTGACAAGTTATTTGTTGGTTTTATACAAAGTGGTAGATCTAGGACTGATTAATATAATTTCCCCGAAGGAATTGAACATTTTTTTCTGTGAGAGAACCTTGGCCCTTCAAACTCCAGTGTTTAATGTTTGGTTTTCCCTGTATCATTTTGAGTCATGTTGCAAGATTTCTCAAATTGTTTGTTTTTCGACATAGCAAAATTTTTAAAAAATGCCAACATGTTGACATTTTGATTTTGTTTGATATCCCCAGAATTTTTTTTTTTTTGGCAGAGTTTAGAAAGATTTTTTTGAAATATTTCGAAGAGAGAAAACCAGACTGTCTGTTTTCTGCCCGTTCCCAAAATCTGCCGGGAATTTGTGTTTAAAATTCCTGCCATACGCTTCCTACAAACTTCCATTTATCAGTGTGTATAACAATTATAATTTTGAAAATTAAAGGGATTCAAAGTCAAGCTCGAATCACACGATTGACTAAATTGTATCAATTTCAGTTTGCATCAATTCAAAAATTGATGTATGTTCTTGATGCTCGAGTCGCCAACAAATATTGACGCAATTTGGTTAATTCTTTTCAATTTTTGTATTGAAACTGTCACAAAAATAAAAATTTTAAATTAATACAAAATTACGTCAACAGGAAATTTCCCCTCATTTATTGATATTCGACAACATTTTGTTGCATGTTTACATTGAATTTCTGAATTTCATTGCTGGACTGATTAATGCATGCAATTAATATCGATTGCTATATTTACGTCGATTATTTTTTCTGTGTAGTGCAAAGAAAACCAAAGTGACCGTCATCCTTCTAGTTGTTTGTGGCCATAACTTGTTGCAACTCTGATGTTGTTACTCTGAAAACTCAAATCAAGATATTTAAGCATGTTATAGGACCATGTCAACGTACACACATCTTTCCGCACGTCCGTCCGCCCGTCCATTCGTCCATCCGTCCAACCCCACTAATTTTGTGATCCTTGCCCAGTCGCTCTTGAAGGCCGGTTACACTTGTACTTGAATGAATTAATAGAGCAGCATTTGAAAGACTTATGGCCTGAGTCAAATGGCATTTAAGGCTTCTTCTGCCTTCGGTTTTGCATCTACAGCTACTGTGACTTCATCTTCGGAAGCTCGGACTGCGTGCGGTGCCTTGTCGTAAATAGTGTGGGTGCGTTTGGGTTGTCGACGAACTCTGTCTGGTCATCTTTGGAAGTTGGTGCAGCTAAATTGTATGCTTCATAGAGTGAAACCAACATATGTACACTCAAAATAATTTCTAGGACATTATACGAAATATTTTTTCGTAATTATTAATTTCGTAAAATACACGAATAATTACACAAAACATTTGTAATTTTTATTTTTTTTTTTCCAAAATATTTTATACGAACGATTCGTAATATTACGACATAATATTCGTAAAATTAAAAAATTACGAATATATCGTTTAAATTACGAAACTTCCGTTATATTATTTCCGATAAAAAAATTTTAAAGAAAGAATAACATATTTTACGAATGAGTTTTACATTTTACGAATAAATTACTAAACTTTTTTTTACGAAATATTCGTATTTTTTACGAATAGTCAAATAGCAACTTGGAGCTGCATTTTATTTTATTTGTTGATTTCTGAGGTCGCATGCAGATAGTTATAAAATATAAACAGTTTTGAAATCTCTTCTGTTTGAGTTCTGTTTGTGTCAAAAGTGCAAAAGTATCAAATCAGTGCATAATATTTAATATTATTATGAATTTTTTCGAAATATTTCGTGGATAAATTTCACGAATTTTTCGTAAAATACACACACAAAAAAAATATTGCTTGGCGTGCAGTTGTTTCAACGAATATTCATTTTCATCTACCAAATTTAGTCAGCCTTAACTGAAATTCATTTGTGGTAAACAATAGTATGAAGGGTAACCAACTATTAGTTGAAGCAACTGCAACATTGATTGGGGAAACAAACTTTTTATCCATTTTCAATTTTTCTTATTTCCATTGCTACGGCAACTAAATTCAAAATGAGACATAACCAATATTTAGTTGACTTAATAGATAGTTAGTTGTATTAGGTTGTAGCAACCAATATTTATTTGATTCAACTGCGAAATCAGTTGTCTTGTATAAAAGCGATGCCAAAGCAGGACAACACTAGGCGCGCAAGCTTTAGATTTTTCATTCATTTTGTTTTGTACTGCGGACAGCGCGTGCCACATCTTAAACAAAATTTGGAATTGTTTTAAGGCGATTTCAGATTTTTCACGCGGTTTTTGTTTTGTGTTGCGGACAGCGCGTGCCACGTCTTAAACAAAATTTGGAATTATTTTAAGGCTTGTTCGTTTTTACTGTTCGTTTTTATCATGCTCAATTATACTTTCTTCAACAACGGACGTACTGTTCTACAGAGTTCTTGCTATTTTGTTTCTATATGTTGTATTTCAATATGCAGCCCTAGCGCTCCAACGTGTTGCAAACACGAAATCAACAGTACAACGAATCCTCGGCAATGTTCGATCTCGGGAACGCTGTTGTGACGCTGACTTCGTGTTTGCAACACGTTGGAGCGCTAGGGATAGGTAAAATGGCCGATTTCTTATAATTAAATTGGCTACCACAACTAAACAAATTGGTTGTGTTTCTAGTCATTAGTTGTGTGAACTGATACGCGGTGTTGCAACAACTGAATCAGTCGAATGTTGACAGAACTTACTAAATCGGTTGGCAAAAAAAGATGGTTGCCCCAACTGATTCGTTCTTTGGGTGCACCAACGACTTCGTGTGATTTAAGCAGATTTTATTTTGAGTGTAATGTGATTCAGAATACTAAAAAATTTTCTTCAAACGATACAATTTTTGAATTGTGCACAATAGGGTGGTATTTTTTTATATGAAGAAAATATATATTTTTTTAATTTTTCTGTTTCTACCACTCAAACTAGCACATGTTGTGTGAAATAATAAAACATTGTGCAAAAAAAAAATTATTTTATGAAATTTTCAGCCATCCCAAACCAATTTAGATTTACTCTATAACCATGGGGTACAAGGATATTAAGTTTGTTCGCCCCCTTAGGAAGCGTGGTAGGTATAGAAAAGTATGTATATTCTTTACCAGCATCAGAGCCTGAGTTGATTCTGCCATGTGGTATGTTCGTCCGCCTGTCTGTCCGTCAATCTATCTGTCTGTCTAGATATATACACACAGAATAGAGATTTGTTGCGCTAACCAACTCTTTGCCCAACCAACTTATTCGGTTCTCACAACCGCTTAGTCGGTTGTTATTGTCATAACTAAAAGAATTGTAGTTTGGACTAAAACCAATTTCGAACTGTTTTAGTACATTTTAGTACATATTTAGAACCATTGGGAGTGTGTATAGGCTAATATTTCAAGCGCCAACCGAATATGGCAGTTCCGTTAACAAATTTGTAAACAATTCGATTTAACCGAATGAAGTTAGTTGGTACAAATAACTTATTCATGCTTCCGACCTCATGCCAAAAGAGGATTTTTCTATGTGCAGTAATTTGGAAAATAATTGTCCGAATGCAATAAAATTTCGTTTAATTATTTTTTATTTTAGTCAAAAAGCAGTTCTGAATTAAGTAATATATAATATTTACATATATGTTGAAATCAATATCAGCTTGGGATGGCTGAAAAAAATGTTTTTGTCAAAACGGTTTTCTGATAACTAATATTTAGTCTATAGAGCACCATTTAAACGGAAAGGAATATAACTATTTCGAATTTATGTTTTTTAGACCATTCTGGTGCACAATAATTAAAACATTTTTATTAATAAAAAGTTGTAATTAAACATAAATATAGTACAAAACGACGCTCCGTTTAGATACTACAGCCATTTGAGGTTAAAGATGTGATATCTCGACTTCTACTAAGTCGATCCCTATGATTTTTATACGAAATAATCACATTTTATATGGGATATAAAGTGCGAAGTTTGACTACTGACTCCCTCTACGACGCTTCGTTTAGATTCTATATGCATTTGGAGTTAATGATGTGATATCTCAATTTTTAGTGAAAGTTTTAATTTTAAGTGAAATTTTTATTTTTAATGTGTGGTTCGTGTACGTACTTGAAACAGAATATTGTAATAACTTTGGAGCTTAAAGCATTCAGCAACAGAACATTTGTTTCTTCGTCAATAATGTCTTCTCTTACATTTTTGTTACCATCTTACTTTGCCAATAGATGGCGGTGGTGTGCACAGGGTGCTAGTTTGTTTCATATTTTATGAAATTTATTTATTTAAAATACTGCTAAATTGTAAATATACCCGACCTGTGGTTTCGCCGAAGACCAATTCAATAGCTATTGTAACTAGTCCTTTATTATAATTATTAATTGTTATTACTTGTTTTAAAATAACTGTATGCTAAAAGATAAATTTAAATTATGTTAGCCTTTTATAAATTGTTCTATCAAAAATATTATACGAAACGAAAAATATATTTATAATCACTCAAATAGAATCATCAAAGCGAGCAGTTGGCTGTAATTAAAAAGAATTATTTTTCTATTTTTAAATAAATATATTGTTTCCCAAGTAGTGTAGATTTATATTGGCGCTAGGGAATACAATTTGGACTTGTTTTCGTAATCCCGGGATGTCGGGATTGAACACTTTTCAATCCCGGAATCCCGGGATTAGTTCAAAATACAAGTAATTTTGAAAAATATTTTTCTTACCATAATTTGACTTTTTTTAATTATTTTTAAAGCATTTAAGATATAATAGCTGTGTTCCATAGAACTAGATCTATTTCACTAGAACGCTAACGGGTCTATTTTAAGAAAACTTGGCTGCATTCGATTGCACTGGATAGAACCAGCTTTAGAAAATAGAGCTCTGGTTCTAGGTCATACGCCACGGGAACACAGTTAATGATTAGCATGAACTTGGTTCAAATATATTAGATATTGTCTAAACTGAAGATAAAAATAAATAAATTTCTGGTAGTTTTCTATATTTTGAAATTTGCTATTTTAACCATTTTTCGTCGAAAAACAAAATAAATTACATATTGTAAGTTTTTTACACAGGATAATGTTTATCAGATTTCTTCTCAACAAGTTACGAAAAAAAAAATTAGTATGCAATAATAATTAATAATAATTTGTTGCATTATATTTATAAAAAAAAAACAGAACACGAATTAGGTAAAGGGACCGAATTTTAAAAAGTACAACCGATAAATAGTTTGTAATTTCAGGACTATGTTCAAAGACCAATACTACAAATTTAGACCAATATAAAAATGGTCTAAAATTTTTGAATTTATATCCAAATATATATGTAAAAACTTATTAGAATTTTAGCAATTTCTCTAAGTAATTATTCGTATCTAGTACATAATTTTTTAATCTGATTGATTTATCTCGTATATAAGACTTTGGTTTTAGCTTTTCATAATTGGGATAAATTAAATTCATTCATTTTATACTAAATTTTATATAATGTTTTGTAAATAAATAGAATTGTATAGAGAGCTCTAGAATGAAGCGAAGAAATCATGAAGCAGATTCAAGAAGACGACTCGTTAAAACGTGACAACGGCTCTTGTGGCACCCAAAAAATTACGGATGATCAACAGCATCGCAGAGTTTGCATAGCCCTTGCAGACAATTTTGGCTCTTGGGCTCGCAAACGAATAAAACGCAAAGAAAGCAGTTTTAACACGAAAGGTGCTCCAGGCTAGTCTGTATTCGCAAAATTTTCCAGACGACACATACGGAAGCTGTTCCAGCAAGCACACGCTTTCCGAGGTAAACGAGTAATCCGCCAGTTCCAGCGGTATACCAATCTAAAGTGCAAACCAAATTGAACAGAACTCCACGCAAGACGCGCAATCAAACACAGTGCGTGTCGTTTCAGAACGACAATGGATCAATGAACAGCAGCATTTCGGCAGTCAACGGGAGTCCCACAAATGACGACATTCCATCAACTAGCAGCGCGGCAAAAGTCGCAGTTTCTATGAATAGCAGCGGAAGACCGAATATCGATGACTGCACAATTGCCGGCAGTGCATCAAACATCGTTATTGCATCAATTCAAAATCCTAAAGTACCTTTGGGAACATATCACGCAACAGCCTTAACATTGTTTAGAGGTCGTATCCAGCAACCGAGATATTCATTGAAAAAACGAGAACGACCGAGAATTTTGAATACTGATACTACTGCTTCAGCATCTTGACGATTTGTGTAGCAGAGGGGGGGGATACTGCAAATCATGGTTTATGCTACGTTATCGGGACTATTTTATAGCATAGGGGGAGAATGTAACGAGTCGTTTATTATTTTCTATTTTTAAATAAATATATTGTTTGATTGCGACGCCCAAACAGCGTAGCCCCACGTTGGGCGACAATATAAAGCTACGCTACTTGGGCGTCGCAATCAAACAATATATTTATTTAAAAATAGAAAATAATTATTTTTTATTAGAGCCAACTGCTCGCTTTGATGATTCTATTTGAATGATTATAAAAATATTTTTCGTTTTGTAAAATATTTTTGATACAAACATCTCGTTACACGATTAGAATATTATATATGATATTCCTTCTATTTTTTATAACCACTATTTCAAAAAAAAACAAAAAAATAAACAATTTTTTATACTATTGAAATTGGCAATACGTTGCGTATCATTAGATTAAAAATATTCAAACTGTTAATATTCAAACATTTGTACTATAATTATTATAATGTAATCTTTTAATTACAATAAGTTTAACCAACTTTTGTTGTTCGCCAATACTAAATAATAGAACAGATTGTTTAGCTTTTTATTTAATTAACACTTGAAAAAATCATATTTTATCAAATTTATTACTTTAAAACATTGGACCCGTACACAGCTGCGCTCGTGCGAAGTTTTTGTAAATGGTTAAGAGCTACAGCATTTTGTTCCATCCCGTGCCTTTGTCTAATCCCTCGCAAATTTGGCAAAAAGATAAAAAAACACAATATACATCTCCGTGCCAAATTTCATGACTGTGACTATCTTAAGTACACAGATATTTTGAATTATAAGTTCAGTTTTGCCACGCCCATTTTCGTAACCTAAGGGGCGAATTTCAAAAAATAACTTCTTATTGCGCGCCTACGTCGGGAGATGAACACTACATCAAAATGTCATGTCGTAGAGTCAAATGTCGATTTAGACTTTTTCAGAGGTTATGCATTTTCTGAATATTAGACCGCCTTCTTAGAATTTCGCCCACTGTGGCCCAAATACAGTCGCATACATTTTATGCGGTCTTCAACACGGGACCTTGTGCGCTTTCTAATCTTGAAAAACACGCTAAAAATATTGTATCAATGAGAACGTGAACGCGAGAGATCGAGTCTCAAATGCAATCTTATCGCCGAGTTTCATCTGGTGCTCCGTGCGGCCGTCCAGAGACGGGAACGATTTTTAATAGACGAGCGAAGTTCAGCAAGCATCTCACATCAGAAGATTCAATTCAGACAGCGCATTAAAATATCTCGCGTTTAAAAGACATAACATTCAAAAGTGATCGAAAACAAAAACAAGAAAACAAACTAAACCAAATCAAGGGCAACAAATACAACACACACCGTACCCAGAGCTTTTCTAATCTAGCTTTAGTCTAATCACGCCAATAGTTCTGGCGACATAGTGCAAAATCTGCTCGAAAACCCCATCAAAACGAATTCAATATCTTATTTAGTGAGGTGTGGCGGTGGTTGGTTCAGTTCTCAATATATACTCGATTTTGATACGTGGTCAAAATGATGTCACGCACAGTGAGGTGTGTTTTTAAATATAGAACTCTGTGCCTTTTGGACCCATCAGTTTTTTTTGTATTTTGTACCCATTCTCGACAGATACTTCAAGCTGTTGTACATTGTGGCCGGCATACTGACGAGCAACGAGGGCGTCTGTGATACCGTGGATAGAATACAGATCGCGCCCTGTGTCGAGGTCAAGGAAATACTGCAACCGAAGAACGTATATCGCGTCTCGAAGGGTCACGTGACACGTGCTTCCAGAGGATGGCTGCGCCGCTTCGACGTCTTCGATTTCAGTCGTCTCAAGCGGCGGTTGCGACCAATGCTGAGTGCCTTCAGTGTCTGGACGATACCCAACCTACTGTTGGACTACTCCACCAAGTACATTAGCAAAAACCTGCTGGGCAGTGACTGTGATATGATCTACAATAGATAATGGCGGTTGCCCTACCAAATAAAACAACCTCGACTTTTATTTTAAGTTTTGCACATTTAGTAATTTTTAATTCATTAGCACAACATTTGCTGAATAGTTTTGCACATCTAGACGTGAAAGATTAATGATGATAACACCGCACAACAGATTATGAACCAAATAAAATAAAAAACAAATGCTAAGGATTTCAAAATATGAACCGAACGGATATTTCTATGTTGTTATTAGTATTGTGTAATGAAAAAATGAAGTGATTTTTAACATTTACCATCAAAAATTTACTTAGTTGGTCATGAAAATGATCGGGATATTATGAAGAGAAAATACACTGATCAAGTTCCGATCATGGCACTACCATAAAATCTGATAGCTTCACTTTGATGACTACTTGAATATTTTCTTTAAAGCAAGTTAAAGATTTATTATACAACATACTTTAAATGAATTAATTTCATTTCGAAATAACAACTTATATCAACATGTTTCAAATTCAAATTTCAACTCGATCGAATTCGCTTCTTCAGAATTCTATACACAATACAAAATGCTGTGAAACGACTTCAATCCGATTTCTTTGGTCATTTTGATTTCGACTTGCAGAATATCTCTATAACTTAATTATACCTCTTAGTGAACTCGAAATATGTTTAATCACAATTTAAATAACTTTCATTTGTTTTGTCTGTTGTGCCGTGGATTTAACAAAAATTTAACAACATTAACAAATTGTACTAGTTGCTTTACATGGTCCCAAAAGTTCTAGTCGATAAGGTACGTGGTCGTCTCTAGTCTCTGACTTAGTCGGCGACCAGAGAGTTCTGCGAATTGTCCGAGTTGTCTGGACTCAATGAGCTGAGCGGCGTGCGTTCGCCGTGCACATTCAACGTGGTATGCAGCATGTTGGCAATGCTTTCCACATCTAGATTGTCGTCCATGGCTGATATCTTGCGCAGCGCCGAACAAACAATGCTGAGGTCACCTTTCAGCTCACTAACGACGGCCGTTATTTTCTGTGCGTTCGACAAAACCTCCACACTCTGCGTGTACGGATTGTAGCGCACACCGAAGGGCCGTTGAATGCTGTCCGCAAAGGCGCTGAAAATGTGAAAGAAACAAAAGTTGTTGTTGTTTGCCATCACTGAAACCCAATAGGTCATCCCTACCGCATCTGTTCTTTGGCCTCCTCAAATGAGTCTGTGTAGTAGTAGGCGTTCTGATACGCGGTGATAATGCACTCCTCCTGACAGGTCACCTCCGGATCGAATTTCTTAATCTTCTCCTTTGCACCTAGGGCATGCTTTAGTTCGGCCACTGAGCTCAGCAGGCCGGCACCATACACCTTGAACGAGTGGTCGGCCTGTTTGCAAAGTCCGAACTCAACGGTGAAGAAATACAGCTAAAACGAGAACATTATTCGGATGAAATTTGGAGGAGGTTTAGCAATGCGCATGATTTTCTAAACGAATACAAACTAATCGAAAATCTACAGAGATGGATTGATCGACGTGTGAAACATACCGTGGCGAGCTTCTCTATATCCCCATCTGAGGCACCCAGCGAGGCCAGACCGATTTCCTGTGAAAACTGCGCGAAACTCGAATTGGCCAACAGCGGCATGTGGCCCAACAGCTCATGGCAACAATCACTAGGCGAAAAATATCAAATAAAAAATCTCAGATGGTTCTATCAGTACTTACGGCTCTGGTGTATAGAATGGATCCGACGAGTGTCGTATGTACTGCGTACAGTGAAACACGCGAAACGCCAGTCCCGACAGAAAGTCACGTGGCGACAGATACCCAGCCACAGGACGCAATTGGAAACCCGTCTTACGCTTCAAATAACTGCTAACATCCTGCAACTGCGGCAAGTTGTTATCCCGATAGCCGCAATACTTGACCAGCTCTGGCCAGTTTTCCATGTACTCGGGCACCGCATGCAGCGTATATAGCCGTTGCAGCTCACAAAAAACGGTACCCCTAAAATTGGATTATTCCACACTATGAAGCAAGCCACATATGACAGAAAACCACGCAACATACCACGTCTTTATTTCCTCGGGAGTATACTGTACGCGTGGAATCGGGTTACCACTAAAAGTTTTAAATATGAAAAAAAAAATGTCAGGAAATGTGTAGCTCCACTCACTGTTTAAAATTATTGGCAATAGCTGTGAATTGTTCACGTCTTTTGCGGTAGACAGGATCCTTAAAACCCGGATGATCTGCGTCCAACTCGGAGCCATACATTAGCACATTTTGTGCCTTGTCCAAGTCGGAGATTTTACGTGGAAACCAAACCATGTCACCGAAATCTAAGTTTTTATAAAAAATAAAATATAGTTGTTTGGTTTTGTGTTTCAACCCATACCAAAGCTGGAGCAAGCCGAGAGCGAGGGTGCTCGTGCCATAGAACTCGCATCCACCGAGGTGTAGTTCACGGAGTGAACCTCTCGATTGAGCATCAGCAGTACTTGGTCGAGACGACGGCGATCGCATTCAACGTCTACCAAGACATCAGCCTATTCAAATATGATAATGAGTGAGGGTCGTTTTATAAATAGTTATGTAAAGGCATTTATTGTCTGTTTTTAAAGCACCTATCGATTGACATCGTCATTTAAAAATTATTTGCCAAAGATGTTCTTGCAAATAACAAACATACGAAAAATTATTTTAAAAATATGTTTAAATAATGATGACAATCGATATAATATATCAATAGCTGCAATCGATAGCTGCTATGAAAACAAACAATTGATTCCTTTACATCACTATTTGATATTGTACCCATGAAAAGTTATGGTATAAAAACAAAAATATTTGCGTTTTGGTCAGCATATAGCCACATTTTATAACTCAGTAAGTTGTACAAATCAAAAGATAATTTATATACGTTATCCTAATTGATGAATAAAAGAAAATAAAAAATAAATTGAAAAAAAAAATTATTTGTATTAATTTTGAAAGTACTTCAAACTTTATAATTTGATTCCCCAACATTTTTAAAAATGCACATTCGACTGATATTATTGACGTGGAATGAAATTTAAAATTAAATAGAACAAGTTAGGAGCTATGTCACCTGAACCTAATTCCGTAATTTCAGGCTTTTTTTTTTAATTACGAATAATTTAATAAAAGAACGTGGAAATTGGTATTTTTATGCGAATTGTCATTGTGCGTTCTATTTAGGACAAAGAAATCACCAGGAATATATATTTTTTTTTTTCAGTCAGTTAAGTTAATATTCATTTATTATAATACAAATTTTAATTTTCATACATAATTGTTATTTCCCAAACCTAATTTGTAGAAATATTTATTTAGAAATGTGCTAATTATTTTTTTTTCACACCTGATTAGTTGCATTCTCCAGGGGCGACAACTCCAAATGCAGCACATTGATTCCCAACTCCTGGAAAACCTGCAATGCTCTGGCTAAGTTACCGACTTGATTCTTCAAGGTAAATATTATGGAAACCCTTTCGCCAGGCGATGTTTTTCGATCTGGATCACCATTTACATCCGCTCGACCATCAGCTATACCACCAACACTGCCTGGACCACCGGACAGATCCTGCAGACACATTTAACATTAAACACTTTTAATATTTTTCATTGATACAATTTGTAGATGATTTCAGTAGTTGATTTTAGTAAATGGGCGTCTTTCTTACAAGGCTCTGGTGGGTTTTCTGTACTCCATGCACTGGACTGCCCTGCTTTACAGCCCATTCTTGTTCGCCACTACGGTACAACCAAAGACCGAGAAGACTTTTGCCAGAACCACTCATGACGAATATTTAATGTATTTTTTTTTTAATTTCCCACGAAGTGCTTTAAAATAATCCAAAGTTTTAACCGAAAATGGCACCAGAGACAAACGTACGTTACGCGACTTCAAGAACGACTGCAAGATCCCGAACACATGCAAGCGCTTTTATAGGCCAGCCACGGAAGGCACATTTGCCATTCGTCACTCTTATTCTTCTTCAACCATTTGCAATTGTATCCCATTAGAAGCAGTAGATACATTTTCGAATCAAGTGATATTCGTGGGGTAACGAGGCACCTCACACGACTAGCGGCAGCTGGCAGCAACGACTCGTGACTCCACCCCAAACGGAATGCGTGGGTGCGTGCTCGACACAGTTTGATTGGCCGAATCATGTTAAAATCAGGATTCCATGAACTGTGTCACATGACGTCAGACATGATTTTTTCGATCACTTCTTTCTTTTATTTTTTATTAATACTGCTTCTTGCAACTAAAGCAAGGGTCAAGTGGCACAGGCGGTAGAGTGGTGCCGTATGGTTAAGGAACAAACTTTATTTTATTTTTTTCTCGAATGAAGCTGAGCTGAGTGTGACTTTTGAGCTGTTAGATAAATAAATGCTGCTGCTGCTGGTGGCTACTTGTAGACTGTTGCAGCGCAAATGTGCTGCCATCATCTGTCTCCTTTGCCATCATCATATCCATCGGCAGCAGAACATCAACTAGTCATCGTCGTTACTTGTTGAATCACTTGTTAGTTTGTCATTGAAAAAGTTTTCATTCAGTAATAGTTCATCACTTTGATAAGAAATTCAATAGAATTGTATTATATAAAAATTTGCATTCGATTCAGTATCTATAAGTGTTTCACCTTGAAACATTATTCGTAGTTTGTTAATAAAAGTATTTAATAATTGTTATGAGATGTCTTTAGTTAATAAATGACACTACTCCTCACGAGTTTTTCCTTTCGAAATTGCATACATCATATTTATGTAATTCATGGGTGCTTATTTGATCTGTATACTCAGTTTTCCACTCACGAAAATATTAATCGCAATTTATAGATTTCGCAATCCTTAGATATAAAGGAAAATGGGAGTATAAAAAGGTATAAATTTCAAGATATTTGGACCTAAAATCGAATAACAAAAAAATATTATTTACTTTTACGATATTTAAATTCTATTTTTGTAAGAGACTGGGAGAACCTTTTGAAAATTTGGAAACCCAAATCGTAAAATTTATGAAACCGAAATTAGAACCCCTATAATTTTTTGATTCGAACAGGAACCGGAATGGATATTTTTTAAATCTTGGAACCAGAACCGATATTTCAAAGGGTTTAGTCCCTGTCAGGGATCGGAACCGTTTCGATTTTTGGAACCGAAAGCGAAACAGTTATTAAAAATGTGTGGAACCGAAATCGAAACCGCTATTTTAAATTCTTGGAGCCAAAACCGCGACCGATATATTTCAGTCCAAATTTGTAACCGAAAAATTTAAATTCAGTTGACCTCAATTTAATTTCAGTAAGTTTCTTATACTTTTTAAAGCCCATTATAAAACTATTTGATTCTTCGGTTTCAAAATTAATTCGGTTTGAAAGTGATATATTCCGTAAATATTTCAATAAAAAATAATATTATTAGTCGTCTGTACGGTATAGCACCTTGGCGACATCCAATTTATTTAAGTTTTATCTAACAATGGAAAAATAGTAGATACTAAACAAAGTGCTTTCATTCGTTCAAACTACACTTGGTTGGATGGTTTTTAAAACCCTCGCACCCATTGCCAACTTCACTTCCATCGACAAACAACAAGAAACCACTTAAATCACGTAGCTTTATTTTTCTACTATTTAAGAAATCAATGGGTGATGAAAGTAAAACCTAGAATAAATACTGCTTTATATTTATATATGCAGAAATGTTAGAGTAGATATCTGGACAAACGGACAGGACAGACGGAAGGACACACAGAGAGATAAAAGACTGGACAAACGGACCACATCAAAGATAGTACAACGCAGACTGAAGCGTCTGTCAGCAGAAGCGCCCGCATCGGTCTACCGAACAAAAGAATCTTTCGAACGAAGCGCGTGGCGGTTCCCAACACCGCGACCGTGCAACATTAGGCAGTTTAAGAGCTCATGTACCCAATTAATATTAGAAGCCCCCCCACTCGTCGATAGTAGTCCAGTCAGTCAGTCACCCCTGTCAGCGACTGCGGTCGGCCACTTAAAACTGCGAATAAAACGTTTATTTTCTCCACGAAGAAGGATTTATTTCCAACATTAACAGACGAAAGCAAACGGCGTGCACACTGTTTAAGGAGCCAAGGAGTCAGGGAGGCAAAAGGACGCATAGTGAATGCTCTAAATAATGCATTCAAAAACGAACAAACGAACGAACGAATGATGGATGTAGTTCTAGTGTGTGTGTGTGTGTGTGTGTGTGTGAGAGTTTTAACGCACACCAAAAAGATATCCGGCATCATGCGGAAGACTCGAAAAACGTCTCGCCTCCTTGCAACATTTTCGTCAATGGCTGAGAATGGCTGTGATTTAGTTATGGAACAAAACACAATTCAACTGATTCAGACTTAATTAAATTAGGTAGTATAATTCAACAAACACAGATCCACAAATATATTCGGCTTGATTTATACATAAACCATACAATCGACTAGCAAAATCCTCCATCCCCTCCCACCTATTCTGAGAGGTGGTTGTGTCGTCTTCGAGACCTGTTGATTGCTGTTGACTCATTAAAGGAGCTGTATTTTAGGGTAGGTCTTTAAGAGTCACTGATTTATACAACATACAAAAAGCAAGTAATTGAAATGCATTTAAAACTTCTCAATGTCTAGGCTTCTTTAGGTTGTTCTTAAATTACTAAAGATACTTTTCTATTGAAGATTTTCAATTCAATGAATTTTTACAGGACGATTTTATATGGCATTAAGCAGTAATGGATTTATGCAAGTAAATTTGTCATCGTTTTGGTATTAACTTTCAAAATCATGAATCAGTAATATTAAATGAATTATTTCAATTTATCCCAAGAACGGTAACCGTTTCGATTTTTGGAACAGGAACAGAAATCGGAATCGTTATTAAAAAAAAATGTGGAATAGGAATCAAAACACATATATATTTCCTCGTTTGGAACCGAAACCGATATTTTAGTCTCTGTCAGGGACCGCAACAACCGGACTCGGAACCGGCACCGTTTCGAATTTTGGAACCAGAATCGAAATCGTTATTAAAAAATGTGTGGAACCGGAATTCAAGCCCATATATTTTTGTTGGTTGTACCGGTATCAAAACCGGAACCTCTATTTAAAAAATCTTAGACCCAGAAACGGAACCGATATTCCAAAACGGTTTTAGATTATTGATAACTGAAAATGTTTTAAAATATAAGATGCCTAAGGGTGACTGTGTCTGAATGATTTCTTGGATTTTATATTGTTATGAACTTTTACATAGAATAGTATAAGTTGAAAAATGTTGAAATATTCCTGTTTTTCGAATCATAATTAAGGCTATCAACCGCACAGCTATTGGGAGGACAGTACTAATTTTCCATAGGTTGTCCTCCTAATCTAATCTGTCCTTCTTTTTTTTAATTATTTCCGTTTTACTATTAAGAATTTTCTTTTCGTACTGACTTATCTAATATTTCTATGATACTTTTTCGTAAGAAATCCCTAGTTTATTTCAGGTTTCTGATGTAAATAATGTGTTCCTCTTAATGTACAGTGAGAAGATAATGTTGAATATTTTCGTGCATTTCTATTTTTTAGTTCCGTTTTTAATTCCGAAGAAGACTCGCACATTTAAATTAAAGTTACAATGATGTCCAATACTTTCATATTTACAATATTTATAAATATATCTTAATGAAAAAATGAATAAAAGGTGTTTTCCAAAATTAATAATGCAATGTTTCCTTCTTTTCCAAATTTAGAATTGGTAGCCTGAATCATAATCAATTTAAATTCACCATTGACATTAATATTTTCTTTGAACATTTTTTCGAATCCGGTTTTTGTTTTTAACCTTCAAACCATTTGACGATAATTTTTAAATTTCGAAAATTCGAAGTATCTGAAAATTGAATTGTTTGTTCTTTAGACTTTTTGTCAATAAATAAAATTTTCTTAACAAATAAAATGTATTTATCGAAAAAAAAACCAATTACGATAATATCTTAATACATATCGTGACAAAAAACGATATCAAAAAGGTTCTGTTTTATCGAAAATGCTGTCGTTTTTGTATTATTATAAATTATCGAAAACGAAAATTTGAGCCTATAAACGATATCGTTAAAATCGACATAGTTATCGTTAGCTGTGCAATTAAAAAATAATTATTAAAAAATTGTGTTCGACAAAACAATATATTCTTCGAAAAAAATGTCAACAAAAAAAAAAGGTATTGTTCGATTAAAAATTTACAACCAAATTTTTAACACGCAACGTTTATGTTCAAATCCCAACCTCATCAAGTTTATATATACGAAAAAATTTGATGTTATCATCACACAGAGATCACTGATGAAGATACTTGGATGTATCCGAAACGTTACATGATCATTGCCCGTGTGGTTTATTTAATTTTTGACAGTTCTTTTTAAACTATTCAAAAAATGTATTCAAATACATTTTTTAATCAATTACAAAATTATAGAAAAAATGTATACACGGCCATGTTCCGACTTTCGATCGAAATTCAATCGAATTTCATATAAAATATGTAAACAAACGGTTTTGAATTCGATGTCTCAGAACAAAACTTTGTTTTTTCAGTGAATTCAATCCGTTTACTTTTACTTCAACGATTTGAATTCATTTCAAAAACACATTTTTTGTATTGTGACATCGAATTCAAAATCGTTTGTTTACAAGTTTTATATGAAATTCGATCGGAATTCTATCGAAAGCCGGAAGATGGCCGATAATTCTTATTTTTTATGTTGTTATTGCTCTGATCTTTTAGATTTGGTTTCGTTTTTGCTTTAAAACGTCTCCTTACATGTTTTCTTTATTAAAACAATGATTAGAATATTTATAGACAACTTTAAAATTAAATCCACTTTTTTGGCATTTTATTCTATAAAATAAGTCGTTGTTGACTTTAAATTATCTAGGATTACCGCCAATATGTTTAAATACATCATAATATATTATATTCTAGATCACCGTAAAATTCTGAGTTGATGGAGTCGGTCCGGTCCGTATGTTTGTCAGTCTGTCCACGGTTACAGAAAAACTAAAAGAGGTAAATCTTATATATGAAACATTCACACAACTACAGAGCATTCAAATCATATCAATGCTTATTTGTACTATTTTTATAGAAACTAAGAGCCAAATTCTATGGTATAACATATTAATGATGAAAATGTGTCGGGTAGTTAAAGGACAAAGTTCCTAATACTGTATTTCGTATAACACATTCAATGTTATCACAGTTTTCGAAAAGGAAACAAAAACTGATTTCCGAACATAGAGCTGTGTTTTACATAACAACATACCAAACACAGCTCAAGGAAGCAACAAGGACGACAACGCATGCGCACTGTGTCTGAAACAAGGATACCGTAATATACCGTCAAGAAAAGAGGGTGCAACATGAGTTTTGTGATAAACAGCCAAACTGTATCGGTTCGATTTGACAGCAACCTGCCACAGTTGGTCTGTTCAACCCCCGTGTGTGTCGAAGACGGTTTCAAGGCAAATTTTTCGTAGTTGATGATTTTGCCAACGAAGAAGAAAATATCGATTTTCATGTGAGCGAAAAGTGGCTCAGTTGTCGACGACGTCTCTGCACTGCAGACATTTTTTAACTTATTTCTGGACCTTCAAATACCACAATTGCCATTGGAATTCTTTGGTGTGGTGTGAATATCGTGGATTTGTTGTAATTTCTAAGAAACACTTCAGAAATAGTGATAAAGTTCTGTTTTCACAGAGAGGGCTTCATAGCACCTTTTTTGCAATATGGCCGACAGCGAATTTGAGGAGTTCCATCGACCAGTTTTCGAGTCACACCAAATCCCGAGCTACAAATCAAGCAATAAAAGCAAGAACACGCACACCTTCTATTCGTAAGTAGGAAGCTCCATTTGTTCCACCGTCAGAGTGGAATCTTTTCCCATTGTTTGTGTGGCTGTGTGTGAAAAATCAATGTCTCTGAATAATTGCTAAGCTGCGTCACGACACAGCATCTCGTACTTCCTCTCTCTATCTCTCTCTCATTTGCTTACACATTTTTTGCTCTGTCTCCCGACAGTCTAATTCCCAACGATGACCTGGAAGACTCTCCTTCATCGAAAAGTGACACCTCTGATCAGGAGGACTGCCTCGGAATGATCGGGGCTGTTACCACTGAAGCAAAGTTGCGACACCAGGTGGAAGATGATGAAATCGGCGACGGCCTCAAGGTGGTGTCACTCTCCTCCGATGGCTCGTTGGACACTAATGACTCGTTCAACTCGCATCGCCACCATCCGTTGAACCATCAGGATGCCATCGGCGGTCTAATGGGTGTCAATGTCAATTCTGGTGGAATTGGTGGACCCACCATCACGACACAGCAACTGTCGCCGAATACGGCAACACAGCAGCAACAGCAAAGACGAAGAAGGAAGCTACCAGAGATACCAAAGAACAAGAAATGTATGTTTTTAGACCTCTATAGTCCTTTATTAGTCATATTTGGAATATCTTCCTCTGTTTGAGTTATATTTCTTTTGTTTTACGTCCCTCGTAGCGCTTTAAATTTTCTAACGTGCTCCTTGCAGCTTCCATTCTGCATCTTCTAGGTGGCGGCGCTAGTGCGGGCGCCTTCAGTGGTGCTTTCGGCGGCCCCGCTTCCCTGGCTGACGAAATGCTAAATGGTGGCGAGCAACAGCGCGTGCGTCAATCGCAGCGCTCATTTCTGAGTCTTAAATGTGGTTACCTACTTGATGAAGATTCCAGTCCCGACTCGGAGCGATTGCAGAGTTTGGGCGACGTGGATAGTGGCCACAGCACCGCGCACTCGCCCAACGACTTCAAGAGCATGTCGCCACAGATCGCATCGCCGGTGAGACAGTCGCCGTTTGGAGCAGCACCATTCGGCGGCATCCCGTTCGGGCAGCTGGAGATGCTCGAGGCCACACATCGCGGGCTACACAAATTCATACCACGCCATCACGACGAAATAGAAATCGAGATTGGCGATGCGGTCTACGTGCAAAAGGAGGCGGACGATCTGTGGTGCGAGGGCGTCAATCTGCGCACAGGCCGACAGGGTATCTTTCCGTCGGCCTATGCGGTAGATCTCGATTACAATGAATTCGACCCCACGGTACAACAGGTGAAGAAAGAGCGCTACCTTCTCGGCTACTTGGGCTCGGTGGAGACGCTCGCACACAAGGGCACGGGCGTCGTGTGTCAGGCAGTGCGCAAAATAGTGGGCGAATACGGTAATTCACCCAGTGGGCAGGTCTGCATTCTCGAAGTCTCCGATCAGGGGCTCCGTATGGTCGATCGTTCGGGACCGAATGTAAGTTAAACTAAAAAAAAAACATATAGTTCCGATTAATTTAAATAACGACCGTTTGCAGAATAAAAAGGATAAGAAACCCTGCATAGACTACTTTTACTCGCTGAAGAATGTATCCTTCTGCGCATTTCATCCACGTGATCATCGCTTCATTGGCTTCATCACCAAGCATCCGACGGTGCAGCGCTTTGCATGTCACGTCTTCAAAGGTTCCGAGTCTACTCGGCCGGTGGCTGAGGCTGTTGGGTAAGTACACGGAAGTTGTGTTGTGTTTCATGTTGGTAAATTGATGTCTCTTTCTTACAGACGTTCATTTCAGCGTTTCTATCAGAAGTTTATCGAAACTGCGTACCCCATAGAAGACATATATATTGAGTAAGGAAAATATCAAGTACAGCTTACATTCCAAATACCAAATGGAAAATGCATCATTAATATAAACATGACTATGTCTTTAACTTATAAGCATAAAAATAACACGTTTATTTCAAACAGAAATCGAAAAATACCCAAAACCTAATAAGTTGCAATGGGCTCCCGAGTGAAAGGAAATTTCATTCAAATGTTGTGTAAATTTATGTATATTATCTGTATAATTTGACTATGTTATAAGCCTATCCTAAAACATACAGAAGGAACTTCCAAATAGGCTCGAGCCAAAATGATCATATTTTTATTTAATCGATTTTGCAAAGTACACAATGCAATTCTAACTCTGCTCAATAATCACTTTTATATTATTTTTTAATAATTTTATATTAAGTTATTATTTTTTATAATTTTAGGTACTTAACGTTGTTAATTAAAACTCAAATTTATATAATGTAAATATAACTAAATACCAAAGAAATAATATAAAAATAACTATTTTTATAAAACACCGACATCAACCAGATATATAGTAAAGATAATAAACTCCTCCCAATGACTTGTTGAATTAAAATTCTTATGAAGAATATAAATACTATACCAAACACTCACTCAGAATCTGAACAATATTTGTCCCCCTCGCACACCATACCAATACTTAAAACGCGGTACGTCCGTCGCCTATAACCATTTGTGTTTCCCGGTTGGAAATAAACTACTCTCGAAGAAATATTTAACACTGTATATGACAATGAGCGATAGATTTAGTTTGTAGTATATTTGACTAACAATAAATATTGTAAATGTTTGTTGGCTAATACTACACATGCCAATATATAGAGATACATACAATTTATTCTAGTTTCCTAAATAATTTTTAATTTTTTGCAAGTATTATCTAACGTAGAGTACTGCATAAACTTATAAAGGAGTATCCAGAATCCACAAAATACAAAATTGTTATTATTGTAAATGAATATAAAATAAATAAATTTAAAATATAATTATTCGAACACATTTAGACTTGTTTTATTGATTGCCTAAATATTAAAATCGTTTTGATTCTTTTCAATTTCAAAATTAAATATGATTGAATTACCCAATGTCGAAAAACGAGAGGAGGACCTTTAAATAATATGGTAAAGCTATATTTTCTAAAATCACCAGTTGTACATTTATTTCAAACTCCGTTCAGTGTTTTTTTAAATGCCTAAGTCGTTCTTATCCTTCATTTTCACTATACTCAGAAAAAAAACTCATAAAATCCCATTAAAATTTGTCAATAGGATAGTAATTGATTTAATAGTACACAAATAATAAATATTTTCATACAAACTCAAATAAATTTTATAGTATTTTGTAGTATTTAATAGGGTTCACCGATAGAGTTAATCGTTTATCGGACAAATTGACTAATTTTAATAGTAAAAACTATTTTATGGTATGTTTTTTCTGAGTGTACTTATGTCATTTTGAGTTTCGTTTTTTTTATTTTATTTTTAATTCGTAACGAAGAAATTGCCCAGATTTAAATGGGGTAAAAAGTGCAAAGTTGAAGTTAGGATAAAAAGTTCAAAGTTTGACCCCTATACGACGCTCCGTTTAGATTCTACAGCTATTTGAACTTTAAGATGTGATATTTTTAAATGAAATAATCAGATTTAATATGGGTTTAAAAGTGCAAAGTTTGACCCCTCTACAACGCACAGTGGTTCGGCTTTATATAAACAGCGGAAAAAACTATAAGGAGTTGTCAGAAATCTATGAAATTTTAAACACAGCGTCTTGGATAGATACTAATCTCTTATATGTAACGCAATTAAAAATTGATTAATGTGGAAGAATACAATATTTTTATTATATCACACCTTACTTTTCTATGAGATTTTCACAAATTTTGAAATATAATAAATCTTCAATATCTCGATAATGTATCGAGTCTGAAAAGTTTACGAATACACCCTACTCTAAAGCTATTGAAGACTATTGATGATTAAAATGCAATAACTTTTAAACAAATGAACCGATACGATATACGTGATTAAAATTCATCCAGTGGTTTCCAAATATTTAGAAAACGTATTAAATTATTAACATTTACAAAATTGCTAAAACTATGTAACATAAGTAGTTGCATATAACATCATTTATATATTAATAATACATATTAAAAAAAATATTAGCAGTGGTTCTTAACAAAAAATATAATGAAAATCGCTTTTCCTGAATATTGTCCTCCATTAAGTGGATGCTAATCTTATTAACTACGATTTTGACGCACAGTGTAAACGGTTGAAAATGGAGTCATATAGTGTTCACCAAAATAATCCCCATAAAAAATTAATAGGGGGTTCAAACGATATAATAACCCCCAGAATATACATAATAATATTTGTTACATATAAAATTTATAAAAACAGATTTCTTTAATCTTGTAGGCTAATACTGTTTCACAAATATCTCAGAAGATTCAAAGAAGTTAAACACAAATAATACAAATATTTTAGCTAACATATCAGGCTACGTTTATTAGTACATGATATTTAAAAACAAATTAATAAAATATTCCGCAAATTAGACGCTATAAAAAAAACATTTTAGTTTTGCAAAAATATTTTTTAATGACTAACACATCCCTCTTTTAGAATATAGCAACCTTAATTAAATACTTGTATTCGTCTATATATATATAAAACTCTTGGTCCGGTTGTCAGTCTGTCTGTTTGTTCCAGCATCACGTTAAAATCACCACACTAAAATTTACCAGACTAATGTTCACCACACTAAAATTCACCACACAAAAACTCACCACACTAAATTTCACCACACTAAAACTCACCACACTAAAATTCACCACACTAAAACTCACCACAATAAAATTCACCACACTAAAATTCACCACACTAAAACTCACCACACTAAAACTCACCACACTAAAACTAATCACACTAAAACTTCTACTGGGAAAAACTCTACGTGTAAGAATTCTACGGGAAAGAATTCTACTGAGAAAGAATTGTCTATGAGAAAAGTTGTTTTATCGGATAATTAGTATGGTTTTGGTTACTACATTTATAAAACCAATAAACAAAACGTCCACAAGGAAGCATAAAATGATATTTATATTAATAAAATTGCTCAATAACCTCGCATTCAAATAATATTTGCACGAGTCGTGTACGGGTCCAGCTAGTTTTTAATATATTACTATTTTAATTAGGGTATTTATTCTATTTGTGTTTTACATTTTCAGAATCAGTACAGTTTAGAAGTTTTAAAACAAATGAAAACATTATCCAAATTGCACATAATTTTTGTAAAAAAAAATCATTTAATTGACTTAATAATTTAAGAGATTTTATAATTAACAAAAAACAAAATGATTTATGGTTATCTAGAGCATAGTCCAAGCTAACTATCAAAATAACTATTTTTTTTCGAATTGATCCACTTTTTAAAATATGCCCTGTGAACCTAAGTTTAGTACTCTTTTATATAATCAATTTTTCAATATAAAATACTAATATCCGTAATCTGAAAATATCATTACTTCTTATCTAAAGTATGCTTATTCTTATTGCATACTCAGTATTTTTCCTATTACGTAGCCTTTTTGAGAATAATTCGGCTAAAAAGTACGTAATATTTTTCAGTAATATGTATTGTTACGAAAATTCAGTCTACGGAAAACTGTTCTACGAGTTCGTATCGCTGGATTGTGTACAAAATAAAAACACTCTTATGTTTGGTTTAAATTATAACAATTAACTTTATTAATTCACTTTAATAAGCAACTTTACTAATAACAAATTCTAACAACTGCTGCATGTCCACAATTTAACTTGACATTTATCACACGAGCTGCACTCGACCACTTTACAATCACTACTGAAGTCAAGTACCTCAGATGCGGCTCCCTTATATACTGCATGCCTCATTTCGACACGTTTCGACAAACTTCGACTTGTTTCGAGAACCTTCTACTCGTTTCGTGAATGACGCATGCTATTGGCATCTCATTCGCACTCATGTGTTTAAATGTGTAGATCTTCCCTCTCTTTCTCGCACATTGCTTAGTACGCTGAATGATCTTCCCTCTCTTTCTAACACATTGCTTAGTGCGCTGAATTGTCTTGCGTCTCATTTATTATTGTTGATTGCTTGCACAGTGGGGAAATTTCATCTTTTCGTAACAGTATGTATGTAAAATATACAAGCATTTTAAATTTAAACAGTTTTTAACGGAAACTGTGTTGATGGGCGTATTTTAAAAGTAGAGAACAGATACAAACAAGTTAGTAATATTCATCGTTGGCTTAAACAATGTACTATATAACCATAAATCATTTTCGTATTTATCATTCCAAAATGCTAGATTCAAAATGCCAGAAAAATTGTCAAAAAATAGTCTAAAGAAATCAATATTTTCGAGTTTAGATTCAAATATCTTAAAACCCTATCGGAATAGTAGTATTTGCCAGTATATTGAAATTAGGCTTGGCAGTTCAATGATAAATTGCGTTTATAATTTTTTTTTGAAAACTATTTGTGTAAGGGACTGTATTTTTATACCCTACACTAAGAGTGAAAGGGTATATTCAGTTTGGTACGCCGTTTGTAACACTCAGAAGGAAGCATATCCGGTATGGAAAAGTATATATATATTTCCGTCTGTCTGTTGAAATCCCTACTACTTAAAAATTGAAGAGTTAGATCAATGAAACTTCTAATTTGGATTACTTATATACCTACGCTGTATGTGCGAAAAAATTGCCGTAATCGGCTTAGACCGACTATAATTTTCATAATTCTTACCAAATTCAACACACCAACTATCACAATATCCCAACTTTAAAAATTCCCATGTGATCTAACCTTCCCAACTGGTTTATTTTCATAATTTTCATTTTAAATATTATACATGGCGTTGAACAAATGGCATCACAATAATGTTTATTTTTTTTAATCAAGTAATATTGTTTTTTATTCATAAAATTTTAAATTTAATGTAAAGTTTTGTTTTTAGTTTTGTATATCTAACAACGAAATGATAAATACATTATTGCTTTTTGTTCGACTATTAAAAATAAAAGAAGAGAAAAATAATTAAAACTCTTAAATTAAATTTTAATTAAAAATCTTAAACACTAGACCCTATTTAACAAAACCATTTTCGGAATAAGCTCCAGTATCAAATAAAGGCGCAATTAAAATAAAACAAGAATCAAAAATTTGTAGACGAGAATCTTGCATTGTAAAAATTGGAATTGTATTCATTTTAACATTTTTTTTTAGTAAGTACAACGTTTTGTTTAGAGACATTCCACACCAAATCTATTAGAGTTCCAGACTCACCTTCTCCAGAGATACAGTGGTCCAAAGTTTCAAAAAATTAATCAATAATCACTTTTTGTGGTAGTAGAAAAAAAAACTCTTGACCGTAGAATGCTGCAAACCTCATTTTAAGGATAATAAAATAAACTTTGTTATAACTTCTAAATCCGTAACTTCTAAATTCGATCTCGTTGCTAATTTTTAAAAATTCGTAATTTTAGTAGAGTAAAATTTTATGTTAGGTTATTTAAACATTTTCCACATCGCAATGTTTTTGAAATATATCTCTATATATTTGAACTATTTGATGCAAGAATCGTTTTTATTATCGTTTCGAAAAAAACGGCGATATGTCGCTTTGAACTATTTTTGTAGTTTTAGTACGATTTGGCCTTCGATATTGGAACAAGAGCTAATTAGATATCGTACGATTTTGCGGACATAAAAAGTTGCTACAATTTTGGATGATTGTTAGATCTGTTTTACAAAATTGTATCTGGTGTTGGAAATATACTCCATTGTATATACCCCTGACGAATGTTGGAAATTCGAACATTTTTTCGATAAATTTCAAAATCGCACCATTTTTTACAAAATTTTCGCCTTTTAACGACGATCAATGGAAAATGTTATCATCTTAACATTATATTTTATTTTCCAACAGAAGAACCAAATGTAAAAAACGAGCGAATTTTTTTGTTGTATGGTACACAATTGCGGCCCGCCTCATCTTTTGAGTTGCAAATGCGGCCCGTGATGCCAAATGAGTTTGACATGCCTGAAATAAATAAAGTTGTTTTAGATCGGAGTAGGCTCAACAAATTAGAGATTGAATGTATTAATATCATCATAAAATGTTATCGTCCTTAAAGCTTAAAAAGTACAAAAAAAATCTACATTTTCTGAAGTTAAACCCCTCTCAAATCGGTATGGGTGGTTATTTTGTATATATAATTTTGTTCTAAATCCAAATATGTTAACGGTCAGTTTTTGTGCCGTATAGTTTTAGAAAAATACATAAAGTCTGGTGTATTGCCAAGAATTAATTTTTTTACTAATTACATCATAAGTTTGGTTTCGGTCCACCCTATTTTGTGAAAATACTAGAAGCGGTATTCTTATATGATATCAAACATTTATCATCAAGGTCTGTTTAAAAATAATAAAAATATGCTAACGGCTGCAAATTTAAAATTTAGTAGTTTTAATTTTATCTTCACTTTATTTTCATTTGCAATCCCGGGATTTCATTTCGGGTGTTTCGGTACTAATATTCTACGGGATCCCGGGATTGGAAGCCCTAGTGTGCCGTCAGCAACCGGGAATTATATACAATTGATGTATGGGAAGTCCATGGCAAAATTATTTTCTCGTTTTGTTAAGTAGTGATATTAATGAACTTAAATACCGACAATTTAAATTAAGATGCAACACATTAAAATGTAAAGCATTTTAATTAAACACATCAACAATAGCAGATTTTATTATCTGATCTAACTGTGCCAGATAATAACGCATAGATTGTCCCATGGGAAAAGTAAAAGACGAAAGCAATCAATAAATGAAAAGAATGTTTTTTTTTGTTTTCATTTTATATTTTTTAGCCATAATTCTTTCTATATTTCTCTTGTATTTATAATACAACTTAGGGGTACGTTGTTGTAATTACTTAGATGTAATATTTATATATTTATTAATTTAGTTAATTAAACTTACTTAAATTAAGATACATTAGATTTACCATAATAATAATAATATATATATATATGTATAAATTATAATAATCATAATAATAATATAAACTTTTTGGGTTTTGTGGTTATTTTTGTATTTGTTTTTGTATCGTTTGCTAGTTTGTGTAATTAACAACTTAGACCGTAGCTTAAATATTAATTGTCTGTTTCTTCTTTATTTTATTTTAATTTGTTTTTTTTTTTTTTTTGTTTTTTTTGTAGTTTTATTTATTGTTTTTTTTTAATATAATTTTGAATACAAATCATATGTTTTATGAGAGCATAGAATGAATATTTTTTAACATTGCAATAATAATTGTAATAATTACTAAGTTTAGTAGTTATACGAATTGTTGTATATTTCCCTATTTAAACAGACAGATCTGGCCAGTGTATGTGGCGCTCGCTCAATACCGTTTCAACTGATTGTAGATTTATTATTATTTATTTTATTTTTATTTGATTTTCATACGTTTTATTTGAAAACTGAAAACGCATTTCTTAACACAAAACTATTTACAGTGGAATAAATACAAAAAACAATGATCAAAATAATTAGTTCTTACAAAGTTCTACACATAAATATAATATATATTTATAAAAATGTACAGTATATAATACTATATATACATAATATAAATATTTTAGGCATATTCTTAAGAGGTTTGCGTATAATTCGAAGTTGGTTTTGTTTCGGTAAAATTCCACACTGAAGGCGGTTATTTCATTTCATTTATGTGAATAGTCTACACTCGACCTTCTACTCTACTCTACGTAACATGGTGTGTATGTAGACAAATGTAGACATAGTGTAACTATTGCATGTTAAGACATATGGTCTGCAGTGTATTTTTACTAACTTATTTTAAGATACTTATTATGTTTAATTTTGCAATTGAGTTAATATTATAATATAATAATAATGCTTTTAAGTGAACAATATACTTTACACTAATATTTACAAATATTCTGCTTTTGTATTTTTTTTTTTAATTTTGCTTTTTAATGTAACTTTGAGTTTGGTTGGTCTTTAATTAGAAATTCTTACTTGCGTTACTTACAAATAACGAGTATTGTACTTAGTATAATTATAGCTAGTAATTTAAATAAATAAAAGGCGACTTCTGATTCAGGGCGTAATTTTGTATGTTGGTTTATATGGGGGACGAGGGACGCAGGACGGGGGACGGGGGAGTGAGGTGATTTTCAAAACGTCTTGCAGATTGCGAGTAATCGAGGAACATGTAATAAAATAAATAGTAAAATAATAGGACAATAATTAATAAAAGTCGATTTATAAACAAGTGCATTTCTACATAACAACATTTTATTTTTTTTTTTGTTTTGTTCAACAAACTACAAAACGCTTAGAGCACCTTTTTAGCTAAACAACACGCAGAAAACAGTTTCCTAATATTAAGAGAATTTGAACTTATAGTGTTAAGTAAAATTTTACTTATTTAAATCGATCGAATTTCATACATTACAAAAAATCACAATACAAAAATTAATTTCCACACAAATTCAAATCGTTCAAGGTTAACCTCAGGGTCGTGTTTGCAGTGAAAATTTAAACTTACAATTTTAAAACGCTTATAGTTCCTAATCAAAACGATCGAATGTCTTTAAATTTTACAGACAGACAGACAATTAGTAAACAGTAAATAAGACATTTTAAATATTTCTGATTTGTTGACTATAGACAAAAATTACATCCAGTTTAAACCAAGTTTAATTTGAAAATGTGACAGAAAAACTGGACCAGAATTCATTAAAAAAAAAACCAAATTGTTGTACTAAGACATCCAATTCAAAGCAGCGTGTATACGTATTTTGTATGGAATTCGATTGGAATTCAATTGAAAACTGGAAAAAGACCGAATTATTATTTTGTTATTATTTTTAAGTGCAATTTTTCTTAATATTAGGCAGCTATTTTTTGATTCTGAAATGAGTTTCCTATTGCTGCACATAAATAAACTTTGGAAACAACTTATGCATCTAAATAAGTTACAAAGATTAATTTTAAACGTTTCTTTTCATTTAATTACTACAAAAGTTTGGTCTTTACTTCATAAACTTAGCTTTTGGTTTTGAGAGATTGGAGAGCACTTTCCATGTTATTTATGCAGTTATTTCATTTTTCTAACGTAGTTGCAACGTACTAGAGCAAATGTTTTTGAAAATAATGAAATAAATATATTTTTTACGTATTCAATGTATTTTTTTTATTTTTATTTTTTGTTTATTTTTTTTATATGTATTTTTTCTTTTAAATACAACGCTTAAATAACACAAACAAAATGAGAAAACATGGCTGCATGTAATTGACTGTTGTATTATGGAATTTATTTTTGATAATTTGGTGTTTTATCATTTTCGCTTTGTCCAGAATATGCCGTCATAATGTTTTACTTGATTGTCGTATGAGAAGCAAATGCTTCTCAAAAAAAAGTTGCCAGGTCAAATCATTAATACGACGTATTATAGAATAGTTTTGAATATTATTAGTAAATTATTGTTAATTATTATTAATTCAATTTTTTTTTTACTATTTTACACACTTTTTCACTTAGAACCTTTTACGCTATTATTAAAATTTAGAATTTTAGTTTGTTTATGTGGGGAGGGGCACGCAAAACGATTTTAACAATTTTCTTAACTTTGAAAAAATACTGTAAAACTTAACTAAATAATGTTTCAAATGTAGTTGCACACAAATTAAACCAACGTATGGCATAATAAATAAAACGAAAAGTAAAAAATACATATTTTATATTTAAAATCTATGACAAGTTTAGTAAATTGTGGACGAGGACCTAGGGCCCTGCATGATCGCCGAATGGGGAGAAATTCCAATATCAATGCAGTTAGTTGTGTGGTGTTCAAAACGAGTGCCAAATATACATTAAAGTATTTTCTATTGCAACACATATAAAACATATAAACAAGTAGTGATGATTCGAAGCAGCGCCACAACGACGACACTGAAGAGCCTCAGTTATTCCAGTGATAATAATGAAAATAAAAACAGCGCCTGAGGCTCTGATATTAATGAAAATAGTTTCACGATTTAACATAAATGTTTTTTTTGTTTTTTTTTAGTTTCTTTATAATTTTGTCAATTTTTGTTTTTTTTTATATATATTTATTATTTTATATTTTTATTGTGTGGTGTGGTGTGCTCTTGTTTATTGCGTATTAATTATTCTAATTTTTAATATTAATTAAAACTACTGGCCACTGGTAGCTGCTGGAACAGCACCAACTGTTGCTCGATTTTTGCGTTACTTTAGTAGGTAGGTATTTTACGATTTTACTACTTTACAATTAGAATTTTACATTTTCTAGAAATGTAGCTACGTTGTTTGTGTTTTGAATCTTAAAACTAACGATCGACCGACCGACCAACCGACCGGCCGCGTGCAATAATAAAACCTTAACAATAAAATAAAATATAAAATAAAATTTAAAATTTAAAATTTCAATAAACATACAATTATGGGTAAAACTCTTTTTTAAACATGCGCCACACTTAAAAGCGACAAAATGTACACGGAGACAATTTACAAAGTTTGGCGTTTTGTACTTAATTTACAAAGGATAGGATAGGCAAAGGGCGTTGGATAGTTGGATAGTTGGAAGAGAAATATTAGAGAAGGGATGTATAACATACTATATACAACTTGCGATGCGTCCTTAACATAATCAGGCCTTTGAGCTTAGTTTAGGAAAATTTTGATTTTTTTTTAAGAAAATAAATTAAAAATATTCGCTACATGTTAAGCGCCGCTCTTAACTTAATAACAGTCCTCGAAAACTCAACAACTTAAAATAGTGGAGTATGGGGAGGAGAACATGGGGTGCGGAAATGTGGGATGGGTGCCTTAGGATTATCATCTAACTTCACAGTCTTTGTTCAATGGAAGTAAATCGCTGCCAGCGCCATCGCCTCTGCTACTGGCGCTGTTGCTATTGCTGCTGCCGTTGTTGTCGCTTGTGATATACGACGTCGCTGATTCATGCGTGGTCTTAAGGGCTTCCTCCGCTGACGTTGCGTCTGACTTCTCCCGCGCCGATCTGTCCTTCTTCTTGTTGCCAATGACATAACCGCCGCCGTCGGAGACACGCGCTATTTTCAGACGTATTGGCGCCGCAGCAATCGTTTCACTGGCCGGCGCATTCGGCGGTGTTGCAATGCGCTCCGGCGTCTCGGCCTCAGCCTTACGTTTGCCGATGCGAAGTATGAGTTTCGGCTGGTCGCCGGATGCCGATGCTGTCGTATTTTCAATCAGTGTCGTTGTCATATCGCCAGCAGCGTTACTTGCAGCAGCCGCCGCCGCCTCTTCCTTACGACGCTTCTTCTCTTTCTTGTCCTTTTTGGGCTTCGAGGATTTTGGCTTTTTCGTGGGCGGCGCCGGTAGCGTCTCGACTGCAGGCGGCACATACGCGGTGGCGCCAATCGCGTGCCGTGCACCACCGTAACGTGTGCGTTCATCCTCGTCCTCACCAAAGTCAGCCATGACCTTCTCCCGATAGTCCATGGACTCGCGTTTGAGATCCTCCAGCGTGGGCGGCATGTAGTTGGCCGTGTGCCGCTTTTTCGGCGGACAGCCGACCATTCGACGAGACATGTCGTAGCCGTAGTTGTTTTCGACGCTGGCCGTGGTCGCCGTTAACGTCGATGCGCTCGAACCATCGCCCAGGCCGCGTATTTTGATCTTCAGCTTGGGCGTTAGCTCCTCCTCAGACCCCTCATTTGTCTTGCTGCGACCTCGCCGCTTGCCGACGCTGGCCACGACGCCCACTGGAGCCACTGCGCTGGCCATGCCTTTGCCATTGTCGTTGCTACCAGACGAACAGGCGCTGCGGCGTCGTCCATCGGTAACACCCGGCTTGTTAAGTCCTGCGGCCACTACATCATTCAATTCGCGCACCGACGTCTTCTTCGAGCGCTTGTTGGCCGTCAGGTCTGCGCCGAAATCGTCCATGTTGCCGCCGACTAGTACATCCGCTTTGCGAAGACCGGCCAGAGCCAAGTGATCGAGCGAACTTGGCTCGACAGCGGGCAGGCCGCTGGATGACTCATCCATGTGTGCGTCTTTCTGTACGCCATACAGGCTGAGCAGTTCCTTCTTACGCATGCGGCGCGAGTTGGTGCCGCCGCTGCTGCCACTGCCCACTGTCACCGTCACTGCGCTGGCCGCGCTGATGCATATGCCCATGGCTGCCGTCTGCGCATTGCCGCCGCTGCTAGCTTGCACGACACTTGTGCTCTGCTGTGCGTTCAGATTCAGCGACAGCGAACTGACGCTCGACGAGTTGTAGTTGTAACTGTCCGGATATGCGAGCGGCCCTTTGATCTTCAACTTCAGCTGGTTGCGCGAGTCCGATAAAGAGGCCTTCGTCGTCAGCGTGGTGTCTGAGTCTATGGATACCTCTTCGGAAGTAGTCTCCATGGAGGTCTGCAGCTCGACGGGCAACAGGAGGTCCGTAACGACTGTACTTGGTGCAGCGAGCGGCGCCGCAACAACTACTGCAGCATCTACTGAGCTGTTGCGTGGTGGGCTGACAACGGCGCTCAGTGTCGCAGAGTGCGTGGGTGCGCTAACCTGCGGGATGTGTTTAGAGTGTGCAGCCGTATTAGCTGCTGGCGTTGTCGTCATTGTCGTGCCCGTTGCACGGAGCACCGACTGGAAGACCTTCTCATCCTCTTCGTTAAACTCAGACAGCTGTTCCGCGTTACCCGATTCAAAGGCGCCCAGTAGGTTGTTGTTGTAGGCCTCTTGCGATGCCGAAGAATGCGGTGCTTCGAATCCAATGCTGTACGTGCGCATGTCAACCGGTCCGGGCAGCACTGGTTGAACGATCGAATGCAGTATTGACTGCTGATCATTGGTGGCGGCTGCCGTCTTTAGAGCGACATCGTTCAGTTGCTGATTGCGAGTGCCACCTGCCGCGCTGCTGCTGTTGCAATTGGCCAATGTATTGGTTGCCGTATTGGTTGCGACGGCCGCTGCAGAGCCGCGCACTTTGCAACTATGCGCATATGTTGGACTCGCATATTTCTGCTGTTCCGGCGTCTGCTGGTGTAGAGCGGCTGCATTCGTGCGGCAGTCGAAGGAACGCCGTCGATCGCGCAGCGACTGCAGGTTCTCAACGCCGGGCGATGCCATTTCTTCGTCGTAGTTGAATTCGTACGGCGTTCCGACCAGATTGTTGACGATGTGTGTGTTGCTGCCGTACTCGGCCATCGGAGGACGCAAAGGCAGCACGGCGTTCGTGTTGCTGTTTGCCCCGCGTCCACGACCGCGCCCTCGTCCACGACCTCTTGCGCCAGCACCGGAACCGCGCGGAGCACGTTGGCGCAGTTTGCCAGCAAGCGTGTGCGTCAGCGGATCATATTTCTGCGGCTTCTGCTGCGGAATGTTCGTGAATTCGGTAAGTGCATGTTGTTGTTGTTGCTGCTGCTGTTGCTGCTGTTGCTGTTGTTGTTGTTGTAACTGCATCTGCCTAGGCGACTTGCCCGGTGATTTGTGCTGTATTTGCGGCGACTTGTAGCGCGATGATGAGCGCTTCGATGGAGACGAGACTTCCTTGGTGGGTGTCGTATGCGTTGGCGTCTGCGTGGGCAACATTGCTTCCGAGCAGCTGCCCAGCATGCTGTTGTATGCAACGGTGGCGTTGTTGTTGCTGGCAGCAGGGGACGTCAGACTGAATTGATTCGACTGCTGCAGTTGGTGATTGTGTGGTGATTGGTGGTCGAGCAAGGCGGCGGCGCTGCCGTCATTGCCGACAATGGCCGCTGTGAGCGCGAGGTTGTGCGTCGATGACGTGAAGGCGGCGCCGTATTGCGGCTGCTGTGCGACAGCTACATTGGGCGGCACAACATTTGACGTTGGATCGGCGACAGTTGCAACCATGCCATACAGGGCAGCTGCTTCACTCTGTTGTTGTTGTTGAGTAGGCTGTTGCTGCTGCTGAGTGTGCGTTGATTGTGCTGTGACAGACGGCAACGCAACACTGGGTGCGCCGGCATAAAGCACGCTACTTGCCGTCGATGCCGGCAATACTGCATTGTTGCCGTACGGCGTCAACTGACCCAGACTCGACATCGGCGACGGTGTTGCATGGAAGATGCCATTGAACTGGCTGCCGGCCGGTGGCTGCTGCTGTTGCGACTGCGCGTTCGGAGGTTGGTTGTACGCTTGGTTGTATGGCGTAAGCATGGCATCTATGCCGTTGACCAACGGCGAAGGCTGCATCGGTTGCTGCTGTTGTTGCTGCTGCATGTTATTGTAGGGCGTCGCTAGTCCAAATGCGTCCAGCGGGTTGAAGTAGCTCTTACAGTTCTGTGCTTCGGAGCTAGGCAGGCTGCGCGCATTTATGCCGTTGTTCCCCAACGCAGTGGTAGGCAAGTGCGTCGTCGGTTGATGGAGCGACTGTTGCTGATGTTGCTGCAGCTGTCGATGCGACGCCAACTGCTGCTGTTGCTGCAACATGTCAAGCGCTGCTGCCTGATCGTTAGACTCAGATACTGAGCTGGGCGACGTAGATACCGAACGACGCGCGGCTATCAAATCGTTTTCGTTCCAGCAGCGTGTGTAGGGTGACTGCATCCGCGTGTTTTCGTCGTAGTCGCAGTCGACAACCAACTTGTTACTGCCAACGCTGGCGGTCGAGGTGAAGTCGTTTATGTCCTTCGCCTTCTCCGCGTGCAGATCCACAAAATCGGGTGTTGCAGCTGTGGCGGTAGTAACTGGCGTTAATTTGTTGTAACAGTCGACGTCTGTGGGTGTCTTTTTCAATGGCAATGGCAACAACGACGACGGGTTGTTTTCGCCGCCCAATTCTTGCTGCAAGAATGTCGGCAACCCTACGACGCTCGACAATGATGCATCGGACACAGGAGGCTGATATTTGTTCGCTGCGGCAGTAACCTCATTAAGCATACTGTGTGGTGTTAGCTGTTGTTGTTGTTGTTGATGCTGCTGCACGGTCTTCTCCATAAAGTTAAGCGCGCTTTCTTCCGCGAAGGGCAGATTGGCGTTGCTGCTGTTGTTGATGCCGCCGGCATTGTTGTTATTGCTGTTAAGCAGAGCCACCATAGGCGCCTGGGTCGAGTTGTTAGACTCTGTCGACGACGTGTAACTGTTGCTCACAGCGGGCAACTTCTCGGCGACCACTGCTGCGGTGTCTACAATGCGCGGTGGTGACGGCACAGACTGCTCATGCTTGGCGTACAAGAGTTTGTTGGCCTCAGCCTCCTCAGCGGCTGCAGCCGCTCTTTCTTTCTGAGCGTGGAATATGTCCTCGGGGTCCGCGGCATTGTGGAACGAGTACACTGAGGGGATGGCGGGCGTTGGTGGCATAAGCAGCTCATGATCCTTAACATCGTCGTTGCGACTGCGCTTGGTCTTGCGCAGCTTCTCGAGCAGATTTCGCGTGGCCTGCACATCTTCCTCGAGCTTCTTTGTAGCGGCGACATCATCGACGCAAGCGTGCAGTGCATCCAAAGTGACAGATGCCGGCACGAATAGCCCGTCGTTGAAATTGTGCTGCTGACGTTGTTGTTGTTGTTGCCGCTGTTGCTCACTTTCCTCAACCATGTCGAGTATTGCGTCCATGATTGGCTGGTGACCGACTTCAAGACCTGTGGTTTTGCGCTCTGTGTCCGGAACAGACGTGGTTGCTGCCAATTGATGTACGACGTCCACAATTGGCGTGTGCTCCGAAGATGAGGTTGGCGATGTTTCGAGCGAGGCAGGCGTTGCGCTGGGCATCGATGACAGCACGACTTCTGTTGTCGACTGCTTGACCGCTTCGCTTTGTGCGGAGTTCGAGTTGGAGTCCAGCTCGATTATCTCTGGCGGCTCCGGTGGTATCACGGCGACGGCAGGCGATGAGGAGGATGCCGAGTATTTGCTGGCGTTGGCCAGCTCGTTCTTACGTTCCTCTTCTAACGCTTGCACCAGTTCCATCTCGTTGAGCAGATGCTGCGTGTGGTGTGTATGCTCCTCATCTGGTGAAATGGGCGGGCTGCGACGCTGTGTGCGTCTGTGGCCTTGCAGACGACGCTTCTTCTGGAGTACGTCGTCCTCATCATCTTCATCGTCTTCGTCTTCATTGTTGTCATTGTCTTCTTCGTCATCATCCGTCGCTTCGTCGGTGACTTCATCATCGTCATGTGACGGCGTATGTGAAGCTGTTACAGGCAGCGGTGCCACTGGCGGCTGTTCATCGAGTTCCAGCTCTTCGAGACGCAGCTTGCTCGCGGGTAACGTGCTGTTGGTCGGTGCGGTCGTCAGTTCCTCGTCAATATCCATCGGCACCTCGCCACTCTCCTCATGATGTGCGTCTGGCAGACAGTTTTCTATTGTGTCGGCCGGTTTGTTATCGACTTCTACCGCAGATACCGCCTGCTCTGGCAACAATGCGACGGATGCAGCGGACGAACTGTTGCTGCGACTCATCTCCAGCTCTTTCTTCGTGAGCAGCTTGTCCAGCGAGCCGAGATTTTTATTCTGGTTCCTGTTCGAGGAGCTCGCATTGTGAACGAGGCCGCTACTGCAAGCTTTGCGCTGTGCAATTTCTTTCTCCAGTTTGAGACGCTCGGCAGGTGACGAAGATGCGTCCAATGAAGTGGCTGCAACAGTTGATGTCGTCGTTTGAGTGGTTGTTGCTGTTGATGTTAGGTGCGCCTTATCCGGTTCGCTGACTTCGATTCGCTCATCACTCTCGTCGTCCTCGATCTCAATGGACTCTGTTGCCACTGGAATCTTCGACGCCACATTCACACTCAACGGCTTGTGATCATTCTTCAAGTCCTGCGACAAATTTCTCACCACTCTGTTGCGTTTAACGACTTCGCTCGACTTTTGAACATCATCATCGTCGTCCAGAACGATTGGTGCCGCAAGTGGCTTCGCCTCCTCAGTTTCTACTACCGCCACCGTTGACCCTCTGCGTTTCGTTGCCGATGGCTGCTGCTTAGCAACTGGTGCGGCATCCGGCATCAAACTTGAACTGCTGGTGTTACTCGTATTGCGACGCAGCTGTTTTTGTGGTGAACCAGTTGGTGCAAGTTTTGGTGATTTAGTCGACGAATTTTGTCGCGTTATAGTGCCGACGCTACTCTTGTCGCTCGTCACGCTCTTGCGCGGCGAACGCTTGTTGGAATTCGAAGAAACCACTGTTGCCTCGACGTCAGTGTCATCGCTGTCCGAGCCGCTGCTGCACTCGGAGCCACTGCTGCCACTGTCCGAAGAAGAGGAAGAATTACTGCCGGACTCGGAACTGGAACTGATCGAAGTGTTACGACGCTTGTCAACTGCGCTTTTCTTCGGCGTCTGCTGTTGTTGTTGCTGCTGTTGTTGTTGCTGTTGTTGTTGTTGCTGCTGTTGTTGCTGTTGTTGTTGCTGTTGCTGTTGTTGTTGCTGTTGTTGTTGCTGTTGCTGAGCTGCTTCGGCCACCGCATCTTTTGAGCGCCTGCGACTGCTGGTCGGCGTTTTAGTTGCAGCAGTTGCTGTTGCTGTCGTCTCACGCATGGACATTCGCCGCGTCGGTGTCACCTTGGTCGGCTGACGACTGCTCTCGGGCGTCTTGAGTTTAGTACTATCCTTGTCACTCGTTGCAGTGCGTTCCTTCTCGTCGGTTGCCACATCCGCAGCACTGACTGGTTTGCCGCTACTCCGCAGTTGCTCTGCTGCCTTCTTTGCAGCCTGTCGCTGAGGCACGTATGCAACTAGGATATTGTTCTTCGAGATGCTTGTTGCACTGGCCGACGTATTCGTTTTGGAAGCGCTTTTCGTCTGTGAATCCAAAGCTTCAGATGCTGCTGCTGTTGGTGTTGTTGGTGTTGTTGATGGTTTGGCACTTTGTTCGTTCGCCGGTGACTTGGTGACTAATTGCGTTTTGTCGTCGGTCTTCCGTCTGCTCGGCGAAATCAAATCCTTCGTGACCAGTTGCGCCTCGCGTTCCTTCTGCTGTCCACTATTGCCGCTGTCCACCGAGTCTTTGACAGCCTTCGGCGGGCGACCGCGCTGACGTTGCTCCGCTGATCGGGTCGTAGCCGCACTTGGAGGCTGTGCCTTGTCTTTGGCGCGTTGCTTGTCCAACTTCTGCTCCTCCTGTTTCTGCTCCTTCACTTTGGATTTGTCGGTGTCGCGTTCTTGAGCACCAACTGTTGCAACTGTTGTTGCTGACACTGGTGCTGTCGCTGTTGTTGCTGCCGATGCAGATGTGACGCTGTTGGCCAGCGCGCTGTAGAGGTTGGTGGAGCGCATGTTCTCGGATGCTTTCTTTGCCGCCTGTCGCTGCGGAACTACCAGCAAATCAGCTGAAAACTTTTGCGCGCGTTCGAGACCAGTCGCCTTGCTGCCAATTTTACAGGCAGCGATGCTGTCAACGACTGCAATGGGCGTCGCTTTCTTGCTGCGCTGCGACGGCGCCAACTCATTGCCAGCTACCTTTGAATGTGGTGTCGGCTGCTTTTCGTTCTTTGAACTTTTCGTTCGACTTGACAGCTGCTGCTGTTGCTGCAGTGTAAACTCTTTCATTGCGGCCTTCGTGCGTATCGTCTGCTGGTTTTGCGAGTCACTGACGTTGCTCTCAGCTGCACGCTCTTTGTCATCGGCAGCACTCACCGAACTCTCGGAGTCGGAGTAAATTTGCTGCACAACTGTCTTGCGACCGGCGGCGGTGGCCGTCGTTGTTGTTGCGACGCCCGTTGGCGCCTTTTGGCCGACAGAGATGCTGTTGAGCAAACCACGCGCGCCCTTCAGCGGCAGCAGCTCCTCGCTGTCGTCGCTGGACGAGGCCGCAGATCCCTGGTCCTGCTTTAGTTCGCGCTCCATTTGTGACAGTCCGCGACTGGGTGTGGTAGATGATTTGGACACCGCTGCAGCCGTTGTGGCTGCTGTAACTGAAGTTGCGCTCGTGTGCTTTGACTTAGATTTTTGATTGGCAGGAAGTGATTTATTATGGGTTGCTGCTACGGCCTCCTCGCAGCGCTCCTCTTCGCTAGAGCTGAGCAGCACGGCACCGACAGATGCCGCGGCTGTCGCCACAGCGGTAGTTGAACTCTTTCGACGCTGGGGCGGCTGCTGCTGTTGTTTTTGACGCAATTCTGTGGAGCGCGCGTAACTCTGCTTCTTCCGTGTCGCCGTTTTGACTGGGGTTTCGCAGGCAGCGGAGACCGACTTCTTTCTTCTGGATTGTGCTTCGCTGTCGCTGCAGGATGAGCGCATGGAGCTTGCCGCAGACTCGCTGGCGGAGCCGGAAACAGTACCGCTCGAAGAACCACCGCCCTCGGACGATGAGTCGTCGTCATCGGAAGAAGAGCTCTGCGATGAGTTGGAGGAGTGACTGGAATCTTTGGCTGTCGGTCGTGTTCGAGGAGTGGTTAACGTTGTCGACTGCTCATTGGGCACTGATCTCGGCTTCGCTGATCGGCTATGCGTGGATGTGGAAGTGCGTGGCGAACCGCGACGTCTTGTGCTTGTTGTTGTGGTCGGTGTGGTGTTTGTTGTTGCTGCTGGTGTTGTTGTTGTGCTGGATGCACGCAAATTTTTGTCAGTAGCAGCTGCCGTCGAACTGCGGCGACTGTTATTTGGCGTTGTTGAAGTCGTTGTGGTTGTTGTATTCGTCGGCGATGTTGTTGTCACTGCGCATTTCTGTTTGTCTGCGCTCGCCGATTGCGTTGCCGCTATTGCACCATTATTCAGTTTTTTTGTCGGTGACACCTTGCTATTGCTCGCCGCAACAGTAGCTTGCGGTGTGTTGACTGCTGCTGTTGTTGTAGTCACTGTGGCTGCCACTGTCGCCGGCGTTTTACGCTTTGTAGGTGACGCCGCTTTCGCCGCCGACGAACCCTTGGAGCTACCTCTAATGTTACCCAGGAGTTTCTGTAGAATAAAGTCAAGGCTTTGATACTGCGTAGGAGTCACGTTGTTATCACCACCACACACTCCGGACGACGACGGAGCTGACGAGTAGAAGCGATCGTACAACGTCGGTCCGTCGTTGGCGTAGATGACGGCGTTCTTGAATGCGTCGTCGGCCGATCCCGTCGATCGCAGACGCTCGTCGCTTAGCACCGAAATCTGCTTGTAAAAGACTTGTTCGCGCAGCTTGAAGAGAGAGCGCGAGAGTTTCTCGCGCCTGCTGACCATGTAGCAGAGATTACGCACGCGCTCCAAGTCCTGGCGCAGGTGCACCACCAACTTGTGGTTTTCGAGGTCTTGCTGCTCCTGTTTGCGCGCAATTAGCTCGACATCCTCGGACTTGGGCGGTATTAGTGCACGATTGTGTCGCGACTTGCGTTTCAGTTTCCAGTAATTGTAAATGGCTTCGATGGCATCGTCATCCACCTCAAATAAGTGGCAGCTAATGTCCTTGATGTTGACGTGACGATCAAACTCGGCCTCGACCTCCTGGATTAAAAAAAATATATATATTGAATTAGGCCCGCTTAAAAACGGTTGTGTAGCAAGAAACTAACCTGCAGCCGCTGCGCACGTGCCAAGTTGCGTTCCTCGGACGTCATATCCTTGCGCACCTTGCGGCGCTTGCAGTCGTCCTCCTCGCCAGATCCGTGTCCGTTGTTGCTGTGCTTGTGAGAGCTGCTGCCATGGCCGTGGCCGTGCGTGTGGCCATGTCCGTGACCATGACCGTGGGCTCCACCTTCCTTCTTGCCTTTGCTGTGCTTCTGGCAATAGGAACGAAGTTTCACACCATCCTCGGCATTGCCCTCCTCGATGATGGCTCGCATCTCTAGGCCGTGCTGGAAGGCGCACGTCACATGATACGCGGTCTTGCAGGTCTTCACGGAGCATTGAATGCATGCGCCCACGCGTTCGCGACACAGCACGCATATCAGAGCCCAGCGACTTTGCGGAATGCTCGATATCTTTGTTATTGGTTCCATGCGGTCCACACACCCAATACTTACTTCGGGGATCCAGAGTGCGCAGGAGACGTGCGCCCAATTCTTACCCGACTTTGTCGACTTCATGGCGCCGCCTTTGTTTGGACAGAGCACGCACTCAGGCTTGATGCCCATGGAACACGTGCGACAGAGCCATTGGCCTGCAATAAGAATTTTAAAAGAATAAGGTTTAAAAATAGAAATGATAGTCAGAAAAATTAAGAAATGCACGCATTATCAAATAAAAACTTAATAAATGTATGAATATATGTTATAGTTATTAACCCTTTCAGTAATTTGTTACCATATGGTAACAGCTTTTCAAAGTCATTTTTTAAATACGTTCTGCTATAATATTTCGCGGAAATAAGTTAACTGATAGTTTATGATATCTATTATGTGTTGGTAAGTAAATTTAGTTGATAAAGAGACATACTTATGAATTGTGAGGTGGTATTTTAAGCAAAATAAGGAAAATCGCATATTCAGGGTTAAGCCATTTTAGTATTTCTTGTATTTAAAATATATCGCTTATTTACTACAAGAGTGTCATAACTCAAAAAATTTGATTTTGTAGAAAACACGTTTAAAGTTTTCAATTGATTTTCACTTTGCATATAAAATGTATGGGACAAATAAAATAAGGTAACGGCATATTCTCTTTTCATGCGGTGAGTTTGCAAGATATGAATACGAACTTTTTACACAAGATGAAACATGATATAACGAATAATTCTGCATCGTTAATTCCAAAATCGCCATATGGTTACAACAAAAACTATATTTTTTTAAACTTAAAGTGAATTTGCCATATTAGGCTGAAAATGATCCCAAAAAAAAACTTTATTAATGTTTAAGGTGTAAAAAAAAAATATTTACTGATATTTAGGTGCTACCGCTCTGAATAGTATGACTACCACTTTACTGCTGTTGGACAGTTATCCTTTTCTACAGGCTGTCCTCCTAAAAAATACATAAATTCCAATTTGTCCTTTTTTGAATTATCTTCGATTATTTTATTATGAAATTCAATTTTTTACTATTTTCTTATATCAAATTCTTCGCTTACCAATATTAGTGAAGCTGATAATACCGTGTTTTTTATTACATAACATTTGGATGAGGTACTCCTTAAATGGCTGTCGTAGACTACTTTTAAGTTAATTTGAATAATGGAGTTTTAAAATAAGAATAACGTAAAAATTCGTATCCGAAATATTCAGTATGCCATAAATTATGAATTATAACGAACCAAATTGCGGTTCTAATTTCTCAATACGGAACAGTTTTGTGTTTAAGTCCGTCGTCTAATCATGTGAATCTGAAGAATCAATATAAAATACATAGGTATAACATTAAATTCAATTTCTAACACAATTTTATATTCTGTATACATAATTTAAGTACAAATATAACACGCACAGCTCAAAATGCTGAAAGAGCTCGGCCTAAGTTCTTATAGGACTGTAGTGCCAAACTATTATATTATTATTATATATACATAATAAAAAAAATGTATTATTAAAGGAAGGAGGGAGGGAGATGGCTTAGACGAATACATAAAATAAACGAGTTGGGAAAGTTAGGTCATATGGGTAAACTCGGTCACATGGGGCGGATTTTTATAGTCGGTCGGGCCCGACTATGGAATACCCTACACCTTTGGTGGGGATATTAACCCTCAGAATATTATTCATATATCAGAAATTTACGTCTTATATCCCCATAAATTAAAAAAATTATATAAAGTATGAAAAACTAAAAAAAAAAATTGAAAAATGTAATTGGGCGGACCACGCCTATATTTAAAATTTTGAAAGGCTAATATTTCATAGATTTGATTTTAATAATTTACGGATCAAATTTCCACTATGAAAACCCGGGAAATAATGAAAAAAAAAGTGGGCGGATCACGCCCATTTTTGGACCACATATTTTTAGGTGAATTCTAACAATAAGTTTTAAATTTTATAACTATACCTTGAATACTTTTCGAGTTTTTAGTTCCGAAAGAGTTATATAAAAGTGACTTGTATGGGAGGTGGGCGTGTCCGTCGACCGATTTGGCTCATTTTCAAACTCAGTTCCTACTTTTGGCTAAAATATATTGAGACGAAATTTCATCGCATTCTGATCAGTATTTCTCAAGTTATTCTGTATTCGGACAGCAAGACAGCAAGACAGCAAGACAGCAAGACAGCAAGACGGACAGACAGACAGACAGACAGACAGACGGACATGTCTAAACGGACTCGGGTAGTGATGCTGATCAAGAATATATATACTTTTCCATACCGGACACGCCTCCTAAGGGGCGTTACAATATATGCACAAAGTTAATATACCCTGTACCTCATAGGTGTAGGGTATAAATATTGAAAAGATGGATATCGACCATACCACGTAAAACCGGGCGCATTTCGACATCAAAAAATTTTTATGAGCACCGATGTTTTTGAAATTTTACAATCCAAACAATTGTTATAAACATTTGAAACGTATTTTTTTTTATTAAAATAGTGTTATTTTTTGCAGTTCTAATAATAATAATAGTTTGGCGCTACAGTCCTATAAGAACTTAGGCCCAGCTCTCTTCTCTCAACATCTTGACTGTGCGTGTTATATTTGTACTTAAAGTGGTGGGACCTACAGTTTAAATCCGAATCCGAACGACGGGTGAGAGCTTTTCATAGGCAATGTTTTACTCTCGTAGGTTTGCCATTTACTGCTGAGAGGTAGCGCGGTATAGATAAATGTTTCTAAGAAAAGATGTTGTTAGCCCGAGTAAATTAATGTAAATGAATAATTGGCATTTTGAAAATGTAGTTGGTGACTTTTACTTCTCAAGTATTCAAAAATTGTTAATTCATAGATTTCAGATGATGTTTACGACGAGACTGAAATAAATTGTATACGGAACCATTTCTAGTATCTACTGCGGAATTGTCTTTCATTATTTTTTATATAATAAGGAAAAATGGAAAGATCTGTACATTGCGACATTGTATACATATTTATCGAAATGTTTTATTTTTATCATGCACACGTAACCAAAAGTTTAGATATGTGTACAATTTTAGTTTTAATTCGATTACATATGGGTTGAAGTAACAAAGTGTATCCGAAAATGCGCAAAATAGATACCATAATAGTATATTTTCACCGGGATTTTATGTTTCACTTCACAAATTTTCATTTCTTTATATTTCTTAGAATAAGAACGGAGAACGTTTTTAAATTTATTTTCGTTTTCGATTGATTTTAATTCAATATTGTAAGGAAGAGTCTGAATAGAATCGAACGGCTGGGGGTGAGAACTTTTTCACAGGCAATGTTTATTCTCGTAGGTTTGCTATTGGCTAACGAGAGGTAACGTCGCATTGAAAAATGTTTTCTATGAAAAAGATGTTGACAGTCACAGGGATTGAACCCGGGACCTTTCGGCTCGTAATCCAACGCACCAGTGACTATTTGACTCGTAGTCCAACGCATTAACCAAACGAGCTACCGACGTATTGTAAGGAATACTCGAATTAATAAATACCAACCATTTTAAGATCATAAGTTGATCTGTCGATGTACTACATGTGGCCAAAGTAAGAAAAACATCAAAAATACCGATAACTATTACTGCGGCTTGCATGATATCGCTACAATTTTAATGCAATCGCAAGGTAATACCTGAATACAAACAAAAATACATGTCGCATAAGTGTGCAATATGCCAAAGAAAATTTGAACATAGGTGGCTCCACCTTGAGTTATATGGGTTATTTTCGGGATATATGAGCCATTTTGGGGAGAAAACGGCTTGTCATGATATTTGAATCAATGATTTAACAAGGTAGGCAAAAATAAAGTTATTAAGATATGACTCGTGAATATGCCCCTAACCCAACAAAAAAGGACACTGTAGAACTTTGAAAAAAAACGAGATTGGTCCGAAAAATCACACTTGTCTAAGGCACATCTACAATTCCATCTCAATTTGGATCGACCGGCGGCGGGCAGCAAGCAACATATGAGAGGACTCCCGAAATAAGAACGACTAATGAACTTCAAATATTGACATTTGTAGATGTTTTTAATATAATGTAATGTCGGTGGCCTACGTCGGTGTCGGTGGACTACGAACCACTGTCAACATCTTTTTCATAGAAAACATTGTTCTATGCGATGCCACCTCTCGAGAGTAAAACATTGCCAAGAACAAGAAAAACAGTCGTTCATTTTGTTTAATACTTATACTACTATTGTTTCAATTCCGTCAGAAATGGCTCCCGACGTGTTTCTCAGTTGGACTGAGATTGTGTTGTGTACTTTTTTACAAAACAACAACAATGCAATGACATATACGACTAAAATAATTGAAAACAATTTCAAACGATTGACATTAAAAACACAAATTTTGAAATTTTATCTTTTACAATTTCTCGTTTCATTCGTTAAGCACTCTTGGATCCCTCCCTTTACCTTCCTATAACTGCTTTGATTTATTTGTCTTCTTCACTTTATCTCGAAATTGATTTTCGAAGCATTTTTCAAATAATTTTTAAATTATTCTTACTTTGGATCGTAACCATTATTTTCTCGAGACACAAAAAGTGATAATATGATATACAGAAATATATAAAATATTAAATTTTAACAAACGGCATATTCAAAATTGTATTTTATAAACAAATTCGAATTGTTTTCATTGCACAGTTCCAATTACAAAATTAAAAATTTTATACGATTTCGATCAAAAAGTTGGGACATAAAAAGTACAATTCAACGCAAAATGTCTCTGAATATATGTAAGGCCGTTGGCTTTCATTATATTAAAATCCTTTAATACATATTTATGTATTTTCATAATATCTTAGTTCCTAATTAGATAAATTATAAATATGCAGTTTAAAGCTCGAATCCCACGATTGACTACATTGTATGAATTTCAGTTTTTATCAATTTAAAAATGTATGTATGTTGTTGATGCTCGAGTCGTCAACAGAAATTTAAGCAATTTGATTTGGTTGTTGATGCTTTTTCAATTTTTGTATTGAAACTGACACAAAAATAAAAATTTTAAATTGATGCAAAATTGCGTCAACAGGAAGTTTCCCCTCATTTATTGATATTCTACAAAATTGTGTTGATTCTTGATAGCTAAATTCAGACATTCAGTTATAACTTCATAATACGTCAATTGTCATTCTGAAATTCGATTTTAAATTCAAAACACATCAATAACTTTCCATTTGCAATTCAAAACTTTAAAGATTATGTCTGGTTTTCACTATGTCATTTTGTGTCATATTTGTTTTCTTTACATTATGATTGTGACGCAGAAACTGTCTAAAAATAAAATGTTCATTAACCATGTCAGTCGAATTTCGAATTTGTTTATATTATATATTTTTTTAGAAATTTGCAATATCGAAAAACAGCTAATATGAGAAATTTTCGAACATGAAACTGACACAAAATGACAGTGAAAACCAAGCATTAGAATTAAGTTGTCTTTATAAATGAAATAAATTATTTTAAAAGAGATATGTGTATCAAGCAAATAAAATTTCTGCAAAAGATAATTGATAAACGAAGTAATCGTTTTATAGGCCGTAATGTTTTCGTTTTTAAAGAATGTTTGAATGTTGTTGTATTTAAGAATTTTAGGGTAGCAGTTTCTTTGATTTGCATATTCGTTAATTATATTGCAAATTTCGCATACGTTAATCCATAAAGATCGACATATGAAACACCCTATGTTTTTTATTAATCATCGCAAGTAAATGATCATACAATATCAATATAACGAATTCATAATTTGTGATGGCGTTTTAATTTATTTCATAAATTGGTCAAATAAATCTCTACGCCTTTTAACAATTTTAAAAGGCAACGGAGTAACTTTAAATCCAAAAAAATATATAATTGTACTATGGAATCCCGAAAACCGAATTATAACACACCTGATGGAATGGCTGTTATGCCGTAACATGCCTGATGCACGCAGATGTTGCAATTATCACAGAACACCATTTCGTTGGCCTCCTCTGAGTCGGGTGACCGGCACACGTCGCAGATGACGTTTTCGTCGTACTCGATGCCGAGGCCCTCCTCGTTCTTCAATATGACTTGGATTTGCTCCCAGCAACGTATCTGCAATGACAAAAATACACAGTGAAGTAGACGAAGAAACAAAGGATGAAAATTCTATAAACGAATCGATGACTCACCTCCAGTTCCTCGATGACGCGCTCAAACTGTGCCTCTGTGATAGAAAAAGCACCGCAAAGCGCGCGATCTGTGTTCAGCAGCTTCAGCCACGCTTCGTCCACCTGGTCGATGTCGTAGGCACACGTCGTCTCGGCCAGAGCGACGACATTCGTCAGACAATGCAGCTCCGTGGAGTAAGCATCGTCTTTGGTGATGCGCAGGAAGCGATTTTTCGGACTGAAAACGAGCGAATGCGGTTATTGCAATTAAAACGTTGCATGGTTGCACGATTCAACAACTTACAGTTTGAAATCATGCGCAGGCGGCACGATGGGCTCCGACAGCACGAATACGCAGGGCGCCGGCAGCGAGTCCGGATTCACTGGCACCTGGACGCCCTTCTCCCACTCCTGTTTCCACTGGTCGTTGACCACCAGATATTCGTAGTTAGCCAGTGGCTCGGAATCAGGCAACTTCATGGCGCTGATGAGATCCTTGCGATAGAGTTCCGCGGGCGCTTCGGTCGAGCTGCGGTTGTATATGCTCGATATCTTGATGTCGGCCACAGAGCGCGCCTGCCATGCGGCAGCTGACGATGACGCCTGGCAGCCGATCATCTTGGCACTTGTTGCTGCCGCAGCATTCGTTGGCGCCGTCGAAGCAGCGATTGCTTCGTCCGCCACTTGTGACGTCTGTTGATTGTTGTTGTCGCTGTTGTTGTTGTCGGCGACATATTGTGTACTGTTTACATTTACGACTGAAGCTGCTGCAGAGGCAACAATGCCACTACTAAGCAACCCACTGCCACAGCCACCACCACCGCTGCCGGTGCCACCATTAGGCGGTCGACCTTTGCGTCGTTTCGAAGGTGGTGGCTGTGGTTCAACGTCCAGCCGCTGATGATGCTGATGGTTGCCTCGTTTACCTCTTTGTGACATTTTTCATCCAATCATCCAAAAACCCAAAGTGAGGTTGAGGTTAAGCGGTGACTGCGAGAATCTTTGAGTCTTTAGAACAGCATTTAAAGGTTGCTGGCGTTGTGGAGGTTCTTCAACGCAGTGTTGAAAACGAATCTGGGTCTCAAAGAAGAGGGAAAGATGGCTTTTGGTTTGGATTTTAACCTGGGTCTGGAGGGAGGAGTAAACTTGCTGCTTGTGCTTGTTGATCAAGTTACTCGCTTTGTTAGTTTTAATTTTGCTGCAGATTTCACGTGTACCTGTAATAGGACATGTTTGTGGTTGAGTGGGGCTTAATGAGGTGCTACTGGGAAATACTTACTACATGCTTAAGGCCACGCCAGACCTTGCTGCAGCTGCTGCATGCGCTGAGCGCTGCACGAGAGTCCTGAACAAGGCGTCTTTCGGGGCAACATGGATTTGATTGGGGTAATGGAGGAGACTGGCTACGGGTGCTGCTGCTCCGGGTGACCCCTCTGGAAGTGTTGCGTACGCTCAAGCACTGGATGATGTAGTTATAATTGGTATAAACAAACAGATTTATAAATAATTAATAAATAACGCAATTGTATTGCGTTTATTTATTTTTTATATTTTATATTGTCGTTTCGATAGATTTTTGCGACTTCTCTCTGCGCCTTGGCTCACCCAGTGATCCGTTTATCTTGTGTATTTTGCGTTTGTTTTCCGCGACTTTTTCAAAATGTTTTTTGTGGTTTGTCGACTTGGTTGTGTTGTTCTAAAGCTGCAAGGAATTGTAAACATTTAGTAAATTGGGCACAGTAACACTTTTATTGGAAGAAATCCGGCTGTAACTTGACGATTTCTGAAACACGGCCGTCAGGCAGCACACTCACACTAGAGCAACTAATGTGCACATATTCATTTTCTTGACGCACACACGCGCAAACACACACGGGGCGAACACACTTGACAGCAAAAGGAGAGACGAGTTGCGAAGGGAGAGACGTCATGTAAACGAGACCACTTTTGACATTATTTGTTACAAGCACAATAAACATTCCACGATTTGATTAAAAACTTACATTTATTTTATAATTATAACATTTTCTTTTGCAATTATCTTATTTCAGTGTTCACTGTTTTTAGTTTTATTTTATTTCACTTTTTGCAGCGCCGTGCTGCGCAGCGAATTGAAATGTTTATCACTGTTGCACATAGGTGGCAGCACTAGTCCGGCGCGGCGAATTCATCGAAATTGCAAACACTTGGTATACAGCGAACTGGCTACAAGGTAGTCAAAACGCGTAATATGCAGTGCGAGCAGGACAGCAATAACACACAATGGAATTTCTACACAAATGACAAAAAAAAGTTTTTTTAACAAAATTTTGCATTGAAATATTAATTGTTTTTCGATTTTCGCCGCCTTAACTGCACAAATGTGCATGGTGTAATGATATAACATAAATAAATGAAATTTTATTGGAATACTTAAAGCAGCTTAAGATTTTGCGTTTTGTTTTGATCTGATTTAGTGGGCAGGGGGTGTGAACACTTTTCGCATTTTTAATTTGCTCGTTTAGGTATATGGTCAACTCGTTACTGGATGACTGGGAGAAGGGAGGGGGTTTGCAATGCATTTATTTTTCCCTTATCGCAAGGTATTGCTTGGGAAGTAGTCTTCCGTTTATTGCACTGCACCGCCAAGTAAACAATCGCGATGAGGAAGTGGCATCGATTTATAATTCGACTACTTTGTTGGCGCACGCACCGCATTTATGTTATGTTGGAGAGGTTGGGCTCAAGTGATACCCAACATAATAGTATCTGGCAAAGTAGGGGGTGGGCGGGTGTTCTCGATGTGCGCTGCTCTGTCAATTAATCAATTAATATTGCAAAGGTTTATAGTTTGGGTTTGAAACTATTGTTGCTTTGGTTTTGACATTTTTCTGAATTGCGCCCGATCAGTGTACACATACTCTACGTGCGCGCTCAGCAACGTCGTCGTCACGGCGACGTCGACTACGAGCTACGTCTTACGTCGCTTATCCACACTTTCTATTAATTTACTGCGTTCGTTTAACTTTTTCGGACTTTATTACTAATAATTTCACATCCCGCAAACCGATGGTTTTCTTTACTTTTTTGATCTACTTCGCTGCGTGTGCTGTTTGCTGTTAATGGTGCTGCTTTCCGAAGAAAATCCCACAATTTTTTACTAAAGAAAATTTTTTGCCGCCGCACTTCTTTCACGCAAAACGTTAAATTTGTATACCGTTCGTTAGTTGGATTATTGCACAGGACACTGGTGGGACACAAATTAACTTTGTTCGCTTATATTGTTAAGAATTTTCACGAATTTATTCTCTTGTTAATTTTCATTATTTACAAGACGAGATAGACAGTCGTTCATCGTCGTCGCCATTATTAATTTTTTGACTCCATTTTTATTTCGCCCTATATATTCGCTGCAATTTAGTTCGTCGCCGACGGCGAAATTGTCCTGTTTCGATTAATTTCCGCCAGATGTCTTTGTTATACATTTTTTTTACAAACATTGCACAGTTTTTAGTTTAATAAAAATGACAGCAAAAAAAACGTTTAAAAAAACGGCAGCGGCAAAAGAATTTCTTTTGCCATTTGCAACGTGCTCCAACTTTGCTCGGAAAAGTTTACTGGTTACTATAAAAAATAAATTATTTATTCTGAAAAATATATTATTTATTCTGAACGAGAGTCCGTTTTAGTGCAGCCATAATAAAAAAAATTAACAACAAATGTAAAACATTTATATTAAACGTAAAATTCTTTTTGTGTGAAAATAAAAACTTAAAAAAAATGTCAGGACGATATGTATGTTGCAATTTAATAATTAATGTATTAACCGATACATACGTTGGATTATTGTATATTGTACATCAAAATGAATTCACAATATTAATGGAAGTGTACTGGCTGAAATCTGAAGGAAGCGAGTTCAATTCACCGCTCGGACTTGTGGAAAAAAAGTAAGAACCATCCAAATTTAATTTTTTAACCTAAAGAAACGAATATTTAATAAATTCACAAACGAAGTTCTTTTGTCTAATTTTTCGTGTGTGAGGAACATTTTTTTTTCTATGCGTGTACAAGTAAAATTACATTAAGCATTTTTAACAAATTGTGTAAATCAAGAATTTAAACCATAACCGAAATTAGTTCGTATTTCAAAGCATTTTATTTTAAAAACTATTATCGTAATGCAAATGGTGCCCGGACATAACTCCCACGGACATAATCCCCGATTCCAATTTAGAGATTATGACCGCAGGCTTATGGGCCTATTCTGGCAAGAGTCACAAATTCAAATCTGTCACAATAGCGCGATTTGTCACAATTTCGTATTCTGTCAATTGTATTTTCTATATATATATATATATATATATATATATATATATATATATATATATATATATATATAATTTAATAATTATATATTATAAATCGAACACAATTCATCGTATCAAATTCATCGTATACACAATTCATAGTATGCACAATTCATCGTATCACAATTCATCGTATGAACAATTAATCGTATGTACAATTCATCGTACGCACAACTCATCGTATCACAATACATCATATGCACAATTCATCGTATGCACAATTCATTCTATGAATAATTCATCTAGCGAAAGGAAATTTACTCAGGAGAGTTATTCAATTTTGTAATTGTTTAAAAAACATGTTTCCAAAACACGCGCAATTTTTTGGTAAATGTTCGCATGCGGCTCTCTCTTGTTATCACTTCTTCCATAAATGTAATATATCAGCTGTGGTTCCAATTAGATAAAAATGAAAATTTTTTCCAAAAATTCGCCAGCGGCGCTTTTGCATTATCACTCAGCTATAAATATTAAAGACCAAGTATTTCATATTGCACAAAATGAATACTTTTCCACCAGCATCGCTTTCTCGTGATAACTTTTTATATAAATGATACACATCACGTGTTGTGTCAAAATTTGTTGGAAAAGTGCATTAGATGAATTGTATATTTAATGAATTGTGGATACGATGAATTGTGCATACGATGAATTGTAATACGATGAATTGTGCATACGACGAATTGTACATATGATGAATTGTGCATACGATGAATTGTACATACGATGAATTGTGTATACGATGAATTGTACATACGATGAATTGTTATACGATGAATTGTGATACGACAAATTGTCCATACGATGAATTGTGCATACGATGAATTGTGTTCGATGAATTGTGATACGATGAATTGTCCGCGAACCATAAATAAAAAGGACGGTCAGCAACTAAAATTTAGTTAAATTCAACTAATTTTTAATTACTTTTAACGCAGTATTTTTTTGGGTGTATTCTATTTTAAAAACCATCGGATAATACAAATATTTGTATCATGGGATAATATCGATAACGGGTGGACTTTTGAAGTTTCGAAAAATTCGAAGTGGACTTTTGAAGTTTTGTGCTGCGCTGCTTTCTTCTTTTCTTTCTCTTCTTCTTTTTCTTTCTTAGCATATTTGTAACATTTTGACATTTTGCTTACCTTAAATAAAATTAAATATAACAACAATTAAAAGTAAAAATTAATTGTTGCTACCTTAAATAAAAACCAAACCAAAGCCAGAAACGACAGACGGCTCCAAGTTATTTTTTTGCTATCGATGTAAAAAATTGAATTGCACAAAGTAATTTTTTTTACACAATAAAAATACAAGTTTTACAAATTCGCCTTAAAATATCTGCCAACATTTTTATAGTGATTATTATATACTAGATTTTAGGTAGGATTTGTAAGTTCGAAATTGCAGCGCACTACCCACAACACCAAAAACAAGAAATTACTTTCTGATCACACGGCATTAGTTTTGGCTGGCACCGTTTCATCCGTTTAGTCATTTCCGTGACACGCAGCCGAGGCACAAGCACTCCATCACGACGACACAATCATGTCAGCGTCCCCCAATTCCGGAAATAGCAGCAGTAGCAACAACTCGAACCCGCAACAGCAGAAGAAGCATCAGCAGCAGGTAGACGGCGAATCCAGCAGTAGCAGCAGCATCGAGGAGAACCTTGAAGCTGAAGAGAGACGACGTAGAATATTAAAGAATCGCAGCAGGTGAGGTCAAAGCGTGCAATTACATGTTTTCGAGACAGAATTCAAAATAAATATTTCACCAGGAGCACTTCCTACATGCAGCGCAACATAAGCAGCAAACCGCAAAAGGCGGCTTCCAGTGCAGGCGCAGCTAGCGGTGCCATACCGAAGGGCGGGGGTGCGGCTGTGCCAGTGACGGCAGGGCGACCGTTAGCTAGCGATCGCATTACACTGCTGGTAGACAATGTACGCTTCGTCATCGAGCCGGCTCTTGTTACATCGCAGCCGAGCACCATGTTAGGCACCATGTTCAGCACTGGCTTCCAGTTCGTGCATCCGAACGAGCGAGGGGAGTACGAAGTGGCCGAAGGCATTTCACACGCTGTGTTCAGATCCATTCTTGACTACTATAAGAGCGGCATCATCAAGTGTCCGCCGACGGTTTCGGTGCCGGAATTGAAGGAAGCTTGCGACTATCTGCTGATTCCGTTCGATGCCACTACTGTGCGCTGTCAGAATTTGCGTGAGTTTCCGCTGCTCAGCTGCCAGCATTCAAACGCACTTATGTGGTTCCGTTTTTTATATTTTTTATTTTCCAACAAAGGAGGCTTGCTTCACGAGCTCAGCAATGAAGGCGCTCGTCAGCAGTTCGAAGTATTTCTAGAGGATTTAATTCTTCCACTAATGGTGGCATCAGCACAGCGCGGTGATCGCGAGTGTCACGTGGTCGTGTTGCTGGACGACGACGTGGTCGATTGGGATGAGGAGTTTCCGCCACAAATGGGCGAGGAGTACTGCCAGAGTATGTAATCCAAATGCGACGCTGCTATTTATAAAACGTATTTATTTTTAAACAATTCGCAGCTGTACACAGCACAGCTATGCACAGATTTTTCAAGTACATCGAAAATCGCGATGTTGCCAAGCAGGTGATGAAAGATCGTGGCCTGAAGAAAATACGCTGCGGCATTGAAGGCTATCCAACGCACAAGGAAAAAATACGCAAACGTCCAGGTGGACGTGCAGAGGTAAAATTGTAGCCATGCTTAAAACATAGACAACATTTTTTAAAACTCGTAATGGAAACGATTTTGATATTGTCATATTTCTGATTCTGGTATAAATCTTAAACTAAAAATTTATAGCGTTATTCTGTATATCCATTTTAAGCTGATCCCTTTACTTTTTAAACTCTATTTTTTCTCATGAAACTCGCAGGTTATTTACAATTATGTGCAGCGTCCTTTCATACACATGTCATGGGAGAAGGAGGAGGCCAAGAGTCGCCATGTGGATTTTCAGTGCGTCAAGTCCAAGTCCGTCACTAATCTGGCTGAAGCAAATGCCGATCCGCCGCTGGAGCTTGATGCAAGTAAGTATTCTGCGACTTGTAGCCAATATTATTGTTGCCAATCTGTATTACTCTTGAGGCGGCAACCCGATACCACGCCCTGAGGCAGTCATACACGCGACTCCAGAGGTTGGCGTAAACTTTGTGGGCGTTGCTGCGGCTGGCGCTGCCATAGGAGGTGTCGCCGGCGTCGAGTTGGACGAAGCTGCTGGAGGCGTACTGGGGTTGAATGAGTTGGACCAGGCAGCCGGCGGCGCTATGGAGGAAACTATTTAAGGCATGAATCTAAAGACAGAACACGCAGCTCAAAGAAAATTTTGCGGGAACATATTTACTTATAGAACGAACTACATTACTCACACAACTTACTAGATATAAATTCTAGAATGAAACACATTTTATTTCGCATCCGAAGACACGGATCTCATCTTTTGTTATCACTTTTATACCACACACTGATACCAGTATATAAATTATGCTATTTAATAAAATAATCCATTTAATATTGGTCGATCGTCATTTACTCGAACATGTCTCGTTTGCCGTCGCTGTGGGTGGACATGTCCCAGCCGACGGAGCGTTCTACTGCCATTTTCCACTTCCGGTAGCGAATGTCGCGTTCGTTGTCATTTATTTTAGGCTTATAGGTGCTGATGTCCTCGGGCGATGACAGCAGAACCTCAATATCGAAACTTGGTTGAATAGCTTTGTATGCAGCCAGTGCTACACCCTACAAATTAATGGCAACATTATATACTAGTAGCACAGATAAATATTATATTATTACCAATGCGGTTGTCTCTGCCACTTTCGGACGCACCACCTTGATGCCAACCAGATCGGACTGCAACTGCAGCAGCAACGTGTTGACCGTCATGCCACCATCTACCATCAGTTTAGACAACGGTATGCCGCAGTCTTTGTTCATGGAGTCCAAAATGTCGCGCACCTGAAAGCAGACCGCTTCCAAAGTGGCACGCACAATGTGCTCGCTAGTGGTCTCCTCGCTCAAACCACAAATGACTCTGTAGAAAGTGGTCATATTTATCGTTGACAGAGGGTCAATATTTTTGGTTACTCACCCTCTGGCCTCTTGATTCCAATATGGTGCATACAGACCGCTGAACGCGGGTACAAAATAAACATCCAACGAATTATCTACGGTGCGCGCCATGGGCTCCACCTGGGCAAAGTCGTCAATCAACCCCAGATTGTCTCGTAACCAGCTCAGCGCAGCGCCGGCAATAGCCACGCTGCCCTCCAGTGCATACACTGGGTTGGCATTGCTGCCCAGCTGATACCCAACGGTGGTCAGCAGTCCGTGTGTGGAAAACACAATCGAGCTGCCCGTGTTGTAGAGCAAGAAGCAGCCTGTGCCGAATGTGGCCTTTGCCTGGCCACGGTGCAGACATTGTTGACCGACCAAGGCGGCCTGCTGGTCGCCCAGACAGGCAGCCAACGGTACGTCTCTCAAACAATCCAATTTGATTGGACCATAAACCTCGGCACTGGAACGTATTTCAGGCAAAATACTGCTCGGTAAATCGAAGAACTTCTGCAGGTGAGCATCCCATTGCAGCGTCTCAATGTTCATGAGCATAGTGCGCGAAGCATTCGTTACATCGGTAATGTGCAGGCCGCCATTCTGGGCGCCACCCGTAAGGTTGTAGATCAGCCAGCAGTCTACGGTGCCAAACATGCAGCTACCATCTGACATGGCTTTTTGCACATGCGGCACGTTGTCCTTGAGCCAACGCAGTTTCAAAGCAGAGAAGTACGGCGACAACGGCAAGCCACAAAGCGGTTTCAGGTAGTTGATATTTTTAGCATTATTTGGTATGGAATCGATGAGCTCGTCCACAGTGCTGGAGGTGCGGTTGTCCAGCCAAATTATGGCATTGTGCAGAGGTTTTCCAGTATGACGGTTCCACACGATAACCGATTCACGTTGATTCGTGATGCCAACGGCGACGATATCCTGTTGGGAAAAAAATAAATGTTGAACATTTTTCATTTGAGGCGTCGGTCAATAATAATGGTTAAGGATTTTTTTAAATCTTAATAAAAGGATATTTATTTTTAATAGTACTTAAGGGAATATTAATGGAATACACGAACTTTATAATATATCGTGGGCACATACAAAATGTCTATGGAAAAATATACAAATTTTAAATATCTATTTTTTTAAATGTTTGCTAAAATCAATGGCACATAACCATATACAATTTATAGTCTTCTTTTAAAATAAACTTTATAGAATAAATTGTCAAAAAAGCTGATTTTAAATTTAAAGTTGACTTTAAATTGTCTATAATTATGCGGTAATATTGTTTTTTTAATTCAAAATCAGGGATTGAAACCGGATTGAAAACTTGGAACCGGTGTACCGAAACCGTTTACTTATAAAACATAAAACCGTATCCGAAACGAGACGTAATCCGAAATGAAACCGTTATTCCGACCCTTATTTTGTACATTCTTATTTCAGCATTTGTCATTGGAAAAACTATAAGTTATACAAAAAAAAGTTTGAAATTATTGGAACGATTTAAATATTAAAATTTTTAAATGACAAAATAACATATTTTTATTGTGAGTCCCAAATGTAAATTTTTATACTATGACAACTGATTGAGCTAAACCTGCCTTACCACAGACAGGTTGGTTTATTATCCTTTTTCTAATCATCAGTCAATAAAAAAATAGATTAGTCTATAGTTTAGAGCACACTCGGTGGCATTTTTGCCAACACATTCACGCCGTTTCCACCATCTTCGGTTATGCACTAACTGCCACTTTAACTTAGATTTATCCATATATGGAATTGAAATACTTACTCACATGTCCAATTTTCTAATGACTCACACTCAATTAAGATTTAATCATGCGTGAACCACGCTAAAGTCTTCTGACATACCCATCTCTAATATATGAAGAGACAAAGACTTTAATTCCTGATTGGTTTTGTCTACAAGTTCTATGCGTTATACCGTATATATAGCGTTCCAGACCAGAACAGCCTGGGTCCCTATTCTCGTTTGATGAGAAATATAAAATGATAATGAAAATGAGACAAAAAGTATTTTCATATTCTGTTAATAAAATTAAAAATAGTTTTTATCTCATTTTATATTTCTCATCAAACAAGAATAGGGCCCCAGGTTTTAAATTAATTTGAAAAGCGCCACTCAGAATATTCTCAACAATGTATTCGATATCAATACATGAACAAATATCGAATACAAAGTATTCGGTACCCAACAATTGACCTCACTATTTAGAGTGTAACCAGTGTTGCCAAAGAAGCTATTTTATGGCTAATTTTGGAATTTTTAGTCATAGCCGGAAATTTAGCCACTTTTTTATTTTAGGTATTTTTTATTAGATTTTGTGAGGAATATTAAAAAATACATAATTCAATATTAAATTCAATATTAAAAAATGACCAATTCATATTTAGTTAAATACTTAATTAAAACTTAATTAAAATATATATATTTTGTTAAACGAAAAAAATTGTAATATCGATTATTAACATAACAAATATTAAAAAAATACTGGTTCGGAGTATGTAAAAGTACAAAGAGGGCAAAAATCGCTGTTAAAAGATATTTTTTGTGAGTATTAAAATCGATTAATGAAAGAAACTTTGTTTCACACGAATTAGACAAAATGACTGAATATTTTCAGGAGAATAAAATGTGTTCTTTTTCAAACATGATATCATTGTAAAATGTGTAGTTTCAAAATGTCCCTTTTTCATTAAATCAAAAAATGAAAATGCATAAAAGATCAACATTTTTAGATTTCGACATGGATCCCGAATAGATGATATTTGCATTAAAGTGGTTAACCAATGGATATTAAAGTACTTCAGGAAACTTAAACGGGATTATTTAAGTGCCCAATCCGCAAAATTGTTCAAAAAATGAGGCACTTAACCGAAAAGTTTTTATCTGGTGTCTTGTATTATATAAAATAAAATATAGCAATTTTTTGAGAAATGTTAGCCATATTTGGCCGTTGTGTGATGGCAACACTGGTGATAAGATGTAATAAATAAAGAGATAAATAAAGTCGACAAGAATCAAAGTGCGAAAATCCAAAGACATTTCTATCAATGTTACTTCAGCGATGTTTGTGGAAATTCATCGCCAGCAAAGGCACGACCACTAATAACAATATGTATCGGCACATTTCCCAGGACACAATAGCAACACGTAACATGGCAGAAGCCAATCCGAATACGCGGATCTCTATTTCGCAAATGCGTAGCACCAACGACAAGGCAGCCAACATGCGTCAAGTGGAGGAGCTGGTGACGCAGGCAAAGACCCAAAATGCATCCATTCTCTTCCTGCCAGAGTGCTGTGACTTTGTCGGCGAACACAAAAAGCAAACACTGGAACTGAGCGAGTCGCTTACAGGTGAAACAATGCAGTGTTACCGCGACCTAGCAAAGAGCAACCGCATCTGGCTCTCGTTAGGAGGCGTGCACGAATCCATATTGGACGATGCCGCAAGAAAAACAGATAAAATCTACAATTCACATGTGATTGTTAACGACCAGGGCGAGATAATGTCCGTTTATCGGAAACTGCATTTATTTGATGTTAACACGCCAGAGTTTCGTTTCCGTGAATCGGATGTGGTTGCACCGGGACCACGTTTGCAGCCACCTTTAGCAACTCCAGCGGGCAGACTGGGATTGCAAATATGTTACGATGTACGCTTTGCAGAGACTAGCTTACTTTTGCGCCAAATGGGCGCGCAATTGCTAACGTATCCTTCGGCCTTCGCCTATTCCACGGGCCAAGCGCATTGGGAGATTTTATTGCGGGCGCGCGCCATTGAGAATCAATGCTACGTCATCGCACCGGCACAAGTCGGTTTTCATAATGCGAAGCGTCAGAGCTGGGGGCATGCCATGCTTGTGAATCCCTGGGGTAAAGTATTGGCCAATTGTGGTGCAGAGCAAGAGTTGGGGGTGGCGACAGTGGAAATTGATTTGGCTGCAATTGATAAAATTAAAGGCAGCATGCCATGCTTCGAGCATCGCCGTCCAGATGTTTACGCATTGACAGCTTACGCTACAGGTGCACATGGAGCACAGCATGATCGACAGTTCGAAAGGAATACGATACGCAAGGAGACAATATTCTATGAGACCACATATTGCTTCGCATTCACGAATCTGCGCTGCGTGGTGCCAGGGCATGTGTTGGTTTCGACCAAACGCATAACGCCACGCCTGCAGGGCCTACATTGTGCGGAAATGTCGGATTTGTTCAGCACTGTGTGCAAAGTGCAACGCATGCTGGAAGAAATCTACCAAACATCATCGGCTACCGTGACAGTTCAAGATGGGCCTGATGCTGGTCAAACTGTCCCACATGTGCACTTCCACGTCATGCCCAGGCGATCGGGCGACTTTGGCCACAATGATCACGTCTACACTAAGCTGGAGGAACTCTGCGAGAACATGCCAGAGCGCTCTATAGACGACCGCATCACTGAGGCCCAGCAGTACAGAGATTATCTACAGAACGAGCTCTCAGCCTGTGCACTCTAGTTTAAGCCTTAGACACGATTGTAAAATGATTGTTCTTTATAAAAAATAAAATTACACACCCATCTTTAGTTAACTGTTAATTGTTTACCTTGCCTGATCCACCAAGCCGCTCTAATTTCTTAATAGCCTCTACAATGCACTCCTCCACAATGGCGACTATCAGCATTGGATCCTGCTCCACCCATCCCTCTTGCGGATAGATCTGAGGCACACTAATTTGATGATAGCAGACAATGTCTTCAGTGCCTGCACGGAAGATCATAAAGCGTGCCGACGATGTGCCCTCATCGATGGCACCAATCAATTTTCCAAATTTCATTATCTGCTCTACGTCTTTTTACCTGCTACGCTACACTTTGTTAACTATTACGTTTTTCTATTTTTATTTCAAGGCCAATCGAACTTTGATCGAAAGATAAACAGCGAAGTTATGTTTAATGGCAATTATGTTGTCGATGTTAACGAATTAAGACTGAATGGCGCAGTCTTAGGAAATTATATGCACATTGAATTATTTTTGCTCTTTATCTGTTTTTGTTTATCTTGGAAAATAAAACAAAGTGATAACAAAAGAAATAGGGTTGACTTTTACTGTTTTTTTAGTACTTTTTGAAAGAGGAAAAGGAGTTTATATTTCCATAGCATGAGGTAACAAGGCATCAATATCGTCAACTTCAATTAACGATAAATATCTTAAGAGGTATTCCGTTCACAGGTCGATATGATATTTATCGTCATCTGTCATCGTCAAGTTGCAACCGAAATTTTTAAATTTGTTTAGTTGTTAGCTAGCATACATTTAGTGTATTCACAGTTCATCGTATTTTAGTATGGTATTCGTACCAAGAAGTATATATATGATGCAATAACACAGAAACGTCAATTTGTTGTTGCATCCCTTATAAAAGTGAAATACCACAAGTGTTGTATTTGAGAGAGCCCTGAGGTATGTTTTTTCGTGTCGTATTTTGTGAAATGAAGAAAAATTGTGAAATTGTGACAATTAGTGCACATATAATGTTAATTTATTTGTTTTTTTTTTAATCGAGCAATATTTATGATAATTTAAAATTCTTCATTTTATAAGAAACAGCTGCATTTATTTGACGAAATATTTTAACAAGCAGAAAAGTGGTGCTCATAATTCACGTACTGCCGTATTCGTATAATGTCGTACATGAAACTGTGAATAATAATAATAGTTTGGCGCTCCAGTCCTGTTTAGAACTTCGGCCGAGCTCTCTCACCATTTTGAGCTGTGCGTGTTATATTTGTACTCAAAGCGGTGGGACCTACAGTTTATTGCCGAATGCGAACGGCGGGTGAGAGCTTTTCATAAGCAATGTTTTACTCTCATATGTTAGCCATTTACTGCCGAGAGGTAGCGCGGTATAGAAAAATGTTTCTATAAAAAGATGTTGTTAGCCCCAGTCCAGGCTCGAACCGGAGGCCTTTCAGCTCGCACTCCAACGCAATAACCACTGAGCTACGGCGGCTGCTGTGAATACGCAAATTTTAAATATTTAAATGATTTTATCGTTAAAAATCTTTCCGAATTTATGTATAGAAATTTAGGAAATTCATACCAATCGCTACGCCCCAATATGCCTCAGCGTAAGCTTTTGAAAAAATAACCATAATTGCATTTAAGGTCTAGTGTTGTTTTCAAATCAGTTTCAAATATAAAATAAGTGCTGTAGTAGTATTACATAATATTAAATCTACTACAATATTAGTGCATTATGAACCCTAATATCGCGCACTGATGCCAACAGCTGTTCGATTGCACGCAAAATTGAGTTGTTTACGAATCACCGCAGTCCCCGAATATAAATATTCTCCAAAATGCCAATTAATGAAAAAGAAAGGAAATGCATAGAAGATCTACTCATAAAAGAAGAACAAAACATTTACATACTTCACAAATTGGCCAACAGTGTCACCGGCAAAGTGGTGGACATCGAAAGCACTGAAGGTAGGTCTAACAATTAGTCGGAATTTTATCAAATCGCCAGCATTTATTAACATCCTTGTAAAAGAGCAGAGGCCTTGGATTTTGTATGCATCCACATTACGGACACGCAGTCGCTGCTGAACAAGCGCAACATTACGAAGGAAGTGCTTTTCCGGTATCTGCACAGCAAAAAGGTGGCAGTGACGGCGGATTTCACCAAGGGAACACTAATTAATAAAGTGCTCAACTATTGGAAAAGCACTGTACTCGACGATGACGTCATGCAACAGCCCACGCCTTCAATACCAGCAGCAAACCTCACACAACAGCCTTGTGGCGATGCTTATGAGCAAAATGTACCCTCAATACGCGCTACCAATGACGCTGCCGAAGCGCAGTACCCGATTCACTTACTTGCGCGCAAGTTTTCCGAGTGGTTTTTTCAGAATTACAACAAAGGCAGCCTCAAGCTGGACGACTTCTGGTCCGATGCCCGCCTGATGTTGCGAATAGCGGCCAACGATCGCATCGATGATCAGGAATGCATTGGAACGGGCGCCATTATTGATAGCCTAGTAAGCTGCAAGCAGCAATTCGATTTTTTCTTTAACCCGAATCTTACACATGCTGGCGTGCAGGGACGTATGGATGTACACGGCTTGGTGCTGGTTTTGGTCTGTGGCACGCTGCACACGCAAACGAACTGCGTGGGTGTCTTTGAGTGTACTTTCGGACTGATGCGCGACCCATTTGCTGAAAATAACTGGAAAATGAAGACCACGCAGATGGTGCTGCGAAGTCAAGGGGCGCCAAATGTTCCCAGTTTATGCGACAGCGACACACTGCGCGATGCGATGACGCTACCCGTGCCCATGGGAGAATTATCATAGCCCGCCAAAAGAGAGGCTGGCTTTACTTAATATTATTAGAAATTAAGACTTTGTTAAATTAGTTTAGGACGCATTTGGCAAAAGGCTTCTGTCCATTTTGCTTGATTTAATATGTCTCAATAAAAGTGTGGATATATTGAAAGCAAACCTTTGGTGAATACTCTCTCCTCTACTGTCTCGCACATGTCGTCGAATGCTATATTTGGACATGCCTTTGAAATATAAAGAAGAATAATTTAGTTGTTTTCCGCACTGGTTCGTAATCGACCTGTTGCACTTACTCTGTGGTAGTTTAAATAAAAGCACCCACAGACAATTTGAAATCCTGTAAAAAGCATGAAAAAATATTCTTTAGCGGATTATTTAATATTTGAATTGTTAGTATTTGTATGTTTTGCACATCATTGCAGAAAGTTAAAATGATAATTATTGATTCAATAAAAAGATAAATTGCAATGACATGTTGATGGTAAAGCATATTAACTGCTTAAAGTAAGGGCCATTCCCAAACAAATTATTACCAGAGATAAACACTCTGCTGCGAATGCGACGCGTGCGAATTTATCTCTCGTGCTGCTAGATTTCTTTGGCCCGACAATGCAGCAGCATCGCTCTGAAACGAAAATACAATTAGAGTGAATTCGCACAATTATGTAATACAGTTTAAGTTGATTGATAAAATAAAAAAGTTTTTGTTTGTTTAGTTATTTTTAACAACTACTTTGTTTAATGTTTAAATATTTAGTTTTGAGTGCTTGTTAAATTGTCAATAAATATTCCATATGGTATGTGTGCCGCTTAAAAGCATTCTTTAACAACACATAGTCAGTAGTAATCATAAATTTAATTAAGAGTGAACTGGATATCTTTAGAATTTGCGGTAGCTGATATTTACAAACCAATTCATTTTGTTTAATTTCAATACTACCGAGATGTGAACGCGCATTACTTAAATAATGTAGTTCTGTATACTGTTCAAAGAAAGTGGCAAATTAATGTTCGTCTCGGCATCATCATCCAAATAACTTAGTTTTGTTTGCTTAAAATTTAACCCATAGCAGCAGAAATGCACATTTTAAACACATTTATGCCGGCGAGGGCTGAGAAAATTACATTTATTTGCAATCATGCAACGCCAATCAAACGTGTGCTCCCGAAACCAGCGTAATCACGTCTACATTTTCTCCTGAATGAACGGATGTGTTAGCGCCTGGTTCAGCGAAATGCGTTTCGATGGATCCAGAGCAAATATGTTGTCTAAGAGGTCGCGCAACTGTGTGACTTTTCGGTGCTGATCATCGGGTAGATTCTGGTCTGCAATTAATTCCTGCTGCAGATTTCTTGATGCTTTAATCACTGGCATCACGACAATTTTCTCCTTGAATGCAAATGAATATTGAATTGATAAAAATACTTAAAAGATAATAAGCAAAAAAGTGAACTCACCCTCTCGGTCAGTTTGTCGATTTCGTGGTACAAAAAGTTGCAGCTCTGATCGAAATGTTGATCTTTAAATTGACCCTTGCGAATAATTCGATTTGGTATTTTGCCTGTCAAAGGAATTTTTGAAATATATGACTAATTTTTGTGAATTTAAACTAACCTTTTAAATCCATAAAGTATTTGAGCATTTGGTTGTTGCTCTTGCCGCTGAACAGAATCTTGCCCGTGTACAGTTCGTAGATGGTGCAGCCTGCCGACCACATGTCGATGCCGTATTCATATGGAATACCTAGGATGATTTCCGGTGCCCGATAGAAACGCGATATTAAATATGGCGTAATTTCGTTGTCGTTTATGGTGGACGCAGAGCCGAAATCACACAGTTTGAGTATGAGATTGTTCTCATTGACCAGTATGTTGTCGGGCTTAATGTCGGCATGCAAGATTCCGGTTTTCTTAAGCAGTTTGAGGGCCAGAAACAATTGCTGTGTGTAACTACGTACGGCCTTAATGTGCAGGCCAACATTTTTGCCATATTTCTTAAGAACTTCACGCAGATTCATGGCCAGAGGTTCGAAAACCATGCAAAGATGCTGTGGGTAATATTTTAATACATCAATCATTAATTTTAAAATTTCATCACGCAAAGAACCGGACCCATATATATTTGTTTGTTTAAAACCGAACCGGTACCGATAAATTAAAAACCTTGGAACCAGAACCGATAACCCAAAGGGTTATCTTTGGAAAGGTCTCGGCTTATAGATTGATCACTTTCGATAAGTGAAGTCAGTTTAGTCCGATAATTTATGATTTCTCGAAAAATGATAAAATGTTACCGTTGAAAGTATTTAGTCTGGTTCATAAACATAAAAGTTACAATAAACAGCGAAAATTATAATGCAGTGAACATTTTAATGCAAAATTCTTAATATATAAAAATGTTTGAAAATTCGTTTCTATTAACCACCGATTTACGATTTTTGGGGGTTTTACGGACGGACTTTCAAAAACATTTGTTCGATATTATTCTTAAATGATAAATTAAAAAGTAGAATGTTAGATTTCTTTGCTAGTACCTGTTTGTGAAAGAAGTGTCTGTACAGCCGCAGACAATGGAATCGATCGTCCGGATCGGCATCGTTAAGTTTCTTTAGAATTTCCAGTTCTCGCAGGCCAGTTTTATGCCTAGTGATAAATAGAATTAATGCTATATTTCCCTGACGTTAATCAACAGATAACGTACATAATTTCGTTGTTTCGTATGATCTTCACTGCGACATTGGCGCTGCCTCTCGCCTGATCGCGCGCCCGAACTACATTACTGAAGACTCCCTGTCCTGTGTAGCCGCTGACCACGTACCGATTGTCCAGCGTTTCGCCGATGCGCACTCGGTAATAGCCTTCTGCGTCGTCCCAATTGTCGGTCAGTGCAGGATTCTCTATTTGATTCTTGTTGTGCACAATTGTGCTGGGAGACTGAAATAGTATGAATTGTTTATTAATTTCAGTAAAACAAAAATGCAGTTATATTTGAATTTTGACAGTTACAAGCGCCCAACTCACATCAAAATTGGAATCAACGTCCTGATCCGCAAACATGTCCCATTCAGGTCGCTTGGTGGTTGTCGCAAGCGCCTCCTTAACGCTCATAATTTTGTCTCCATTGTCGGTTGCATTCGCGTTTTCGACCAGCGGTTCTTTTGCCGGCGATGGACTTTCATTCTTGGGCTCATTGCCGTTTTTAGGCGAAGATGAGCGTGAATGATCTGTGTTTTCCTCGTCTTCGTTCGGACGAGCAGATTGCTCATTTACTAATTTTACATCAGGTGAGACATCGTCACTCTTATTGGGCTGCCCACTCGATTTATTCAATTTCTGCGAGTATTTTCAAAGGTTAGTTATTACAAAGCAATTTATTTTATGTTTTTAATATAATCACAATTGATAAATTTTATGACTGATCTAATTTTTGGGGTAATCATGTTAAAGTTAATTTTTAAAAATGTTGGGAAATCAAATTAAAACGTTTGTAGTGCTTTAAAAATTAGTATAAATTATTTGTCTTTCAATTTTATTTTTGTTATTTTGGTTTACTCATCAATTATTCATAACGTAGAATTCATTATAACGTATACAAAATATATTTTTATTTGGACAACGTACTGAATTATAAATACGGAATTTGTGTGGTATATCCTGGCCAAAATGCAAACATTTTTGTCATATCAAAAAAAAAAAACTAAATATTCGCCCTTTTAGCATGACAAAATTTTGTGGCTAGAAATATCCTACAAAACCACACACGACTTTGGCACAGTATACTTGAGGAAAGACTACATTCAATAATGTAAAAAACGCAAAAGTCAACATTCGCTCCTTTGGCATGATAGTGCCGAATTCATAATTGTGAAAAAAAAAAAATTAAATTTGTTATTCAATTTATTTTCCATACCAAAATTAGGCAATCACACGATTGATATTAAAATTATTTCAAAAATTGATTCAAATATTGGGCGTTTATTCAATCGTGTGATTCAGGCTTAATGATTTATAGTTCATAATAAATAATCCCAATAAACCAAAAGTCACGTAAACGTTCCGTATTTACGGGCATAAACATCGTTTACGGCAGCCGTTTACGGAACGTAAAGCAACACGTTTTACATATGAAATGAAATTTAAAATACGGCCCATTCCCGAAATGGCCCGTATTTACGGCAATAAAACGTGAATGAGTGAACGTATTTAGGGCCGTAAACGGAACTTCTTTACGGTACTTTAAAGCAATGAATGAACGTAAAAGGCACGTAAATACGGCCCTTAAACGGAACGTATAAAAGGAACGTAAAGGGAACGTAAATACGCCACGTAAACGGGCTGTAAGCCTTTATGTATTTAAAATCAAAATTTTATAACTGTAGAAAAATACATTATCTGCGCATAACTGAACGTATGTTTTCAGCATTCTTTAGATTCCACCTTTTGCCATTCATTAACATTTTGCAACTAGAAAATTTCATATATTTTATATATATATATACTGTACTAGACTGCAGCAAATACGAAACATTAAATACAATTAATGATATACTTAACAAACATAATGTAATAAATGAAATTTAATTAATATATATATATATAGAATATATATAGAAGGTGCACAATGGTCTTGGAACCCAGCACCTCTTTGTATATTTTACAAATTTATTTGTAAAATATTGTAATAAATAAATAAATAAATATATATATTTTATATTTTTATTATTTCGAATGAAAAATATTTTTCAATCATGAAGAATAAAAAACCCAGTCATTATAGTCATAAAAATATTTCTTTAAATTAAGTAAAAAAAAAATAAAATTAATAAATAAATTAAGTAAAGCCGTAAAGTTACCGTTTTTTACACGTATAAATGGATGTGCGTATTTTTAGCCGTATTTACGGTAGCTGCCGTTTCTGAGCCGTAATTACGTGCACGTAACGTTGTTGTACTTCGCACGTAAAAACGTTTTTTTGTATTTTCAATCGAATTTACGGTAACAGGCGTTTTTGTACCGTAATTATGTGGCCGGAATGGTGCCGGTTTTTGTACGTAATTGTAATTGATATCCGTATCTACTACCGTATTTACGGCTAGACCCTTATTTAACACGTAATATTGTGCCGTAATGTCACCGCAATAACGGGTATATCCGTTCTCACAACCGTTTTAACGTTTCAGTCTGTATCTGAGTTTATTGGGATAGTTTGATTTGCCCTCAAATTCTAATACATTGATCATTATTACATACTCATTGATTTATACGCACCTTTAACAACTCCTCTCTCTGCTTGCGTCGCATTTCAATTATTTTCTCCTCGTCATCATCGTCGTCTTCATCGATGTTCAAGTTTTGGAGCTCTTCATCGCTGCTGGAATCCTTGGCCTGTGCCTTCTGTCCCTCGCTCAACGAGCCACGATAACGATCACGTTCACGATTGTCACCAACCCTGCCGCGTCCACGGTCGTCTCTGCCACGACCACCATCCACACGTTCGCGTTCACTGCGTCTGCGATCCGACTCGGTTTTGCTGCGACTGTGCGATCGATCGCGCACTCCACCCCCACCGCCACGTTCCCGATCACGACCACTCACACGACTGTTGGTGCCCACGCCGGCCCGATCGGGTTGGCGCGGTCCGGTTTCGCGCGGCTTTCTATCGCGACTGTTCTCACTTTCGCGCTGCTTGTCACGATTTATTTCCTGACGTAGATCCTCTTTAAAACGGTTATCGACCTCACGTCGCGCGTGTACTGTGCGACTATCCTCGCGGCGACGTCTGCCTGCGTCGGAGCTGCGACGAGGCGAGCGACTGCGGCTTCGCACCACGCGTTCTGCTCGTGATCGCTGATTCTGCTGCTGGCTGTGATCTCGCACATCCTTTCGAGGTGAAGAAATCCTTGCACGTCGACGTTCTTGCGTGGCAGTGCGTGACCTGCGATCTGGTTCAGGTGTGCGTTGCCCACCACTAGAATCATCCAATAATATAATTTCGGATTCATTTGAAACCTGTTTTTTAGAATTAATGGTATTAACATTTTTACTGGCTGAAGCTGAAGCCTGCTTTAAAGCATTGCGCTGTCTGTCTGCGCCGACGACTATGGGCTGAGGCAGTGCAGCTCTCGGCGGCAGCTTGCCTTCTGAGTCAGTGCGTAGACGCTTTGAGTGCACCGAATTAGAGCGACTATCATCGCCGTCCGTATCCGACATGTAGGCGCCCAGTCTAGCCTGCAACAGAGCCTTTTGCTTCATCAGATCCTCGAGATTGAGTTCGTCTTCGATTATGGTCACATCCGGACTGGCCACATCATTTGCACTGTTGGATGCCTCAGAGGGTAATTGAAAATTTTCAAATATTTGGGTTTTACTTACACTTCGCTCTCGCTGCCGGACGAGGCGATCTCCATGGTTGGCATTACTTTCGTTTGTATGGTGCGTGTAATTTCATCCACAAGGCTGCAAGGGTCCGTGCGAATGTTGGTCTTCGTGATGCTGAACGTGGCGCCGTTGGCGTGCTGCTCTACAATTACTGCTGTTTGTTTGTCCTTGCTGGCCTTTTGCATGATCTCTGTGAATTTTTCGCTCAGCACTCCACTGCTATGTCTCTTCTCGCTGGGCCCATCAGCACCATCGGATGCTACACTGTGCTTGCGGTGACGTTTTTTGGATTTCTTATGCTTCTTATGCGATTTTTCTGCTTTATCCATTTTATTAGACTTTTTGTGTTTCTTCGATTTTTTTGTTTTCTTGCTTTGCTTAGAACGTTGTTCCTCTGTAGGCTCATTGCTGGAGTCATTACTTTACAAGATTTACGAAAAATTATATAGAATTCAATTACTTTTCCCAGAGAAGCGCAAACATAACCTTAAAAAATAAATATTAAACCAGAGACCACTAACCTAATTTCGTCGCTGGACATTATGGTCACTAATTTGTTTTTTGTAATTGATGGTTACAACAATAACTGTGAATGGTGTGAAAGAAATTGATTAAAAATATTTCTTGTAAACTATTTTCGAATTGGTTCGCAACAAAACGACGAAAGAGCACAAACACAGAAAATTAGTGATGGGGTTTTGTACAAGTACCCAATAATTATATCGATAATGAAAATCCGGATATTTCTTTGAAAATGTTGATGTAAAAATATGTAATATGTAAATCAAATAATTTTTTTTCAATAAATTACTTTTTAAGTTTATTAATAATTTCTATAAAAAAATGAATCGTAACCCAATATGACATTGCACTTTATATTAACTTGCGAATGCTTTAAAATCAATCATTACTTTCAAATCGTAGAGTTGAGGTTAACGTTTGAAACACCTTTAATCTAAATTTATTAAACCTTAACTTGAAAATTCCTTTATTTTCAAATCAATATTAACACTAAATCTTAAATTGTTTTCAACGTTTTTTTCAAATCAAGATTTAGCCTTATTTTCAACTCGATATCAAATTAACCTTCAATTAGTTTTTTCTTTTAAATATTGACTTAATCCTGCAAAATAAGTAAAAAAAGGGATCCTCATATAGGACAACAAAAAGGAATTGTTTCAATTAATTATCCCGTTATATTTCATCCAACCAATATCGTAGACTTCAAGCCCGAGCGTAAAGACAACTTCAGAAAATCGATTCTGCATCCAAAATGTGAAAGACGTGTTTTTTAAGATTGTAAGTTTCAACCCAAGCAACAATTTACTAGGCAGCTCAAATACTGCTAAGTTTCTGGTAGGATTTTGAACAGTATTTACTCGCCAGTAAAAACTAGTCAAAAACTGGTAGGTTACTTGTAGGGATTTGAAGAGTAATCCCTACCAGTAAAACTTGTCAAAAACTGGCCAAAAACTGGTCTCCTACCAGTGAAACTAGTCAAAAACTGGTCGGTTACTGGTAGGGATTTGAAGAGTAATCCCTACCAGTAAAACTTGTCAAAAACTGGTCTCCTACCAGTGAAACTAGTCAAAAACTGGTCGGTTACTGGTAGGGATTTGAAGAATAATCCCTACCAGTAAAACTTGTCAAAAACTGGTCTCCTACCAGTGAAACTAGTCAAAAACTGGTCGGTTACTGGTAGGGATTTGAAGAGTAGATCCCTACCAGTTAAACTAGTCAAAACTAGGAGGCATTTGAAGAGTAAACTGTATTTCCAAAAATATGATAAAAGAAAACATAGCAGCTTTGGATTATCAAACAACAAATTTCACTTTATGAAAAATTATATTAAAAACAAAATTATTTTCAAATTTCTTTTCAATTCAATGCAAGGTTTGTAGCGTTAATATGTAATATATGTATATTATATTTTTCAAATTTTCGTTGCAGACTTTCCTTGGTCAAGTGTAGCAGATATTATGTTTATGAACGCAACATTTCTCAAGCCAGCGGTTGCTACCTAATTTCAGTGTCGAATAGCGTATGTGTGTGTGGCAAGAATCGCGGGACGTTCGTGTTTGCATTAGAACGCAAAGCTATTCGCGAAAACACCGTCGGAGCCGCGTTATTGTGTTTTGTAATTCATGTTTTATATTTTTATTTATGTAGAATTTTTTCTTTTAAATCAATAGAAACTAAAATTTTACATTTATTATTATTGTCCAGTTTCCAGCCAGTTTGTGGCAAGTTTTTGGCCAGTTTTTGGCAAGTTTTTGGCCAGTTTATGGCAAGTTTTTGGCCAGTTTTTGGCAAGTTTTTGGCCAGTTTGTGGCCAGTTTGTGGCCAGTTTTTGGCCAGTTACTGGCAAGTTTTGGCCAGTTTCTGGCAAGTTTTTGGCCAGTTTTTGGCAAGTTTTGGCCAGTTTCTGGCAAGTTTACTACCCAGAAATCGAAGAGTTTTACTGGCTGGTTTCTCGCAAGTATTTGGCCAGTTTTTGACAAGTTTTTGACCAGTTGTTGGCCAGTTTTTGACCAGTATTTGACCAGTTACTGGCTAGTTTACCGCCCAGAAACCGAAGAGTTTTACTGGCTAGTTTCTGGTAGGAAAGTGCGTGACATCGCTTGCGAGTAACTGGTAAGTTTACTTGCCAGAAACTAGACAAGTGAATAGTTGTACTGGCTAGATACTGGTAGGAAACTGGTAGGAATTGTTACTTGGGAAGCTCTCGAATATAATTCTGGAGCCTATTCAAGGTTTGCGGGGGCGGCCGGTATATTGTTTTAAATATTCACAGAAGTCCAAACACTAATAGATTTTGGTAAGCTATAGATTTGGACGCGCCTTGTTATGCTATTTTTTTTTTGTCAGGGTTTCTATTGCAATCATAAAAAACTTACTGTTTTTAGCGTCACCTCATTTTTGCTCCTAATTTTCACTGCCCTTTTTGGTATTGTTATTATGAAATCATTTTCAAATTCAGAGTAAGCGCTAATAATAGCACTTATTTTATATTTGAAACTGATATGAAAAACACACTAGATCTTAAAGGCAATTATGATTATTTTTTGAAACGCTTACCCTGTGGCATATTGGGTAATATCAATAGCACTGCGATCAGAACGTGTTCATAAAATCCTTCGACAACGTTACTTCACTTCGCCGTTGTTATTTATTAATTTGTCTTGGCCATAAAATTAAAAAATTAAAATATCGTCTTAGTAGAAGTAAAAGTTACCAACTTCAGTTTTTCAATAATAGGTTTACAAAAATCTTATTTATGGCTGCATTCAGCGACCTCAGCAGTTGTGGAGCTGTTGAGCAATTTGAGCTTGAATGACATGCTACCCTCAACATGTTTAGTGAGCGGTCGTCATTTTTTCCAGCATGAAATGTTTACGCAACATTTGCGCTGCCTTTGTTATCGATGACATTTGATGACATTTTAACTCAAATATGTAATTATAAACCAAAATGGAATTTAAATTGAAAATATGTTTTTAATCAATTAAAGAGTTGTATGTAACTTTAATAAAATATTAATAATAAATTAATTTGTAAATTGGCAGCTGAGATTGCGGTGCATTCAGGAACAGTGAGCGATTAGTTACTGAGCAGTTTCGCAACTGTTGAGATCGCTGAATGCAGTCTATGATAGCAAAATCGACATAAATTATTATGAACCTTTCAGTCGTTGGAATCTTATTTCAACATTATAAATATATCATTTTGTTTTTAAATATTTATCAATAAATTTAAAATATCATTTTGATAAAATGTATTTGGTGAGTTTTCCGAAGTATTGGGTAATCATGAATACCAAAATGTATCGATATATCCATCACTATGTCATTGTTGCCAGGTTGTTTAAGGGCTATAAAAGCCACATTTTGGAATAAATCCCAAAAATGGGAAGTCTAGTTTACAAGGGGAATTGGGATTTCCCATGGGATTTAAACATTAATTTGATTTTTTTCCAAAACAGTAAAAAAATAAAAAAAAAGATCTCTTGTAAATTTGCTGCAATATTCGTGCCGTAGGGATGGATTCTATGTTGAGAGCGAAATATTCTTTTTATCATGCGCACCAAGAGGAATAATCAGATTGTTGTAAAACAATTAAAAAGGACAGTCACTGAATTGGTTTATAAATCAAAAATTTTGTTGTTGTACTTGGGGTCCTTCTATCTCTTATAATACTCAGAACGTGAATTTAAAAGCAAATGGTGAACAATTTTTTATAAATTTAAAGTAATACTTTTGAATTTACGCCGTTTTTATCGGCTTTTAAAAAATTAAATATGAAACATTTTGTGCAAATGGATTTTATGGTTTCATTATCTTAAAATATTTTTAAAAAATGTTTCAAAATTCATATTTTTACAAATAAGCCGTAGCACTGGTTGTATTTATCATATATCGGCGTTGTAGAACGAAAAGTCACCAAATACATTTTTAAAATTCCAAATATTCATTTACAAAAATCTTTATATATCTGTCAATTTTTAATCGATGATCTCATTTTTTTTTCACATGATAAGAAAATGCAAATCTATCAATTGATATTTCAACTTTAAAAATGCAACTTTTTATAATATTAATCAACAAACTCGAAATTTAAGTTTTTTTTTTTTTGTATTTGATGACTTTTCGTTCTACAACGACGATGTATTTGTTTATATTTATTGATATTTATTTTAAATTACTTTTATTTTGTCAAAAAAAAAAGGAAAAAAGACAATAAATTACTTCACTTTGTTTCTGAACATATTTTGGAAATTAAAACATCTTAGCATCTTAGTCAGGAATATCTCCACCAGGCACTAACTGCAAGTGAAATATATGTCTTTTCAAAATGCAGCAGCAACATATTAAATTCTATTTACCATTGTAATGTTATTGCCATTCAGCAGAATTTGATCTAATTTGGTGATACGTCTGCCTTCCGGCGTGTTTTCATACTCCGTAACATCATCGAGCAACATGTTCACGAAATCATCGAATCCCAGCAGTGTGCCAACCATTTCTTTGTCATTTTTCATGATGATGTGTATCCGCGAGCCGATGCATTTGTCCACAAGTTCTTAATTTAGTGAGGATAAGTATCAGCAAATGTATTGTCTATGACGTTTCACTTACCCAATGGTAACAATGTGGAGACATTGGACGGTGGTGGTACAGCAGTCATTATTGTTTATTTTGTGTGCGTATTTAATTGTTTATTGAAATTAAATAATTTCCAACATAAATCGTTCTCACACTTTTACAATTTTGACAGCCGGCTGCGGACGGCTGCTGAATAGGTATGTTTTTTTTTTGTACCCAACAAAATATATTCGATATTTTCTTAAATAATGATATCGATTATTTTCACAACTTACACGCAAAATTATAACTATAGGAATTGAATTTTATATGATTTCCGCAGACGATTAAATGTGAACATATTTAATCTGTTGATTAAAAATTGTAATCATGAAAATATTTCACTTTTAAACGAACATCCAAGTAACAATGCCAACGAGTAAGTGGCCAGTAACTTGCCAGTTTTACTAGAAGCCATACTAGTTTTTATCCAGTAAAACTATCTAGGAACTTGCCAGTGGTGTCACGGTAGTTCCAGGTGGAGAGTGGATAGTTACACGACCCCGTTTCTAGATACCCAAATAATAATGCCAGCCCAGTAACTGGTGAGTTTTACTATAAGCCGTTCTAGTTTCTAGCCATTAAAAATAGGTAAGAACTTGCTAGTGGTGTCACGCTAGTTCCAGGTGGAGATTGGATAGTTAAACTACCCAGTTCCTAAATAATTTTTTAGTAAGTAAACTAGTCGTTTACTAGTCAATATATAAAATTCTTTAAATATTACAAAAAATTATTGATTACTTTGGAGTAACTTTAAATAAACAAATTCATACAAATTAAATATATATATATATATATATATATATATATATATATATATATATATATTTAATTTGTATGAATTTGTTTATTTAATATACATATATACATATATACATATATACGTATATACATATATACATATATACATAAGTGACTTTTATAGACTGTTTTTGGTAAACATTTTAAATGTTTTTAAGAAATTAGATATTGTTTTGTTCAAACACTAAAATTATGTAATTGTTTGCAATAAGCCATATTAATTTACGACTAACAATAAGTATTTCTGCCACCTAATATGTATTTTATAAACATTCTTTTTTAGAGTGTACATATATATACAAATTATACAAATTATACAAATATATACAAATATATACAAATTATATTAATATATACAAATTACAAATTATACAAATATATACAAATAATACAAGAACAACGCAAAAAGGCATTCTTTGCCTTACAAAAAAAAAAGATTCTGACAAAAATAGTAAATTTAAAGTGACTACGTTTTATTTTTTAATTTTTTGCGCATTGCCCAAAATTTGACAAAAAAATAAAACGAAAAATGTTTGAAAGAAATAGTCTTCGACTTTCCTCAATTTTCTTACACCTACCTTGATTACACCTTGTATTAATTACTGTTTTAGGCTGAATTTAGATTAATTAAAAATAAAAAGATTTTTTCGCATTTTTGAAAGTTTGAAATTATCAATTAATTTGTTTCTATAAAACAAAATTAAAATGAGGAGAATTCTTTGAAATGGTTGTAATCTCCATTCTTATTTCTAACCAGTGGTTCGTTTTGAACACTTTTTCAGAAAATAACTTGTCAATGGAAATTGTTCTTGGCCAGTTAAGCTTTAAGGCTCCAGTTTAGAAAGTAGCTAGTTTTGAAGACGTTTTCCTAGCCAGTTTAGCCACATCATAGCCAGTCTAGAAAGTAGCTAGTTCAAGACGTTTTCCTAGCCAGTTTAGCACCATTATAGCCAGTCTAGAAAGTACCAAGTTTTCAAAAAGTTTTCCTAGCCAGTTTCGCCACATCATAGCCAGTTTAGAAAGTAGCTAGTTCAAGACGTTTTCCTAGCCAGTTTAGCACCATTATAGCCAGTCTAGAAAGTAGCTAGAATTCAAGTGGTTTTTCTATCTAGTTTTGCCTTCTTACAGCCCCAGCAAAATCCCACCAGAAAGTAGCCAGTAATACGCAAGTTTTTCTATCCAGTGCAGCCCTGTCATTTTCTGACTAGAAACTAGACAGTAAATGGGCTTGTCTAGCAAATTGTTACTTGGGCAGTTTTTGTAATCGAATAAAAGAAATTTTGAAAATAAAACTTTGTAGATATAATGTCATTATGAATAGCATTTATCATTTCAGTTCAGATTTTGCCGTTTTTCAAATTTTGGAAATTATCACGAAAATATACATAATTAAAATTGATAAGTGTAGTTGGTTTTCTCACTTTTATTTCGTAGAACGCATGCTCAGTAATATTTTGACATATGTTGTGTGCTGTACAGTGTTGCCTACACAGTTAAGCAATTAGCACAAAATGTTATTTTCACAAAAAAGCTAAATATATTTTTAAAGATTTACAACAAAAAAATATATATATTTACATTAAAAAATAAAACATATTTTTACTTGTTAACTTTAAATTTTCCGATATTATAGATTTTGAACATTTACATTTAACAAGTAAGAAAATTGCATTTGATTCAGATTATGGAATTTAAGATTACTAAGATTTTCTATTTTTCGGTTGATTTCTATAACTGTGATTCGAAGTCACAATTTCCATGAAAATAATGTTTTAATGACGAAAATCGCGGATTTTTTTATGCACTTTCATTCGAAATTTGAGTATTTGACGGAAAAAACGAATTGATTTGGTTTCACAAAAAATTATTACATTGTGTACTTAAATAACTAGTACAATTTAAATATAAAAAGTATAAAGCGATGTTTTCAAATTAATAAATTTATTCAAATTTGTTCCAATCGAATATTTTAATAACAATTTAACAGTTTTGAATGTTCAACATCACTATTTATAAAAAAATTTGAGTTAAAAATGGAAAATATTAAATATTAAAAAGTTCAAAAAATGCTCGAAAAAGAACGGCTCAACATATTTGAACAAGCGGATTTTGAGCTCAATCTCAAAATGTGGCAACACTGGTGCTTTTGTTGTGCTCTCTCGCTCAAAGGTGGTAACGGTTAATATATTGCGAGAGTGATTGGTTTCTTTTAGTTTTATTGTAACTTCGATGGATACAGTCTGGTGGCACACGGCAAATTGAAGTTCAGTGAATTAAAAAAAAAAAACAAAAAAGAATTAAAAAAAAATAAGTATTTGTCAGAATGTTCTTAAAAAATACAAATTTTTTAAATTATGCATACAAAATTAAAAATATGTATATAATGCCAAGTATCAGATAAATTGGTTGAAGTGAAAATTCGGTACGAATATTTTGTCGGTATCAATTTTTGAATACAGAATACAAAAACAAAGGATATAAATTATGTTTTCTTATATATACAATATTTCTCAATGTAGAAACTGCATTTAAATCATATGTTATAACTAACTTGTTAGTGAAAAATGTGTTTAAAATCGTTTAAGCAAACGCGGACAAATCAATACCACTCGTTGTACGTTTGCCAAATATAAATACTGTTGCCAAATAGAAATAATAATAAAATCATACATTACATTTCTATATTAAAATACAAACAAACTTAAAAAGATATATAAAAAGATAAGACTAAAATTCGCGAAATAAGTAATTACATAGAAAATCCGCTGCAACGTGCAAAAATATTAAAAAAGGGGAGCAATGGCCTCAGCCAACCCTATCAGCGCCAGCTGTCAGAGTATCGCATCTACTGGCAACCCTTCAAATGCTCTGGGTGCCGGAAGTCTTCGCAACACCAGCACTCAGTACATCAACGGGACGGGCAGTCTGGGTCGTATAAAATTCCATTATCACAAGAGCTTAGAGGGCAGCGATGAGGAGCTCGATATTTCACAGGTATGTATCGTTTAAACAACTTTACTAACCAAATATTTTTTTCATTTAAATCGGTAATTTTTAACGATTTCGTCCGGTAAATATATAATCCTATGTCCGAAGGAAATATTTTCGGCAAATTTGACTTTTTTATCCGGTCAACGTTTAACTTTAAGGGTTCAGTTTTTCCACGCAAGTTTAAAATTAGTTTATTTTTACATATTTTTAAAATAATAAAGTCTATCTATAGTTTCGAATGTTGTAAAATTATAAAAATACTTGTTTATCCAATTTAAAAATGTTAAGTATTTGGTATTAATGGTTTAAACATTTTTGTTTTTCGTACAAATGTTTTAAATTAACAGTTTATTAAAAATCATAAATTAATAATATTCAGGGATGGAAACCGTAACAGATATAAGTTTAAAAAAGCTTCATTTTTAAAACTGTAATAGTAAAATCGGAAATAACCCGATTTCCAAAACCTATATAAATTCTTCGGTTTTGTATCGGTTATTCGAAGGTATTTTAACAAAGAATGCGAAGAAATGAAATTAAATATTTTCTCTTATCTGATTTTTATTCAAATTATTTATTATGCAAATTTAAAATTTGTTTTTGGTCATATAGACTGATAAATAATATATAATTCAATTCTGGTATATCACACGACACAAATCGGTAGATACTATGTACAGACGGTCAAATGTAAATACTATGTAATAATTTAGATGACATTTTAAAATGCTTAAAGTAAATTTTGAAACCGAACAATCGTAAAAAATTAAGAATTTTAATCATATACACCAGTTTTAACATTTCATAGCATGTTTAATCAAATTAAGTGGTTGGTCAACCTGCTGAAACCATCGGTTATGGCCAAAGTTATGACATAAATACGCATGCAGCATACTTCATTAACCCAGGGTGATTAAGTTGACCCTTTTTGGTTTGACGCTTTGACTCGTGCTGCTTGCTTCACATGCTGTATGCTCCCTCTATATCTTTCTGTTTGGTGTTCTGGGGGCTCGAAAACTAGTCAACCAGCTTTGTACTGAATGAGTGTACTGTGCTTCCGGTATACAATTTCGACAACATATTTAATTTAGAGTGCGGAAGTTTGGTAACGGCTTTGAATGTACACTCTAAAAAGTACTGTATAAAATTTAGAAAACAATTTAATAAAATACTAGTTTTTTCTTCACGTTAAAGTATTATGTCATAAAAAAATATATGTTGTTATATTAAATTAAATACATTTACTTGGAAATATTTATGAAAAATTTAAAATATCAAAACTAAAAATAAAAAAATAAAAAAAAAATCATCTGTTGGTTTTTTATGTTTTTTCAGAGTGTATACGTCGGTACATATGCTTTTAGAGAACATTGACATGCAACAATTTTCTAATACTAGTAGTTAGTAGTTATTAAATAGCAGATTTTTTTTATAGTGGTCAAGACTTAACTCATGACGGAAGTGCAACAATTAGTTTTTACCTCAAACAATTTAATATTTTAATATGCTATTCACACAACAAATGAGTCACAAATCCATTACAATCATTTTTTGTATCCGTTCTGTCAAACAGTTGACTAATTTCTGATCTCACAATAAACCAAATACCGGAAATCATATTAACAATTAAAATTTGGTAATTTAAATTTTTATTTTTTTGTACTAGATTTTTATTTTTATCTTATAAGGGATTGAAATCCCAACTGAAACCGAAAGAAATTAGACATTATTTAGATCATGGACAACAAATTAACATAAATATAAAAATCGAAACAGAAACTGTGGAAATGTTTTTTGAATTTTTACTTTTGTTTTTTAACCTGCAGATTTATAGTCTATTTATTCGCAAGATTCATAGATTTAAACGTTCTGACGTTAAAAAGACAGACACAATTTAATCTTAAAACCACTTTCTGTATTTATAAAACGAACGAAGAACATTTGACGTCAAAATATCGTTACACAAATTTTGATTTCTTATTAATACATGACATTTAAAACTTAGACATTTATTTAAAATTACGTAACTTTCGTCTAATAGTCTTTCGTTTCGCAATACAGAAAGAGGTGGATACGATTATAGATTTTATCATGATTGTTTCCTTCTCAATACCACAGCATGGTCCTACAACGATTTAATATTGTCAATGTTTTATGGTCCCATCAGTATTGTTACAAACATTAAACCAACAACAGTTTCGTTTCCGTGCTCTGAGTGAAAAGATGGTGAGTGGCAAGTGACGCTTTAGATTAACTTTTATATCATGTGGAAACATAACAGTTAACCCCTCATACATATTTGTTTCAAGCCTCAGAGCTATGCAATGTTTTACTTTTCTACACTCAGAATAAAATGTCCCATTAGGTACTTATTGGTACGACCATTAATCTTATGGTTCATGTATTAATAGTTTTTTTTTTTTTAAATCAATAGTTTTCTAATTAATTTGATAGTATTCGAATAATTCAGTAGGTACCTAAAATTAAATATTTCAATATTATTATTTTTAATAGAATATATACTATTGTTTTAATTGTTTCCCCATATAATAAACATGGCATAAAAAAACATAAATACGAATATGAACATGTTCGTTTTGAACGTCATTCTTCAAAATGGTCGTTTGCTCAAAATGGTCGCATGCATTTTTTGTAATAATCTACAATATTAAGCGCGACATTGGTAAGGACTCGATGTATTTTTTGTAAATTCATTCTATTTATTACAGATAATAAATAATACATCGAACTTATAAATGCAGTTTGCAAATGCAATTATTAAAAACTGAAGCGAACATTAACCTTTTTCAACGAGAATTGTCCGTTTATGTGTGTGATTTTTAAAAGTGAACTTAATTTTCGACATTTAAATAAAATAAATTATACAATAAATTAACTAAAATTCTCTTTTATTTTAATAAATTAGTAGAAACTGTAATTTGACTATACCATGAGACTAATAATTCGTTTCATTAAATATTTATAAGTCTTGCTTATTGTAAATAAAAGAGCACATTATAAAATTTATGTTACAACAACATATTGTATTACCAGTTTCAATATTACTGAATTCATAGGACGCATCCAGTTTAATAGTATAAATTATTATTTTTCTATTGAAATACTATTTACCATGAATATATATTTAGAGACCAACTCAAAGTTCAACGTGCAGGTCTTTATTATAACTTTTGTGCCATGATGAAGGAACAGAATAACTTTAATAAGTTGTATAGATGCACACAGAACACTTCCCGGGTAATCGTACCAAAATTATAATATGAATTTTACAATTTTACAATCCTATCGTTTATTTAACATTAATGATATAGTACATATTATTTATAAATACTTTAATTATATTTATGAACAAATGCATGGTATTTATGAACTATTTGATGCAAATTCCAGTAGATGAATAAGTATAATATAATTATTTTGATGTCTCTCGAATACTCTTTAATGATATAATTTATACAATGATATAACATATCTCCTGCAGTTGTCCCATTCGACGCATGTGCTGGAACGCGTCAAGTCTGAACGTTTCCTGGCATCGAAACCAGACGAGGATCGGCGTCGCCGTACTATCATAGTGGAGAAGAAAAACGGTTCTTACGGATTCACCTTGCAGAGCTATGGGATACACTATAAAAAGGAGCAAGAGGTAGAGATGATCACCTACGTCGATTACGTGGAGTACGACGGGCCCGCCTACAGATCCGGAATGCGCGAGGGCGATGTAATACTTGCCATCAATGGTGCTGACATGGAAAAAGCGGACCATAAGACGTTGGTAGATTTCATCAAGAGCTGCGATGCGCGTATGCGCATGGTGGTACTCTTCGAAGATTGCGTTCGAAAGGTATGTAATGAATAGGTGGAAAATTAAAACATTTGTTTACAAGGGAATTTCATTATAGGTGGATCTACATATGCGCTACATACAGCTTCAAAATGTGCTGCAGAGCAAGATGAACGAGATGGAGCGCATCTGTCTGCGTGAACGCGAGCTTCTGGAAGGAAAGTGGAAGACACACAGCTTGCCCGCACGCAAAAAGACCACAACCTCTCCGACAGATGCCGAAGCCGCAGGCCTCTCACCCTCTGATTTAGATTTAACTAGTGCCACCTATTATCGACCTGCCTTGTCCACCGAAGACGTGACTAATATTACGCGTCATCAGTCGCAACAGACAATAATTCCGCCGCCCACGCAGTACATGCTCACATATCATTATTTGAATCCTTCGTATCGCTACGTACTGAAACCGACGAACAGCAGCGGCAAATACCTGGTCGCCGTTGGAGATGGCACGCACCACCCCACAAACGAGCAGCAATACATATTGACCCGTGCCGCTTCCATGGAAACTGACACCATGACGGCGGAGACGGCACATCAATTCATACAGCAACAGCAACTACGAAACGCATCTGGACAGCCGCCGGTACCACCACCGCGCACATGCGAGAAGCATAAGCCTCCAATTAACCAACAACAACAGCAGCCGTTACAACAACATTTGCATCAAACAGAGACCACTTCAAATGCTACGCCACAGAAGTCTCACAAATCTGGACGTCATTGTCATGAACACTCGTGCAACCCTTGCATCGGGAATTTTAGGTGGAAGTCCGCTGATAAGGCTGCTGCCGCTACACCTGTAGGTAATGGTGACAATGTCAGCCTTGACGCTTATGATCTAGCCAGCCCCTGCTGTGATACGCATTGTGTTCCAACGCGTCGACGTAACCGCCATCACAAGGAGCACACGCACAAGCATAAGCACCGTGACCGCGAACGTGAGACAAAAGAACGTGCACCGCGACCTAAATCGCAGTCTCAAGCCTCTCCAAGCACCGCGGGTCGCCATGCGCATCATCATCATCATGATGGCGCTGAGGTACCACAGCAACAACAGCTGCAGCAGCCGCAGCATCACCACCATCACCACCACCATCAACACCAGCAGCGACAACAGAATCCAGCTCAACAGCAACACTCATGCGACTCAAAGACGGGCAGTATGCGATCGCGCTATTTAGATTTGACAGCCGGCCTGGCTAGTCATTGCAGCCTGCATTCGTGCACGTCCAGTGAACTAGCTCACGGTGATTCAACATCTTATACGACGTCTTTAAGTACGGACACGCTGTACTGGGATCAGCAGAGCGATAATGCCGCGTCGCGCCAACATTCAACCAAGTCACGGCAGTCATATGGACCGCAGCAGCAACCGACGCAGCAGCAATCAGCACAACCGCACACACATGGCGTCTACCAACAGCGGTACCAAATTACCGCCACTCAAATACAGCCCTCACAAATCTATCCGAACGCAACGGCGTACGCGCAGAAACCAAAATCTTGGGATAATCTGACAACTAAAACGGTGGGCGGCTATGGCTTAGGATATGGGTATCTGGACACCGTGGCGATGAAGCCACCCATCAAGCTACATATAGCACAACAACGCCATTCCATGCCACGCAAAAACCACTACGGTCGCTACTCGACATACACGGATGTGGAGAATTATGCACCACCGCCGTCACAGTTCGTCGAAGAACTAACGACCACCACAACCATGATCACCACTAAATCTACAGAAGATCTCATTACGGTGCCGCTACCCGCACAGATGCCATGCGACTGTGCCGGCAACCAATTGTTGATGCCCCAACAACAGCCACATGCTCCTATGACATCAACACACAATCAGTACCAAGGAACACCGGGAACCAAGTATTATCAACATCAGCACAATTGTCACGTCGGCTATTACTCTCATCTCCCAAGACCCACCATTGATGCTGGCACTTCCACCTCAACAGCCACAAATAATTCTGCCGATGTGGCGACAGTTTCGGAGGTGACGCGGTTGTAGGTAACACTGGTCTAGGTCAATAGTATATATTGTCCTAACTCCCAGATAAGTTCACATCGCAATTACATGATGGATTCTTAAAAAACAGTTTTCTTTGCTCTTTCGGAGTTATTCATCATTTTGTTTTCTTCGTGGTCGTCGGCTGGTTTGATCACCCGAGTGGAAATTGGTTAATGTTAGCCTTATTTCGCATCCGGCCCTGATCAGAACACGATAAGTTATCCCTGCCAAAGGCCACCTGAAATGATACTGATCAGGGTCGGCTAGGGTAATCCTAATTTTAAATCCACGTAAGGAAACCTTCCAATCTTCATAAAAAATACTGATATAAAGTTTACTTGATGAAAACTGATGTGACACTTATGAAAAACAAAACTTTATTGGATATCGTATTAATATAATATGATCGAGATTTTATTAAAAACCTTTTAGATAAAATTGGGTAGCATTTTCCAATAAAATATTCTAATAAATAAATGTTAAACTCAAATGCACGAGATATAAAAATTCTCAACGTTTTTAAAAATTTTAAATATCTCCAAACGTTGACTTTTTGTCACTGAAAATTTTGAGATACCTTTGTTCACAAAACTATTTTTTTGTTTGAAATGTCTCAAAGTTGGTAAAAGCAGTTTAAGAAGAATTTAATTATACAAGGGTAAGATCAGGAAGCCTGCTCAGGCAACCTGATCAGGATAGCAACTTCGAATAGCGTCACGTTTTGATTCAGGCACTGATCAAACCTCCTGATCATTGTCTGACTTGAAATGAGGCTGCCTGATCAGACAATGATCGCATCCTGAACTAAATTTCCCCTCGGGCAGTGGCTCAGGATTACTTGGTTTGCTGGTTTGCTCGAAAAGCAAAGAGTGAGAATATTGGAATCGGGCAGCTAAAAAGCAAAAGCGAGATTTTTGCAATTGCTCGAGCAATTTAAACACTGCATAACTCAAATGGTTAGAGACCTTGGCTTAGGTTCTTCAGATCTGTTTTGACAAATTATAATTATTATTACTGACCGACATGAGCTTGCTACAAATATGTCTTCTTTAAATATGTCGGCTTTAAATCTGTAGCGCTGATTCTAGAATCATATGTAGGAGTTATAAAATAACATGATCTCAAATACACAACTATATACTAAATATATCTATATTATTTAAACTATCGAGAATATTTAACGGCCTTTATTACTCATTTTAAAACATGCAAACATCGACTTTCAAAAACGAAATTGTAACATTTACGTAGCCAACCATAATTAGTACAATATTAAATCAATAAGATGTTAGTTATTGCCTCTATGGAATATTTTACGTTAAAGACTGAAATCGATGCTTAAAATAAGTAATTTTAATGGATTTTAGAGATCAAGAATAATGCAGACTACTCATAATCAATGTTTGATTCATTTCATTACCACTGTTCATATATTTCTTAAAGATTTTTACAAATAAGTAAGTTTAATTTATGACTTTTGACACCGTGTAAATAGTATACGATGTACAGTAGATACAACAGAAAACTCATCCTCCTATTGTTCAATTCAATAACATTTATTAATATTTAAATTTTAAAAATTGTTGCAACTGTCAAATATTGTCATACCAACACATATTCGACCATTATAAATGGTAAATATATTTCTTACAGCCAAAACTAATAATTTGTAATTTTGCCTATAATAATTATAGAAGAAATTCGTTTGTGCGTGTTGATAGCACACACCAATGTGTATTTCTACAAATATATTGTATACCTTATGCCAACAGTAAATATTTCTGTCTGAATAATTATATGCACAGGAAACGACTTCCTTAGTAATATGTTATGCAAAAATATATGTATTAATATAAATTAATAGTAGTAAATAAAAAATTTTAAAATAAAAATTTCTTTTTTTTAACATTAATATATTTATATATAATATATTTATCGATAGCTCGAGAACATAAGTAAGTGAATCCGATATCCGTTTAAAATTATTTATTTTTTATTCTGAAGTCGTCACCGCATAAAATTAATAATAAATATACATCCAAAAATGAGAAATATAGTTTCGGTTACAGTTTTGGATTTAACAACATCAAAAAAAAAAAACGAAACATCAAATACTGTTTTTACACATTACGTACATTTCAGGAAATATCGTGTAAAAAGAGGAAAAATTAATGGGAAATTATTAGATTTATAATTCGGTACGACAAAAACACCATATTGGATACATGTAGGTAGATAACGCTATGATACGTTCTGTCGATACGTTCTGTCGGATTTTTCTCTTTTTTTCTTTTTTGATATGGTAATTTGACTTCAAAATTTCATTCATTCGAATTTGGATTTCATATTATTTGACTTCAATATCGTATGCCATTTATTTAAAAAAAAACGTATACACTTTTTTATATATCAAAATAATGTAATGAATGGATTTTTTTTTTCGAATTTTTTTTTTTCAAGAACATTTTTTTAAAAATATTTTACAAAAAAAAAACATCAAAAAAATATTTCATTATATACTTTTTTAAGTATCAAAATAAAATAATGAATGGACATTTTTTTTTCGAATTATATGTTTTTCATGTTCATATGTTATAGGTTTTTTTTTTTTTAATATTTATCAAAAAAAAAAACAAAAACTTCAAAAAATTATTTCATTTGTAAAAAAATATTTTTTTATATATTTTAGAATTAAAAACCCAAAAAAAATTAAAAAGAATTGTTTACATTGTAAATCCTTTAACTATATAATCGAAGATAAATATAGGAACAGCTAAATTCAATTTAAATTTGTCCCAGTTAAAAAAACGAGTAAAAAAACAGAATAAGTTTATTTTTGTCGATCGTGTTTTTTCAAAATAGATTAAGAAAATACTGTGTAAAAATTGATGTATGTTTAGTAGATTTTTTATCCTTGTGTAAAAAATATGTTTAAAAGTAACTTTAATAAAAAAACAGAAATGAAAACCATTATTAATTTGGGGGTTTAAATCCTATGTTTACTTTATAAACCAAAAAATTCAATTGTGTAGCTACTGCTAAATTTTAGACTTCCGAACGCGCCTTAAACTTGTACAACTGTCAAAAATACAGTTAAGCACAAAAAACACCCCCACACAATTGTGCACACAAAAGACAATGCAGCGCCATCTTCGTACAGAACTTTACAACTCCGGCAGTAGAGGCAGAAAATCAATAACCACCCTTCGTAAAAATGTAACTGCGAAAAATTTCTCACTGTGATCCACGTAAACGCAGGCGAACGTAACATTTTCGCATTTGGCTCGTGTAAAATTACAAAAAATCGCTAAAAACTTTTAAAATTTTCTGAAAAAAAGTGTTTTATAAACGACGCAAGACAACCACAGCCAAATAGTTAACAAAATGGTGCCGAAAAGTTGATAAAAAGTTAAAAATTACCGGCAAATCGACGAGGCCAACATATGCCAAGTGTGAAAAGATTTAAAAGGAAGAAATCAAGGAACGAAGGCAGTGGTAGTAGTGGCAGCAGCTACGGCGGACAGACGTACATCCAGCATACAATACAAATAATTTCGTTAATTTTCTACAATTTGCTAAATATAACAAAAACTACAACGAAAAGGTTTCCAGTGGTCGTAGCGGCAACAACGGCTTCATGAAAATTCGACTATTTTGAGCAGTTTTTAAATTTTATTTTATGTTTTTGGTGATTTTGGCGTGTTGCAAAAGACCGAATCTTGAGCCGCATAGAAGCACGCGTGACCACAATGAGCTGCGTCGCCGTCAAAAGGTATGATGGTTATAAAGCAGTGGAAATAATCATTGTTGGGAATTAAAACTCTAAAACCAAGTGAAAACAAATTTGTGGCCTTTATGCTTAGCACTACACTGTGCAATGAACGAACGCTGACATCGTGTGTGCAAAACTCACGACAAACGAGTTGTAGTTTTTGTTGACTTCCTTTTTTGCATCGCAACACCACACGTTGTCCTGGCAGGAAGCACGAAGCCGGAAGTTCAATAGCAAGGCGACTACGTAACTGCGTTGCGGTGCCAAGCACAAACGTCACAAGTTCGTCTTGTTGGAGTTGAATTTCGTTCAGTGTTTGTCAATGTTTAAAGATGTGTGTGCTTCTGTTTGTTTGATGCCAAAATGAACTTGAGGCCTTTATGGTTTTATGGCATTTTGGCTCTTCCAGTTCGTTCATTTTCGTCGTACAAAAATCTCTACATCATTTCATGCTCTCCCATGACGGAAACTCTGTCCAGTGCTTTTTTTTTGGTTTTTATATTTCGCTTTGTGCTGCGTGCGTACTGACGCAATGGTCCTCGTCACTTGGCTCAGACCATCATCATTAGTTAAAGTGTTTGTGTTCGATACGAATAAAATTAAATCACGTGTCAATATTTTGTGCCTTGCTAAAATCTGTAACGTTTGGTTGGGAATTCATGGAGGGTTGTGTGACATATTCAAAGTAAGCGGTAAACCAATTTGAATTGGCCCCAATATCTGGTATTCGTGTGCAGCCAGTTGGCGCCATTTCATAGTTTTAATATAGGCCGCATTTTTTCGGCATGATTCATTGTAAACTGTAGTGTGTGTTTTTTTTTCTTTTAAACCATATGTACATATAACAAAAATTTTAAATAATATTTTTTTTTATTAAACAGAATTTATGCATAACCCAAGTCTGATAAAACTTATGTTACTCGAACGTTATATGTCAACAATAGCAATAGGGTGTATTATAGTCATATATTAGACCATTAACCATTATTTTAGAAAATTAAATGTTTTACATCACCAAGATATACACGCAATATGCAGAAAATATAGAAGATTGAGATTTTTAAAAGTATAAATGATACACTAAGAAAAACAAGCTTAATAAAATTAAATAAAATATATTTCAATTTGATTTAAATATTTTTATAATAAAATGATTTCATACAAAAATCACGCCCTTTTTTAGTACATATATTTTTAGACGAAATTTTATTAATTTATATGTATTACTTTTCGGGTTAATTGGTTCCTAAAGAGTTCTATAAAAGTGACTTGTATGGTAGGTGGGCGTGTCCGTTGACCTATTTGGCCCAATTCCGTACACAGAACCATTTTTTAATTTCATCGAATTTTGAGCAGTATTTCTCAAGTTACAATGTTTTCGGGCAGACAGCCAGATAGATGGACATGGCTAAACGGACTCGGGTTGTTCTGATGATAAGGAATATAAATACTTTTCCTTACCGGACAGGCCTCCTGTACCTCATAGGTGTAGGGTATAATTAAAATTGTCCAAAAAATATGTATGTAAAAAATTGGCCGAGGAACGCCATTCATCAATATAAAGATGATTTTTTTTCTGTGAACCCATTGGAATATTGAATTTTAATATAAAATGACTATAAATAAAAGTTTCCCTAGAATTATGTGGTATTTCCATGAATATTACCAACATCGCCTACGCAAACACAAAAATGCATACCCAATCATAAACGTTTTTACCATCAGCACAACAGCTTTAACAAGGACTATAACAACAACAATCATAGACACGGCGTTGAGTTCGTCTACGCGTCTGACAACTTATGATGCCCCCATAGGATACACTTTTATCAGTTATTTAGTGCGCTACTGTGAATCCCTCTCGAAACCCTCGAAATCCCGGGGTTGTCTATACAAATTATTTATATAGAGCTGTTTGAAAAATAAGTCCAACGGTCTCTTATGAATTAGTTTATAGTGTATTTTTTTAAAGTGATACTTCATAAAAAAATAGTTATTTAGATTATTTTATTAGGTGACCAATTATATTATTTCTCATACAGCTCTAGGATTTTTTTTTGAAATTCGAAAGTCGTGGGTCAAAAGGCTTAGTTAATGGAACCCATATTATCATTTTCAATTATCATTTTCAATTTTCAATTTTCAATTTAAACAATATTTGTATTTTCTACACATAGCAGATGAACTTTTAAATATTATTTTCACACATGTTTCGTTTATTTAAAAATTCAATATATTTTGAATGTTACATGTTGATATATATTTTTTTATACCCTACACTAAAAGTGAAAGGGTATATTATCCGTTTGAGTATCCATTTGAAGAAGGGCTATTTGGTATTGGAAAATTGGCGTGAATGGTCCACTTTGACCTGTGATTCACCCACTTTTATATGACACTCAATTTTACGAGAGAATTTTCCTTTGTATTTCAATGGAGCAATTTGTATTTCCAATCAGTTTATCTCATTCTTATTTCAGTGTAGATGTGTGTTGTCGTCGGTTATTTTTTTTATGCGGCCCTCACTGTTGTCTCCGACGATATGGAATAAGTGAACCTCCAAGTCCTGTAAAGTATCGTGTGGTTGGGTATATAATATATATTTATGTATGTAGGTTTATGTTCGGCATACTACAGACGAACACCTTTTCGAGGTAAGCAGACGAACGGTAGCACACCAACAATGCTGCTCCTCTTAAACGATCCGCGCCGTGTCATTCGCGCTGTTTGCAAATCTTTTGTTTGTTGGGTGATAATGAGCGACGTCCAAGTATGTCTGCGTCGCCCATCTGTGCAGATGTATTTGTATTTCTTCATTTCCGGGTTAAATATGTCATGAAATTTGTGTTGGTTGGAGCTCGAGGCTGTCACCCGTCACCCTGCCACGCTTGCTGGCTGGCTGCTTGGCGGTTTATTTAACTTTCGGCATGAAAGGAACTTTAACGTAATGTTTCAGTGCGGGTATTTGGTGACTGCTGTTTGTTACTTGCTGTTGGCTTTAACGAGTATCAAACAAGTTAACAATATATGTGTGTTCGTATAGTCAATGAGTGGCTTCCGGATGTGTACAGCAATTAAAAAACAAAAAAAAAAAAAAACGTGCTGAGTAGTTATTTTACTAGTGCAACTATCACACCACTTCAAAGAATAACTATAGCTACTCCTTCTACAATATACGCACAGTATATGTATTTTAAAATCATAATAAATTGACAGGAGTCCATTGGGGCTTTGGATAATTGTGTTTTTAATTTGAATAATTAAATAATTCAAAATTATAAATTTAAAGGGACGAGAAGAGAATAAATTACATCTTCAAAATCGCAATTAGTAGTCGAGAAGTTTGACACTCTCATGTTTGCAATCTCTAACTAGGTTAGCTCTCTTTCTCGCACCCATTCAAACTATGTTTCTTCAATATGATTATTTCATCAATGTTATGATTTTTTTCACCAACTACCAGATTCATCATATTCATTGAATTCATTATTTCTCATGTTCAAAATGTGGTTCTTAAACATGAAATTTGCAAATAAATATATGTCTCCATTTACATATTTATATTTTTTTATAATTTCTTTAAGATTAATTTTTGCTTAATTTATAAAATATTTTTTTAATGATATGAGAATTTTCTTCGTTTATTTCTAAAAAGAAACTAAAATATTTTATTAAAAAAAAATAATAATAGTTTTATTAAATTTCAATATTAATGAATACGTCGAAACAAACATTTTTTGTTTCAAATTGTCCTAAAAAACAAATATTGTTTACAAAAATAAAAACTTAAACGAATTTTTTTTTTTCGAAATTTAAAAAAAAATCGTTTTTCTTTTCGAAATTAAATAATTTTCGAAAAAATATTTTTTTGAAATAAAAAAAAAAAATTAAAACATTTTCGAAAAAATATTTTTTTGAAATTAAAAATAAATCGAAAAAATATTTTTTACGATTTTTTTTTAAATGGTGTTTTATGCGATATCCGATTTTGATTTTTAACTCTGCAATGTCTTTGTCTCGTAGTCCAACACACCAAAGCACTAGGGCGTCTACTAAATAATAATTATTAAGAAAACATACAGATAGTGGTTCATCATATTGATACCCCCGTTACTAAATGACTTATTGATAAATGCCTTCATTATATATATGAAGTTATTCATCACAAAACACAAGAAAATGTGTACATATAACAAAAATGTTAATCATTGTTATATATATTAAATTTGTTATTGAGAATTAATAAATAATTAATTATTTAGTAATATCAATAAAAAATTTAATTCAATAGAAAATTATTTAATAGAAATTAATTTAATATATTGCAAAACCAATTAAAGATTGTTTTACATTGATATTATTTTTTGTTGGAAATATTTTTTATCAATATGTAAAATTGGGTTTAAAATGAAAATATTTTATATTAAATTTTATAAACATCAGAACGCGTTATATATATTATGCGGTTACACACAATTTTTAGCAGGCATTCTAAGAAATTGTTAACGGCGAATTGTATTTCAATATTATCTGCAGCTTCTTCAACAATTTCAACTGCATCAACAATATTAACAGCTTTATTTTCCTTGTTTAAAGGAAAAGGGGCACGCGGTTGTTTCTTTGAAAGAAAAAAAATGTATGGACGAACAAAATTAAATCCACAAGAAAAAAATCAGCAGAGTTGCATTTTAAGAAAATTAATATATCAAAGTAACAAATAAAAGTAGTAAATACAATTAATAATTTAATTGTATTGTTATTATATTAAATATATTCCTATTAGTATTTTTAATTACAAAATGTGTAAATTCAATTAATTAATTGGTAAATACATTCATAATTTTAATTGTTTTCAATTAACATCAATTGTTATATATACGTACAATATCTTTTTTCTATGTATCGAGCATCAATATTCAATACAATGAATTTGAATCGTTATATTGATGATTCATAATATCTATGAATAATTTAAAATTTTGTTGTAAATTGTTCATAATATTTATGAATACAAATTTCAATATGATGAATATTGTTGAACTAATTCTTTTTTGAAAATAAATTAATTGATGTGTTTAGAAAATAATATGCGAAAAATCATATTAAAAAAAATTATTGTTCAAATAAAAAAATCTTCTTCTGTGACTGTTTACTCGAAAATTATATAGGCCTTTTGATATTGCCATCTCTTACAGTGCTGCAATTACTTGGCGCATTACGATTTTGGCTTCTGAAGTGAGACATAAAACTAAATTTCCATTTTTATCCGAAACAAAAGAATGATTATCTCACATGTTTCGATTGAGTAATTACAACCGCCCTATGTATAGGGGATTCTGAGTGAACCAATATTTTATTTTTCTTTATTGTTATTATTTTGGCATCAATGCATACAATTTATTATTTACTATAGGTTATGTATCTGTGTTTACTCTATGAATACTGTATATTTAAATACGCAAAAATACACACACAGATTTCATTGCATAAAAATGGATTTGTAAAAGGCATTTTGCATGCAGATCATGTTCCTTCTGCCTGCCTTCATGAAACTAGGGTTAAAATTTGACCTACATTTAAAATCAAAATCAATGTTGTGCCAATAAAGGCTCGCTCCATCAGATCATTGCATCTCCGCGACACGATGAAGTAAATTAATAATAAACTGACAGTATATAGCTTATAGTAATAATTTTACAAATTGGTATATTAAGAATTTGCATTCAGAAAAAAATATTGTCGTGAATTGCACTGCTCAGAAAAAAATAGAAGAGTGGATTATTATTATGAATATTTCATAATACTGATGAAGTTTGTTGATGTAATGTAATGTTATTTTTTCTGTATGCGATACTCAGAATGCGCCAAATGGTGAACATATACTTTGCGCAAATGCCGACCGTAGCCAAATGTTAAAATGAAATATATTTGCTGATACCATAAACAATCACATATAAATACATTGCCAAAAAGTACAATATATATAAATATGGACTACAAAAATTGGTGATACACTCTGAGAATAACAAAAATTGGAGATTAGGATACACTCTAAGAATAAATGTAGAAAACCGATTTCCTCTTATAAATGTAGTAAATTCCAATGATGTGAAAATAATAAATGTACGCAGAAAAGTATATACAACTAATACACTACATTTTGCCATTCTACCTTTATATGTGTAAAAAGCGTCGGTAGCTCAATTGGTTAGTGCGTTGGACTACGAGCCAAATGTCTGTTGTATATATAATAGGTTTTTACAGCTTACCTAAACAATACATTGTTGCCAGCAAAAGTTGTTTGGGTCAGTAATATTTTTAGCGTCTTGCTGCCCGTTTTAGTACACGAATAGAAAATATTTGTTTGATTATAAATACTTGAATGTATTTATAACAAAATTCGAAATCACCATATAAATATTAGGAGTAAAATCTAATTCCATTATAATTGAATTGTATTATTATTTTGTTCAGATTGAAATTACATTATATGATATTTAAAGACACATTGCTTTAATCGCGGATTTATATGAATGTTTCTGTACAAACAGATATATTTCATCAGATATCATATGAATATTTGTAATTTCTGCTATGTACACAGCTAATGTCAAAAAAAGGTTCTTGGAATTATATGTATTTGGTTATTTGGGGGTGACAACGAATTTACAAATAATAGAATTAGTATGACAACGCTTTAATTATACGTATGTTTGGTTTTGCATATCGGTTTATTTCTGATTTTCGTATAATGGTTTCGGTTACGGTTTCGGGTTTAAAAATGAAACGGTTTTAAACGGATATCGATAAATATAAAAAAAAATATAAAAATAAATATATATATATATATATATATATATATATATATATATATATATATATATATAAAACATGATCATATGGACCGTTTCGCCTACATCCAAGTATTCTCATCAGTTATCTTTCTGTGATGACATCATACATAGCATCAAATATTTCGTATATACGAACTTTATTCGAATATTTACGTAATAACTCAAAAACTTTAGGCAATATTAAAAAACTGAGTATGTGGTTTTTCTTACAACTTTCAAGTCCATCGGATTATCGTACTAAACTTGGGGATAATTTTTACTTCTTGTACTGTCTAATGGACTAAAATAACATTATTTTTAAAGATGATTTGTAGGTAACTTCGGGAATGGCATATTGTTGACCGGAGCCCTAAATCTACTGTATTTTTTGCGATTTGACAATTTTGCCAAGTTCTACTAAATCCCTGCTCTAACCAATTTGTTTTTTAAACAGTAGACAAATGATCGATTCTCCGCTTCGATGGCCCACTTGTGCAACCCTATTATATACTTGTTCCATAGAAGAACGTCGTATCATCGTTTGGTACTTGCTTGGCATGCTTATGCTTAAATTATAAAATGATTCTTAGAGTGGCTCGTGGCTCGAGCCATTGTTTGTGATGAGAACTGTTTGGAGAGATCAGATTGTGTGCAAGTATGTGGCGGTGCCTACGTCTTCGCCCGGTTGCACTCATCAATGAATGCCTGCTGTTTGAAGAAGGGCGACGTTTGGCTGGGGAGGGCAGTGGCACTGTAGGGCGGTTATGAATGGATGGTGATTCAGTTTATTGGGGTTTGTTTATATGTGGCACACATTCAGAGTATTAGTTATTGAGCGTGCACGATAGACTCAAGTGCTTCCATCAGTGCATGGCTAGAAATGAGAAAATATTGCATTTAAAAGGTTTTAATATTTTTCAATATTTTCGTATTAATTGTTTGCTGTTTTTCTCGGCGCACAGCAGCTGGTATTGGCGCAAATATGCAATTGCCACTTGGCCATTCATTCATCAATTGCATCACATATCTTTTCAATTAATCTGTCAATATTGTCTCAATAATGGCCTAGACCCACAACACACGCCAACTTCTATTTTCGTTCGCTTAGTTAATGCAGTAATCGTTTGTTTTGTTTTTAACGTTATTATTCTTTAATCGTTTCAGCTTCTTAATATTTTACACATAACATTATAAACTGTTGGAACGGCATGGTGAAAATGGAATCCACCGAAGAACAGGACAGAAAGTTAGTACTAGAATTTTGCCACTTGCTGGAAAAATCGAAGCAATTATTTAATGGACTCAGGCAAGGCATACATACATATTAATTTAGATTCTGATAACAACAACGAAAATAACTCCCACAATGCATACTTTTGATTGCAGAGATCTGCCGCAATATGGTCATCGTCAGTGGCAGGCGTATTTCGGACGCACGTTTGACGTGTACACCAAACTTTGGAAGTTTCAGCAGCAACATCGAATGATTTTAGATTCGAAATATGGTTTAAAACGTTGGCAAATCGGTGAAATTGCTAGCAAAATTGGGCAGCTTTACTATCATTACTAGTAAGTAAAAATATCAAATAGAAACTCGCATTAATTATAGAAATTATTTTTTTTTAATTTGATGTTGATGTTATTGAAAATATACAAGCCGGCCACAGCAGTCCAGAGGTAGCGCGCTGGACTTGCATTCTGAAGGTCTCGGGTTCGAATCCCGGCTTGGGCATGGGCGCACGTGGTGATATTAACCACAAAATTGTAGGGAATAGATTTCACAGTACAATGGATATAGTCTGTCTGAGTGCTGTGGATCTTAGAAGATATTCCAAAAAAAAAAAAAAAAAAAAAAAAAATACAAGATATAGATATAAAATTTAAAACGTATTGATAGAATTCACCTAAAAATATGTGTTCCAAAAATAGGCGTGATCCGGCTACATTTTTTTTTACATTATTTCCGGGGTTATCATAGTGAAAATTTTAGTCGTAAATTATTAAAATCAAATATATGAAATATTAGACTTACAAAATTTTTAATATAGGCGTAGTCCGCCCACTTAAAAAAAAAAATTAATAGTTTTTTATACTTTTATATAAAATTTTTAATTTATGGGGATATAAGACGTAAATATCTGATATGTGAATAAAATTCTGAGGGTGGGGTTCCAGCATAATTAAGAACTTTAAAATTAAGGTATACAGTTAAATATCTCACATTAAGGTGTAGGGTATTCCATAGTCGGGCCCGACCGACTATAAAAGTCCGTCCCATGTGATCGACCTTACACATGTGACCTAACTTTCCCAACTCGTTTTTATATATAGATTTCAAAATAAACGAAGAAAATTTCAGCTTATTGAAAAGTATTTATTTTATAAATCAAGCAAACAGCATTTAACAATTAAATAATATAAACCTAATAAGAATTATTAACACATAAATGTGTAAATGAAGAACATATTTTGTTTGTAAATTTGATGTTTAAGAACATCTTTTTGAACATGAAAAATATTATATTTTAATTCAATAAATGAAATCTTCAATATGATGTATTTGGTAGATGGTGAAAAATTAATAATATTGATGAATAAATTTAATATATCGAATATTTTTTTAGTGTATAAAAACAGAAAATAGGACGGTATTTTCCTTTAATTAAGAGAAACAAATTCGATCAAAGTTAACATTAAATACTATTTCGATCGAAACTTCGAAAGTATTTCTATTTTTTAGAACTAAATTTGAGTTCCGAAAATAGAAATACTTTTGGTTTTTTGTAATTGCATATTTTATACAGAGAGTCTTTTTTAGGCACTTTATGTTTTTAGTCGAGTTAATTCCGGTAATAAATGCATCAATCTTTCCGGGATGAAATCATGTATATAAACTTTGAATTTGAAGTGCCTGTTTTTTAATATATCTTTTTTTCAAATTGTAACATTTCAGTTTAAGAACCAGCGAAACCAACTACCTGAATGAAGCGTATCAATTCTATGCAGCTATTAGAGGCAGAGCGTATTATTCGCGTGCCATCAAGGAGGACCGGCCCGATTTGATGGTGAAGAAACTTCGCTACTATGCGCGATTTATAGTGGTCTGTTTGCTTTTAAAAAAGATGAAACTGGTTCGTGAGTTGGTGACGGAGTTGGAAAAACAAATACAAGAATACACTACAACGTATGTTTCTCAAGTATAATTTTTGTTTACTTAAAATATTTCATTCATTGCATTAGTTACGAGCCGGAGGACCATTTGGAGTGGTCATTAGTTTTAGAAGAAATAAAAGGTTTTATTAAAGCGGAAGCTGCTGTTGCTGTTCTTCATGCGGATTCCAATCCAATCATACTATCACACAGGTGAGAGAAATTAGGCCATCGTCGCAGACATTGCCGCGACCCATCGCCCGTGCTTTCTTAGTGAGGAAATATGGAATTTATATTTATTGTAATGTAAATAATATTTTCAGTTGTTTATTGTTTGGTTAACACTCGTTAACACTGAGTTATTTCAGTTTTTTTTTTTATTTTTGTTTCGAGTTTAGGTGAAATTTTGCAACCACAGAAGACTTACCAAATTCCCTGTATGTGGTGCTCCTGTGCCACCCTCATTTCACTTCCTTGTACATATTCATAGTTCGCACATAATTCACAGCACGCATATTGCCTTTCTCAACTTCAATCAATTCACTGCATTGCACTTTACTTCACTCACATCAAATTCGATCGTTCGTTCATATTTGTTTTTCGAATGGGCAACAATTTTGTTGCACATGCGCACACAACACATTCATTCGCATTATTGGTTCTTCTGTGAAAGCACGGGCTTCCGAAACATTTCCATTAGAATAGCCCAACTTCCCCAATTAATGGTCTCAGTGGTTCCGGTTCTAGGTTGTCGCCCCTTACAACGCCACCATGCGAGCGATCGCCGCACATGACGCTCAGTCTGCAGGAAATACTGATTGTAGGCTCAGCATGTGAACAGGCGAAGTTCTCCGAATTAACAATGGACATGTTTAGGTAATGGAATCTATGGAGAGTGCATTCGAAAATATCAGCTAACAATTTAAGAATCATTTTTCCAGAATGTTGCAGACGTTGGAGCGTGAACCGACGGAATCGGGCACACATCCGATGAGCGTGTCGCATGGCGGAATGCATTTGGGACACGATGCAAGTCCGGCAGCTAGTCGTATACCACCATATGGTGTTCCAGGCTCTAAGGGTTACTTAGAAAATGGTCGTCATTACCGAGACAATCCTCACAAATATTTACTGTACAAGCCTTCGATTAGTCAACTTCTGGTGTTCTTAGCTAGCGGATTTAAGGAATTGCCTCCGGGAGGCGCTCTACTTTTATATATGTCAGCGGACGGATGTTTCTCGACTACAAAACATCCAGAAGACTGTGAGTATTGCATAACTTGGTTCAGTTATAGAATTCTAAAATGTTACCTTTTGCAGTTGGTTATGAATTAGGTGGACTCGCCACCAGCGTCAAACGTGATGGCGTTGATGGCGGTGGTATCGCCTGTCGTGGAAAGTCATACAAGGAAAATCATTGCCTCTATCCGGGCGATTTATATCCATTTACACGACGACCAATGTTTATCATAATCGACTCGGATAATTCATTTGTCTTTCAACACATACCAAGATATTTTGGCCAACCACTTGTTATATTAATGTCACCGCAAGATGTACCGCCAGCTTTTCAAGGTGAATCCAATTTTCAAATTCAAATTAATCCAGTTAATAATCATGATTCGTATAGCTGATGTACAACATCATGGTTCACTCTTTACATTGTTCCTGCATTCTCCACTGACCGCTCTGTGTTACATTTGCAATGTTGGTGACGTTCCCATACATCACTGGGAACGTTGCCAAACTTATGTGGATAGATTTATAACCGAGGCATCAAGACTTGTGACCAGATGTAGAATAGATGAAATCGAACAAGGAATAGGTTTTATAGGTATGCCATTCATATTTATTGCATCCCAGCGGGAATTGTTATCTTTGACCACAATGAAAAGCAGATCTGTTCCATGGACGTTTGATGGCAATGACTATAAAGATGACTATAAAGACTCCCCAGCAGGAAAAAACGATGGGTCAAAGTTTGGATCACTTCTGCGCCAAGAATACCCAACTCTGGCCTATATCAAGCCTTGGCTGAAGACTGGTTAAGCATTAGGCAACATAAAAAAGTGTCAAGACTTGACAGCAATTAGTGGCTCAAGACTGGTTCTTGATCTGTGAGTTCCGGCTAAGTCTTGTACGAGAACTAATTAACCATGCCTTGATATAAATCTTGGGGGAGCGCTAATTAATCAGGCATTAGTCTGTGCGTTCCGGCTCAGTCTTTTATTAACCAAGCATTGGCCGTTCTACATGGGATGTCAAACTAAATTTGTTATTTATTGATTGTATAGAATATATAATTAATGAAATGTCATTGCCACATTAGCGTTCATCGGTAATTGGTCTAATGCCTGACATCGTCAATGATATGTCATGCAAGACGAGTGGACATTTATATGAAAATTTCAATGACATGATATAGAGCAAAATTTGTGAATTGAATAATAACTGATTAATATTAAACCAATAATTTTTTTTTAATTATTACCTTTTTATAGACTCGTCTTATGTGCAATTCTTTGGAGATGATTTTTTGCGTACGCTCATTTTACGCTTTGTCTTCTGTGATATTGTGCTAAGATTACATCGAGGTTTCCGAGGACGCCATATGAGACCTCGATGTGAACCACCATTGCCATCCAATGAGTTACTCGAACATCCATCACTGTCGCATATTATATTCCAATTAGCAACAGCACTCGATGTGCGCGGCCATTTTTCCGATGGTCCCGAATGCGACTGATGATTTATAGGCATAATACAAATTTATTATTACAATTTTACGTATATACGATATGAAAATTACAATTCTTATTCTGAATTTTTTCTATAATTTATTTAATTTTTATTCTTTTACTCAAAATTAAAAATAGATATACACATATATATTATATATAAGAATAGGAAACAAATTTTTATATTTCTTTTTGCTGATTCCAATAATTATTATTATTACGTGAAAAAATAATACATAATATTATATAAGAAATATACATAAATCATGTGGTAATCCGAGTATATACAGTATAAAACATATACATACAAATAGTTAAAATACAAGCTGAGCTTCATACGAGATGAAAAAACATTTTTCAGCAATTGAACGCAAATTAAAAATACTATCGTAATATTATCGTAAATCAATAAAACTAAAATATAATATTCGAAAGGGTTCTTCAAGAATTGTGCGCTTGTTGGTCAAAACCGATAGGAAATGATTCTGATTATGTTGCCCCTCTGCTTTATAGTAGTCTTTACAGTATAGCCTCGGTTCACCATCTATATTTGTCTTATTATCGCATGGTTATCTTAACTAAGCCAAACCTAGATAATGAATAAAAATTTAAGATGGAGCTGTAATCTTATTTTTTTTTTACTGTGCATCATGATGATGTTACTTCATCTTGATGCCTCATAATAATATATAATATACTCATTTTATAATATATTTTTGCGGAGAATTTTATACTAAAAGAAACAGAAAATTAAAAAAATATATATATATATATATATATTATTGTTCAGAAAATCGGCAACAGATAGCGAAAACAATTGCAAATCACAGTAGAAAAATTGCATAGAAAGGTAAAACATTATACGAACAATTAATATTAAATAGTATAGAATGAACAAAAACAAGAAATAAATTAAAATAGTCAAATACGTAAAAATGTAACTATTCAATTTTGTACTTTCTGTTTTATTTAAATTCAAAAATAGCAAAATAAATAATGATTAAACTTATGTATTTCTATTATAAATATATCGCTTTAATAATGCCATTATTTGTATACAAGGATTTATGATGAATGAAATAATATGATTGATATATATATATATATGAAAATAAATAAAAACCAAATTAATTAATTTCATATTTTGAAATCATTTTTGGCTGGTTGGAATTTTATGTAAACATAATATATAATTGCCTGATAAATCATTTGTGAACAGGGTTGTATTGAGACTTGAACAGTGTTGTAATGAGCTTTGTGGCAGATGTTATAACTTTACATATTTCGAAGTTCGACAATTTGTCGAAAATCAGTATACCAGTAGTAAATTTCAGGCGTAATAAGCCTCTCCTTCCCGACTAAATGATTTCCTTTCTTCTTTTTTATATGAAATGAACATCACCAAATCAATTGGCGCCGATTCTCTGGAAGGTGTGCTAGAAATACACTAGCCTCATTGATGGCAGAATGTTTATTGAGCATGCTAAGAAGTTGTTATAGCAGGGCTTCTAGTGGTAACGCCTGGACAAATTTACTACAGGGATGTTATATGTAGCACTTTCGACAGGCGATATTTTAGATAAAATATCACTTCAAATTTAGGTTGTGATAGAGAAGCGAAAATAACTAAAATATAAATTTTAAAGAATGAATTTATATTAAATTTCATGCAAATTGTTTAGGCATATTTACATACAATCACTTCGCCAACAATCGCTTCGACAGTGATAGTACAAATCTTGCCACTGATTTACATTATTATATCAAGGAAACATTTTGATGGTGCCCCTTAATATGGTGTGTGTTCTAATAGAAACATAATAATTACGACATCCAAATTTCGTTTACTTTACATTTAATTTATTTTGTATCCATCCCATTCCTGACCAGGTCATCACCGTGATTGTCCTGACCAGGTCACCGTCAACACGCCCACCGTGACAACAGGGTGACTCTATATTTCAGTGGTTATTCAACGAAGACAACCGGGTGACTCATAAAATTTTGACGAAAAGAAAATGACGTCCAGTGTTGTCCTACTCAATGTAAGCTTTTTTAATACTGAACATGCAGAGTCAGTAATTAATACGTTCAAATTATTGAAGTCGGTTGTTTAGAGCACACTCGACATCGTGCTGTGCTCGATTTCCCAGTATTTCTTTTACTGAAATCTACACTATTTTACTCATTTCTACTCCCCACATTTTTCAAATCTACTCCTTTTGCATTGGCGAAAGTATAAACACTGATCACGCTGCTTAGAATATCAAGTACATTTTTATGATTTTCATTAACGCCACTGGACAAATTTGATATCATTTCACAATAAAAACAGAAATATAAAAATAAGCATTACATAACAAACGATACAATATTTTCAACGAGTACCAGTAAATTAAAACAAAAGAACCAAACATCTTTACATAGAACAAATTAATCTAATTAACAAAACGTGTTTTTTTCATCCACAACAATTAAGTTAATTCAATGGGTTAAAAATGTGCCCACTAAAATATTACATTTTAATGGTAAAAGTGAAAATAAAATATCCCGTGATTTAAATTATCAACACGTGATGGACGCGGTCGGACTTGGTTCTTCTGCGACGAAATCTCAAGTCGTTCTACAATTTTGCCTTCGAAGGATTTAAAAAGACGATGGCGATGTATACTAGGATGTGCCATGTACCAGGATACTGTTTTAATTCTAGAAGAAATAAAAATACATTTGATTCATTTTCTGTCAATTCAATAAAAATTACTCCGCGAATTCTAATGGAGTACCTTTTCCAAATATTCATCAACTATCTTCCTATTTGTCAGATGTTTAATTGATGGTTGCTATACATAATCGCAAATTTGAAAGATGGTTGCTAGCAATATTTTTCGTATTTGACGGATGTTTGAGAGATGGTTGTCTCAAATACGATTTAAATAATTTGTAAATAACTTGATATTTAGGGCTGTGATATTTCTGGCAATCATCTTTGTTTTCTTAGTGTACAAATGTACGTTAACAGTCGTCTTCTATCTTAAGTTGCACATCATTTTTTTGATTATTGATAACGCTCGAAATAAAGAATGTGCATTTTAAAATTAAAATTATGAATTAAAAATGGCCAACAAATCGGGCATGTGAATAGAAATGTGGAGTTTAATTGTTTAATGCCCCAAAATGCCCAATAGTGCAACACTGTTCAGCACATGTATAGTGGTCTCACTTTGACTGCAGGCATTCTCCCAAAAGAAAAGTGCAGACTGTAATTACAAAGAATCAGTGTTGCCAGGTTTAATTTTGAGTCTCCGTACCGTAATTTTGGTGTACGATTTACGGTTGTACAATAATTTGCGATAATTTTAGCAACACCAAATTATCGCGAAATACAGCGATGTCCGCCTGTCTGTTGAAATCACGATTACGGTAAAACTAGCTTGTGGTCGGCTTAGACAAAACTATAAATTTCATAATTCGTACTAACTTCATCACAACAACTATCACAATTTGCATACTTCAAAATGGATAACGGCACAATAAAAATAAATTATTATAATATTATAATAATATTATTATAATAGATTTAAAACATTTTGAATAATAAATCAACTTAATATTGCATATCATTTTATTTGAATTGTCAACTTAATTTTGAATCAATATGCAATTTTTTTCAAATTTACACTCCGGTGACAACGATATCGTCTACAATTCGTTCGGATAAGGCCGTTGTTTTTTTTTTTTTTTTGTTACATTTTATGATTGAACTACCCAAAACAATAACAATAATTTGATTGCTTTGTAATATATAAACCGATAATTTCAACACTGACGTACTACTTTCGGCTCCCGATCACCTGGCAACACTGCGAAGAATAGCAGCAAGCATCCAGTGAAAACTTCATTTTGCCAGTTTTCCGTGTATTTTACAGAATAAATGAAAGGAAAAAAGACTGTTTAAGAATATTTTAAACTAATTAGATCGGAAAACAATTCCAAATTAATTTAAAATAAGTGATCTATTTTGCGAAAGGTTATTTACGAGTAAGTTCATTAATTTTTTAGATATATGCTACAGTTCAATGCAATTGCATTGTATAAATTTACTTTGAAGTGGTGTAAAAATTGAAAAATGAAATACAAATACACAAACTGTTCGTAGTGTGTCGTCTCAATAATATTTTGTCTGCTGTTGACTACAAACTCGTTGCAAGCTGCGTGGTATAATCGTCCAGGGAGGATTCCTCGTTGGTAGGGTGCACAGGGTGTTTCCCTTGACCGCAAGTAGTATTGCAAAAAACCCTTTTTTTGTCTGTACATCTGTAACAAAAAAAATATATATTTTGAAATATGCCATTTCATAGTCAGCAGTCTTTGTTTTTATGTCAGAAATAGTTATCTACTAATAAAAAATTATATTTTATATAATATATTTTGATATATATATTTGTTTATTTTATAATAAATTTTGCAGCACTAATTAACATACAATTAAAACAAAATGACGTGGGAACCACAAGTCGAAGGGTTACAGCAAATAATAACGATTCTGAAGGAGTCGCAATCTCCGGATACTGCAACACAGCTGGCAGTCCAAATGGTGAGTACAATTGTGACAGATTTAAGTTCGTCTTCTGATAAAAGATTTCCAAGTCAATCTTTAATAACTAATATATTACTATTAAATGCACAGATTACGACTAGAAAACGATTGCAATGATTAAAAATATCCAACTAAATGTATTATAAAATTTTTATTTTACTTTGTAGAAATTGGAAGAGCTTAACCAGTATCCAGACTTCAACAATTACCTTATACATGTACTGACAAAATTAAAAACTGAAGATGAACCAACACGTTCACTTAGTGGTCTTATTCTTAAAAATAACATACGTATCCATGGCAACAACCTGCAAACAGAAATATTGGAGTATATAAAAAATGAATGTCTTCAGGCTATTGGTGATCCATCTCCTTTGATCCGCGCAACTGTTGGTATATTGATAACTACCATTGCCAGTAATGGCGGTATACAGAACTGGCCGCAACTCTTACCCTCACTCTGTGATATGCTCGATTCTCAAGATTATAATGTTTGCGAGGGTTCGTTTAGTGCTTTGCAAAAAATATGTGAAGATTCTGCCGAAATTTTGGACTCTGCAGCGCTTAATCGTCCGTTAAATGTCATGATTCCGAAATTTTTACAATATTTTAGTCACACTAGTCCGAAGATCCGTTCCCATGCCATTGCTTGCATCAACCAGTTTATAATAAATCGATCACAAGCACTCATGTTGCACATTGACACGTTTATTGAGAATCTATTTAATTTGTCATCAGACGAAGATCACGAAGTGCGCAAAAATGTTTGTCATGGTCTTGTAATGTTGCTCGAGGTGCGAATGGATCGGTTATTGCCTCACATGCCACAAATTATCGAGGTAAATTTTGAAATTTTATGTACATTTTGTATTTGATGGTTTTTTTCTTCTGTAGTATATGCTAATACGAACACAAGATTCTGACGAGGGTGTTGCTTTAGAGGCATCTGAATTTTGGCTTTCGTTGGCTGAGCAAAGCATTTGCAAGGACGTGCTGGCGCCGTATTTGCCACAGTTGGCCCCTGTTTTAGTACGGGGTATGCGATATTCTGAAATTGATATCATTCTGCTGAAGGGTAATGTAGAAGAGGATGAAATGGTCCCCGACCGTGAAGAAGATATTCGTCCACGTTTCCACAAATCACGTACGCATACCATAAAATCGGGCGAAGCAGGAACTGAAGAAGATGACGATGATTTTGACGATGGACTGGACGATGATAATTCGCTTTCAGAGTGGAATTTGCGCAAGTGCAGTGCAGCTGCTTTAGATGTGCTGGCTAATGTTTTTCGAGAAGAATGTCTTCCTATTGTTTTGCCAATTTTGAAAGACACACTTTTTCACCAGGAATGGGTGATTAAGGAGAGTGGTGTGCTGGCTTTGGGTGCCATTGCCGAAGGTTGTATGCAAGGCATGATTCCACACTTGCCCGAATTGATTCCATACTTAATAAACTGCCTATCGGACAAAAAAGCCCTTGTGCGGTCTATAACATGTTGGACCCTGTCTCGCTATGCCAACTGGGTTGTGAATCAACCGCATGATCAATATTTGAAGTCACTTATGGAGGAGCTTTTAAAGCGCATTCTTGACTCAAATAAACGAGTGCAAGAGGCAGCTTGTTCAGCATTTGCTACACTCGAAGAAGAGGCATGTACAGAGTTGGTGCCGTACTTGGAATATATTTTAAAGACGTTAGTCTTTGCGTTTTCAAAATATCAGCATAAAAACCTGTTAATACTTTATGATGCAGTTGGCACACTCGCTGACTCCGTGGGACACCATTTAAATAAGCCGCAATATATTGATATTCTAATGCCCCCCCTAATTGAAAAGTGGAATTTGCTTAAAGATGATGACAAGGATTTGTTTCCTTTGCTCGAGTGCTTATCCAGTATAGCTACAGCACTACAATCGGGTTTCTTGCCCTATTGCGATCCAGTTTATAGACGGTGTATTTCATTAATAGAGCAAACATTAAATCAGGATATGGTATGTTTAAAATATATTTGTAATCCAAAATATCCGTAATGTTTCATTGTAGGCCTGTAAAACAAATCCGGGTTTTGATCATCCTGACAAGGAACGCATGATTGTTGCTTTAGATTTACTGTCGGGACTTGCAGAAGGGCTTGATGGTCACATTGAGTCGTTAGTGGCTAATAGTAGCATTATGCAACTTCTCTATCAATGCATGCAGGATATTCTGCCGGAGGTATTTGGGTACTTTTGTTTAGCTGTTGTTCTATGATTATTTTCCAAATGTACATAACAGGTGCGCCAATCATCGTTCGCCTTGCTAGGTGATTTAACCAAAGCCTGCTTTCAACATGTTCATCCATTTATGTCAGAATTTTTCCCAATTTTGGGCCAAAATTTAAATCCAGATTATATATCAGTTTGCAATAATGCTACATGGGCCATTGGAGAAATTTGTATGAAACTTGGTGAGTACATTTCTTCATTTTATGCAATTGAATCTCAAATTTATTGAAGGTCAAATACATTTGGGTATTTTGTTGTGTTCTTTAAATCTGTATATATATATTATCTATTTTTTCTATATGTCTAAAGGAGAGGAAACACGGCAATATATTCATCTTGTACTTAAGGAATTGTTTATTATCATCAATCGACCTAACACGCCCAAGACACTATTAGAAAATACTGGTAAGTCTACTACATAATTTGGGATTTTAAATCGCATACTAGGGCGTTTAAAGTTTTAGTAGTTTCTTCATTTCGAGTAACAGTTTAATTTGTAAGATTTGCTGTAGTATAAAACGAGTACAGAAATATCAGAACTATGAGCAGTATGTGCTATACGCCGACATTGACATAGTAAATGTAGAGCGTATGAATGAAAACACTACACCCGTTGGTGGTCAACGTAAAGGGTTTTTCAATAAGAGCGCTACAGATAAAAACAAATTAAATAAAACAAAAACGATTTTGGATATCAATGAAATTCTTTATTCCTGTAAAAGTACGTTCGATGCCATTATGTATGGAACTCGATTTCTTTTGCATGGCCACCACGGGCACGATTGCAGAAGTCCAGACGCTGAACCCAATTTTCGACGGTTTTCAAGCATAAATCGGCCGATACTGCTACAATTTCACGTTCAATATTCGTACGAAGTTTATCAATCGTCGCTGGCTTGTTGGCATAGACCATAGACTTGACGTAGCCCCACAGGAAATGATCTAACGGCGTCAAATCGCACGACCGATGCGGCCAATCGACTGGACCATTTCGTGAGATAACACGTTCTCCAAACTTGGTTTCCAATAAATTGATAGTGGCATTCGTTGTGTGGCGCCGTCCTGTTGGAACCACATGTCCTCCAAGTCCATATCATCCAATTGGGGCCAAAAATATTTGGTTATCATTGAACGGTAGCGATTCACAGTAACGTGCCGGTCTTGATCATCACGGAAGAAGTACGGTCCAATGACGCCGTCGGCCCATAAACCGCACCAAACCGCAATTATTTCGGGATGCAATGATGACTCATGCAGTACGTGTGGATTGCTGTCTGACCAATAACGCATATTTTGTTTATTGACGAAGCCATTCAGCCAGAAATGAGCCTCATCGCTGAAGATGATTTTTCGATGAAAATCCGAATCATTTTCAAGTTGTTGCTCAGCCCAATTCACGAACATGCGATGCTTCTGGTGGTCAAGCAGCTTCAGTTCTTGCGTCAATTTGATTTTGTAAGGATGTAGGCCAAGATCTTTTCGTAAAATTCGCCACAAGGACGTCACAGTGATGCCCAACGCTTGAGAACGACGTGTGAGAGACACATTTGGGCTTTCTTCAACTGAAGCCTCAGCGGTAGCAATATTCTCGACACTACGGGCACTTCTTTGTCTCACTGGCACGGGAACATTTTGTACTGTGCCTGTGGATTCAAATTTTTCCACTAGACGCTCAATTGTTGATCTGCTAGGACGATTATGACGACCATAAATTGGACGTAGCGGTCTTAACGTTGAGGCCACTGACTCCGAATTTCGGTAGTAAATTTTAATAATTTCGAATCGTATATCTTTCCATCAAGAAATGGTAAACCTTACTGAAGAGAAATGTCAAAAGAGCGGCAAGAAATATGGCGTCGTTTGCTGTTCCTGTCGCTCTGCTTTTGTAGCGTCCCATTTGAAAAACCCTTTATAAGAGGGAGTCGGAACCTTCTGTGAAGCGACCAAGTCAAAGAGAACCCGAAGGCGCTATGAAATTATCGAAAAAGTTCTTTAATGCAAAATATTTTTGTTATTTTAAATCAGTACACATTTTGGAAATGATTGTCATTATTTCTCAATTTTTCACTTTCAGTGGATTAAGCTATAACATTCCTTGTTTTATTCATTGGCAAAAACACTGTTTTAATTTTGAATGCATGAGTGTCCAGTCTTAAAAAATTGTTTGTAAAATCCAGTGAAAAGCATACAGCATAAAAATACCATTTCATCGGAAACGTTACTTAAGGGGTAAAACTTTAATTATTAATGCGAATGAAGAGAAGGAAGAGAACTCATTTTGCAGAACAATGTTAGTTTTTAACTTTTTATATGACAAGACAATAAGACTTTAACCGGCCAAAAGTCTAAATATTGTCATCTTTCATACTTACTATAATCACAGTGGCGTATATTTTTAGATACACTACAGGAAAGTACAACTAATTATTGTTTTTGTACCTTACACTAATAAAAGTTCGTTATGTCTATCTCCATATGTTGAAATCAATCTCGGCGTTTTTTTCATAGTTCAACCAAGCGAGTGAACTAAAATGTTCTACGCTCTACTGAACGCTCTACTGAACCTACACCTTTCACTATTTTAAAACTGACGACGCCGCTGTATTTCTGAGCTACAAAAATTTTATATGTTATCAGGAATCGCAGACAACATAATATTTGCTACGTTTAATTTTAATACCGCATCTATTTTTGTTATTATTATATCAAACCAATTCCAATTGCAAGCCTTGGTTTCAGAAGAATTTAAAAAGCTGTCAAAATAGATTGAGGCGACATCTATGAATCAGTAGCAAACATTAGAAAACTTATAAGCTAATTTTACAACCACCAATTTTTTCAGTTCCAATGAATTGAACCAGCTGCCATGTTGGTTCAATTTCTGTTTTTGCTTTACGTATAAAATTTGAACCAGTTGAAGTATGAAAAAACGCAGCTAATATTACAGGAAATCATGAAGATCAACGAAAGTCAGCACGTAGATTACGCTGCCTGGCTTTAAAAATGGATGTGATCCGTTGACCTGTGATTAGCATTCGCAGTCGTTAAAAATTGACAATTTTGTTATTGATTTAATATTTTACTGAAACCAAACTACGGGAGATCACTTCCAATTAGGGAATACAGTCCCGGTATTCGGGATTCTGAATTAAAAATTTTTATTTATTTTTATTTTGTTAATATCTACTAACGTCCACAGCACTCGTATAGATTTTATCCATTGTACAGTAAATCTCTTTTCTACGATTTCCACGAATAATGAAGTCCAGTAAGTCCAGCGCGTATATCTTCGAACTGCTTAGGCCGGCTAAAAAGTACTAATCTCGAGATTTTCGGACGATTATGCGACATCTTTTTCGTAGTAATCAAATTATTCTAAAGCTATCAACATTTATATTTTATTTCTGAAATACGCTTAACATTTTTAATTATTTTTTGATAATTGTTCTTATATCGTCGTTGTAGAACGAAAAGTCACCAAAAACATTTTCAAAATTCCAAATATTCATTTACAAAAATCTGTATATTAAGGGTTTTTCAACAGGGACGCTACAAAAGTAGAGCGACAGGGACAGCAAACGACGCCATATTTCTTGCCGCTCCTTTGACATTTTACTTCAGTAAGGTTTGCCATTTCATGATGGAAAGATATACGAATTCGAATTTCGGTAGTAAATTTTAATAATTTCGACTCGTTGTTGGCTCGTATATCTTTCCATCATGAAATGTCAAACCTTACTGAAGAGAAATGAAGAGAAGCCCTTGAAAAAAACTTTTGTAGCGCTCTTATTGAGAAACCCTTTATCTGTCATTTTTGAATCGATGATCTCAATTTTTTTACCACATGATAAGAAAATGTAAATTTATCAATTGATATTTTAACTTAAAAAATGCATCAATTACTTTTTACAATATTAATCAACAAACTCGAAATTTAAGTTTTTCATAAAAATGTATTTGGTGACTTTTCGTTCTACATCGACGATATGGTGAAAGTGGCCACTGGCCGGTCCGGGAGTCTTGTACGCTAACTTAACCTAATACGTTGATTAGGTACTGCATAGGGCTTTCCATAAATGTGACCGCCATTATTGGTTCGATATGCTTAACATTTTTAATTATTTATTGAAAATTGATTATCCCAGGTAAAAAAGTGTTGAAGTGGTTACTGTCGAGTCACAGATGACTGTTAGACTGTAGTAGATTGGGGTCTTCGAAACGGCAACCGTATTATTTGGGTCGATTCGATAAACTTATTTAATAATTTTTTAAAATGATTAATAACAGGTCCATTACGCTTAACAGACGGTTAACATACCTCTGTTAAAATTTTGTGGTTCGTGTCTGCTTTAAGTTCGCGATGAATTTAACTTCACTTGTCATTTTGAACTTAATGTCCGGACTTAAAGAGTGATTTTTCAATAAAAGGTTAAAATGCTGCATAGTATTATATATCAAGTTATTTATTGTAATGCAAAAAATAATATGTACACATTATTATTTATATTTTTTCGTCAGTGTGGAAGTAAAATTCACCAACTACATTTTCAATTTAATTTAAAAATAAGGTTTCAAAAATACTTATATACCGGGAGTTCAGATAGTGGAGGCCAATATTGGTACCAATTGCTATGAACAAGTTTATCATTCGAAAGGCATTTCAACTTTTAAAATGAACTAACTGGTTTTTATAATATTAATTAATAAACTAAAAAATAAGTTCTTGGGAAGCATGTGATTTGGTTAGTTTTACTTCTATAACGACCGACGATATATTAAAAATTATTATTTTTATATTCAAATTTAAATATTAATATAATTGTATTAAATCCGTATATTGTTTTTATGATTATTTTCTCGTTTTCTGTTTTTAGCAATAACAATCGGTCGTCTAGGTTATGTGTGCCCAGTTGAAGTGGCCCCTTATTTGCCAGATTTTGTACGACAGTGGTGTGTAAATTAAATACTCATTATAATTTTTATTACGCATAACAAAATTTACATGGAGCTTAACATAATACACGAATTTTTAAAAATATTCAGATCCAATGTAATTTGATTTTTTGGTTATCAAATCGAGTCATTTTATTATATTAATGTGCCAGTTAAAATGCTTTTTTTAATCAAAATATATATATTTATTACTATTTTTTACGACATGTGTAATTTGTTCACACCAACTTGAAAAAATGTTAATGTTTGTTACATGTACCCTAAAGATTTGGCTTTTTTTACAGCTATCACGTGTTTAACTAGGTACACGATTTGAGTTTTATTTTATCGCTGTTATTTAGTTTACCATTTTTTTAATATTTTTAATGAATGTCATAATCATAGACAATATTAATTTCGAGCTTATATTAAATTTTGACTGATTTCGAAAATGCTGTATCATAATTTCTAAAATATTTGTCATAAAACTGTGCAATATATTAAACGATGTCTTAATAAGTAAAAAAAAACTGTTTTGGTAGGCACAGCGCCGGATTTGATTCTGAATCATAAGCATCCGCAGTCATGTCCGTCTGTCTGTATTTGTTATCACAATTACACAAAAAATTTTTTGACATTTAAAAAAAAAGTCGAATCTGTTTAACTGTGTCCATCCAACTTCTTAATTATATCAAATGACTGAAAATCGTTAACGAGGAACTAAGAATTTTATCTAAAATTCGGATTGCACATTAATAGTAGAATGAACACTCACAGATTGTATTATCCAGCTCCATAAACTTAGCTTAATTAATGCTTTTTGAATTAATAATTAAACAATAATTTCACTAGGTGTACATCTCTTCGTCACATAAGAGATAATGATGAAAAGGATTCAGCATTTCGTGGAATGTGTCATATGATAACTGTCAATCCTGCCGGTGTCGTTCCCGATTTTATATTTTTCTGCGATGCAATAGCTTCATGGGTGAATCCTCCTCAAGATTTACATCAAATGATACAGAAGGTACGTTAACACAAACATTACTAAAACATACAAATTTAATAAATACTGTTTTAATCATTTTAAGATATTACATGGATTTAAAACCCAAGTTGGTGAGGAGAATTGGCGTAGATTTGTTGATCAATTCCCACCTAATCTGTCTGAGCGTTTGGTAACAATGTATAACATATAAAAAAATAACCCAAACAGAAGTTGTTGACGGAATAATGTAAGGCATTAAAACGACAGACAGACAGTAACATTTTAGGAAATTAGTTAAATCTTTTTTCCAAAACGTATATAATACTTCAGTACATTACAGTAAATAGTGATTTAAAGTAAGAATCAATTTGAAAATAACACTTTATGAATAGGTAACATTTAACATCAAATGCCTACTACCCAACGAGACAGTCCAGTTTGGAGTTAAAATAAAAGAAAAAAAAGCATGTTTAAATAAAATATATATGTATATCATTATTATAATATAAAAATATGTAACTATAAAAATTAACATTCATAGGTCAAACCTTTGAAGACTTTGATAAATAACAAATCAACAACACAATTCATACTTACTATATAAATAATTACAGGAATACTTAACGAAGTTAAAATATAATATTTAAATTCAAAAGTAAATCAATATATTATAGTCCTTAAAGATAATATGCAACTATTAATCTAAAACAACATATTTGCTTAAGTTTTAACAATACAATTAAGATTTCTTATACGTTTTGCCCAGTCATGATAAATCATTGCTTGATCCAACCGATGAAGTGTTATATAATGACTAGAACCAGAGAGTATGTATTTTATATTGAGTGTTTGTCAAATTAAGCTTAACATTGGTTATTTAAAGAAAAGTTCAGCTCCAGTTTTGTGAATTGATTTTCTCTGTTAACTTCAATTTGTAAAATTCCACTTCCATATAACCAATGTTTTTGTCAGCGTCGCCAGCAAAGTCGGAAGACAACTCTATAAATAATACGCACTATCTGCTTAAAAAAAGTCAATTTCACAAAAATTCACGCATTCTCAGACATAACTAGAATTCCGTGTTATGAAAAATACTTGTCTACGTGTATATAACTTGTAGTTTCGATTTCTAATATACATTTGGTGTACAATATATATATTTAATTTGACTGTTTAATTTGCAAGTTATTTCCTACTTTTATAAAGCAATAACTTATCATAAACATGGATGCGCGGTTTTAGTATAAACATGTTCGATAATTGAGGCGTTTGAAGTCACAGTGGTGAAAGCCATTTTCGGAAAAAAAAGTTAGATGCAGATACGGAATCTACATATCGGTCACCGGACACTTTTGAGATTTACTAATTTTGATTTCGTAGAAACTTTGCTATTTATAATTTTTTTTCTATAAAACTTTTTTTTGTTTTCTAAAATAGTCTAAAAAAGTACATTAGGTTTTGTTGACTTTTTCTATTTTATATTGCACCGTTCGTTTCGAACACTGAATTACATCCTAGCAAACAACGTACGAAGAATGTTCTTATGAAATTCGACTATCGTCAACGATTATCTGCATTATCGTTAACGATATTCTTGTTGTCAGAAAAAAATTAATTCAATTTCGATATCTAAATAAAAAATTTTATTATATCGAATTCGAAAAATTATTCAATGTTGATATTATTTCTTCCAACAGTTGCAAATTTTCTTCAAATTTTTAACATTATTAAATTGTTGGAATATTTAACAGATTTCTGATTTTTTTTAATCGGATAGTTGTCCAAAATATCCCTGATAGGCAAACATACAACAAATTCACATAATATCTACATAAAATTTCACGTCAATCATTCTTTTTTATATACGTCTTATTCTACATTTTTCACATCATCTGCGATTCTATAATATTAAGTTTTCAATTTTGAAACATTCATTACTTGGATCGACTTGTTAATATTGTTTTCATGGAAGGGCGAGAGCAAATTTCGGCAGCTGGATTTGTGAACGACTATTAATTCATACACCTTCATATTTAAAAAAAAAATATTTTTCTTTTATTTTTCCATTAATCATAATAGTAGAATTTATATATATTTTATTTTCATTGCATAAGCAATTCATAGCTTTCAAACTATATATTTTAAAAAAATATAAGCCTTATGCGTATTTTTAATTAATTATTACTATAAATCTATAGTTAAAAAAATAAAACTAAAAATTACCACTTTTAATTCATAAGCCCATGTAAATCTCCACTACTTGGAAATATCGCAAAGTTTTTGAATATTTTTATTGTTATCCGTTGAATTTATGTCAGTAATGTCATTAAAGTTTTTCATTTCGACATGGCACATGACAAACCGGTTAGCGAAGAAATTCGCAAATTGATCATAAAAAAACGCGAAATGTTACGGTGATATTTCTGCGGAATTGGGCTTACCAAAACCCACGGTTCAATCTATCATCAACAATTACAAAAAAAAAATGGAACAACTGAAGCAAAAATTCACAATCGCGGTCGAAAATCAAAAATTTCTGAACGCGACATTCGCACTTTATCTTCCATAACTAAAAATAATAGATGTAAGTACTATCAGAAATTTGTCTTTGGAATGGTCAGACAGGATTGTAAAACATGTGGGGCGCGAATGGACTCGCCAGAATATTCATAAATTGAAGTATAACTTTTATAAGGTACACCCAGAAAAAATACTATATAAATAATAGTTTTTTACTATTAAAATAGTCAATATGATAAAGTATTTTTTCTAGGTCGAAAGTCATACGCACCAAAAATGAAACGTACCATAGGGATTGCCTTCGACGTTCTATTAAATTTCCGGCGAGTGTCATGATATGGGGTTGCATGTCCGCGAAAGGAGTGGGCATGTTGTACTTTATAGATGGAACGGTGAAGGCGCAAAATTACATAGAGATACTCGAAAACAAATTGATTCCATCTGTTCCTTTGCTTTCTACACCTGACTTTATTTTTCAACAAGATGGTGCACTAGCTCACACCGCCAAAATAACAAAAATTTGGTTTCAGAATCAAAACATTAATGTGTTGGATTGGCCTGCGTCCAGTCCGGACCTTAATCCAATTGAGTCTTTGTGGGCAATTATGAAAAGACGTTTGCGAAACGAGCCCCAAAGATCGGTTGACGGGTTGAAATGGAAAATTAGTGGTTTTTGGAATTTAATCACTCCAGCTGAATGTCAAAACCTTCTAAACACCATGAAAAAAAGATGCGAAGAAGTAATAACTGCAAAAGGCGATGTTACAAAGTATTAATTCTAATATTTCATGACCGTATGATTAAAATGTGGTCATTTTCAGTTTTCTTTATTTTGCAATTGATTAGAATAAAGATTTTTATTTAAAATATGTAAACGACTTAAATTTTATTGGAATATATGTTCTGAAAGCTGACATTATTACCTTTGGCATGAAATATGACAAATAAAAAATACAATATCCAGAATTTAGGGAGGGGTATGAATTACTAGTGGTTAGGGTTGTAAATATGTTATATAATTAGTTCTGCTTGATTTTTCAATATGAAGACATAAAATAAATGATATTTCGATTCATGAAATGATTTTCAAATGGTGAAATCATATTGAACTTATATTTAACGCAATTGATGATACTTAAATTTTCAGTATAGTGAACTCGTGATATGATTTAACATACTTATCAATATAACATATTTTATGAATTCATTAATGAAATTCATGCATGTCTATCTGGGTTGTTAACAGCCAAAATTTATCCATGATCGTACATTCTAAGAATTTCATGATTCTAATGAAGACCTCATACTAAGTTTCTGTATTTTGTCTAAAGTTTTAGTTATAATGTAAAAAAAAACATTATAGACTCTTTTAACATTTACAATTAGTTGTCTGCTTGTCATGACCAGACAAGCGTAATAAATTTAAATTTTAAGGTGTTCCTGTTATACCTTGCTACAAAAATAAAAAAAAAAATAGAAAAAACTCAATACATTGGGTGCATGTGTATGTGAAACTAGGAATTATTATGAGCATTTGTGTGTAAATAGTTTTTTAGATCAATTCATTTACAATTTTTCAAAACGTATGTTGGAATTTTGATTTCGTTAGAAAATTTTAATTTGAACTAGTAGTAATCATAATTTAGAGACAAAAATGACTTCACGTCATGACGTCACTCCGTCACCGTTATAAACTGATAGTGTACTTATTTTTTTATTTTATTAAATTTACAATTTTAGGGGAGTTGCGAACTGGTAGTTGGTACGCGATTGTGCAACAATGTAAATTTAAAAAAATTGCTTTTTTTTATATTAAAAATATAAATTGTTGACAAAAAATTGAATATTTTTGTAAACAATGACAGTTATATATATATCGCGCTTTTTAATATATTATAATATTTTAGTGAGTGGTGATAATCATAATTTTATAAAACTGATACTCTTCATTAAAAATACATTTATAACTTTCTGATAGCGGTCAAAATAACAAAATAAAGTGAGCAAATGAAATTTTGATAAAACAAAAACATGTATTTTTAATGAACAATGTTTAATGATATTTTTTTTACATAAAATTTAAATTCTTTAATTCGTTTTTTGTTATTACAGAAAAATTGTCTGTTTCTATTGTTTGCCCCAAATTTTTGATACCATTTTTCATTTACTTAGAATATGATAAAATGAATAAATTTTTCAATTAAAAACTATGCTTAATTAAACTATGTCTGTTTTTAAAATATTTAAATGTTAGAATACATTTTTTTATAACTTTGGATCGAACGATAGACACCAAAATTTGGCAGTATATAAATTAAGATATACAGAATCCTAAAACGGAATAACATTAAAAATATACTAAGTCGACTTTGCATCTTATGGAATGTGAGGGTCGATATATTTATTATACAAGACGTAATTCTTTTAAGAGCTTATATATATTTTTTAAACAGAGTTTAATGATTATGGTATGAAATAAATTAAAATAAATTTACAGTTTCTTGTTCATATAGATCACTGGTGCCCAACCAATTGCAAATGAATTCATTGACAAAATCCCTTTTGGGATAACGGCTCCGATTCTGGAATCAAGACATTTTATAATAGCGATTTCGGTTCGAAATATGATTCTTATTCCATATACATACATTTTAAAAGTGTTCCGATTCCGGTTCTAAAAATCGGTTTCCATTTATGCTCCTCAAGAATTTTGTATGCTTTTGCTTCTAGCCCCACTACAATATTTCAGTACTAAATTGTATATCGGTGCGTGAAACAAACTTTAAAAAAATATTTTGAAAAAATTCAGTAAAGTTAGTCCGCACGGTTTTAATTTTATTTATTCTTTTTGAAAATTTATTTTTATTTTAAAATTAACAATATGAATTTAAATTACAAATTAAACTTTTATCTAAGAAAGTTTGAAAAGACTATGAACAATTGGTAAGTTTAAAAATTATATATTTATATAATGCACATATCACTTTTTCATTACATGTCGCGTCAGGACGATACAAAATTATCTACACGTGAAAATAGGCAGAATTGCAAAAAGAACAAATAAAATAAATTCTATTTATATTTTTGAATTTTACTTTTGGCGTACAGTATGGTTTAATATAAATTTAAAATCCATTATACAGATAACAATTCCTACCAGTAACCGGCTAGAAAATAGCCAGTAAAATTAATGTATTGGCTAGGAATCTAGCTGTCTGCATTAATCTTTGATCAGACATTTCTACAGCCAAGCGTGTTTTTATTTGAATTTAATTATATTTGTATTCTTTTGAATCATACTTATGGCAAAATGAACCGATTCTGCTAAACAATATATTTATGTTTACACATAAAATTTGACAATATTTTCGACACCAGAAATGTAACTTACATATTATGGATGTGAGCATTATAAGTTTTCCATTGCACGTCCTGCTTCAAGGATATTCCTTTGAAAATAATTTTAATATGCAGTAGATAGAAATAAACTTGCAGCAAAAGTGTAAGTAGTTTGTAAACATTAAATAATTTGTATTACTTAAGAGATGTTACCCATAAACACCACGAAAAATGTTCTATTTGTGGTGAATTCACGGCAACTATTCATGACGTAGCTAGTCTGTCTGTAAATGATTATGAATAATAATAAATATATCCATATTCCATAGATATTAAAACTATTAATATTTTTTAAATATCATAAGTGTCAAATATTTGACCCGAATAATTTGTAAGTAAAGTGGTGTTTAGGGCTATAATTATTTTCGAACATCTTTTGTTTATTAGTGTACACTAAAAAAACAGGATGTTTTTTAAAGTCGTGAATTTATGTCTTGTATGAAAGATTCCAACATTACATAAGTTTAAATAAACTTGCAGGAAAACTCTTAGGGCTAGTTTTTCAGTTCTCGTTTAAACGTAGTTTAAACTCTGTTTAATTAGCTTCTCTTTAAATTAAACGTCGTTTAATTTTGTTATCAGTTTTTCAGTGATAGTTTAAAATGAACACAGACCAAGACAATACATATGTGCCATATGTGGTGCCCACCGGCAAATGACAAATGACTTCTGATAAATGTTATTCAAAATTAAATAAATAAAATAATTGTTTCAGAAAAATAAAATTAATGTATTTTTAAATTTAAACAAGAGATCGAGCAACTAAAGTGTACGTGAGACTTTTTTTATGCATAGTGTGCAAAAATACAAAAATTAATAATAATTTATGAAACAGCGCAGCGACAGAAAATAGTGAAAAGTGTTGTGAAAAAATGCATGTCAAAAACTTTGAAAGTTTAAACGTAGTTCAAATCAGCATCGGTCGTTTAAACTAGCTGAAGTTCACTGAAAAAATCAATTTTGATTTTAAACGAAGTTTAAACCACAAACTAAGTCACTGAAAAACTGGGCCTTAGTAATCAAAAATATGACATAGTTACAAGATGTTTGCCACAATAGTAATTTGTGGCATTTTTATATATTTTGACATTTACAATAGACACTGAAATTATCCTGACTTGCGGTATGTCTAATGGCGAATCTATACAACTCTACAAAATGAAAATTTCTGGGATCGAAATTTTCAAACATGACGGAAAAAATTATCATTACCGAATAACTCCTAAATCGTACAATTTTACCAAGACTTTATAATTCGATGGCCAGCTGTATTTCCAAAATAAAAGAAAATTACTCCGCGATTTCTAATGTACTACCTTTTAAAGTATTCCTCAACTATCTTTATATTTGTAAGATGTTTAATTGAAGCGTTGAGTGCAATAAGGGCGTTATGTGAAAAAGTAAGTTTTGAGATATTTGCGTTTAAAGTTTTTAAATGTCCGTATCTCAAAAAGTAATGAACCGATATTTTTGATTAAAATTTTCCAGTACAATTTGAACTTTTAGCTTTATATAGTTTTCAAATTTGTTTTAAATCTCCTATTAATATATAAAATAATTAATTAAAATAAATGGTTTATACGCCCTTATTGCATAAAACGTGTAATAAAATGTGGTCGTATTGAGTTTTAGAACTATAATCATTACATAAATAAAAAAAATAAACATTTTTGTGCATAGTCTAGATATAACTATTGATATGAACCTCAAACCAATTTTGACTCTGTTGAAAACTGACCGTAAAAAAATTAAAAATATGAAAAAATATATATTTTTTTGTATGGAGATAACGCCATTATTGCATAAAACGACAAAAAACTTTATGCAATCGATCTGGGAATTCACAGGATGGTAGAAGGTACTGCTGGGAGCTTCAATAGATGTTTAATACACGTAATGGTAAATCATTTTAAAGATGTTTGCCAGCAATATTTATCGTATTTGTCGCATGTTTGAAAGGTGTCTGTCTCAAAGTAATTAGCAAGTAAATTGCTAATTACTGTTGTCTCAGTGTGGTGAATAATTCGTCAGTGATTTATTTTCTACAACCTTTTTATTAAACAAAAGTGGGTTACACCAAATGTATTTCTGTTACCACAATGAAACTTCGTTTAACCTAATGCCAAACATAATTTTCCTGTTTTGACACAAAATATCAACGGATTTGTAAGTATTTTCTAAAAATGACAAGCATTTATTTATATCAAATTAAAGCTACTACAAAGTAATTCACAGTTCAGAACATTTATATAAGTAGTTTTATATACACATTAACAAAATCTCAAATTTGTACATATATAGTCAATAATATTGTAATGGCTAATACATATAGATGTACTTTACATATCGGTTGGCAAAATATCTGGAATAAGATATTTACACAGATCTATTTCGTTTTCGACAAATACTACTTTCTTTGCCGTGTTGTCGTCTAACCATTGCCTGATAACCGGCCAAATGGTTGTGAAAAGTCCGGGCGAGTTAATTATGAGACACACCCCTAAACGCTCCGGATAGTGTTTGCTCAGCAGCCATATGAGGTTCTTTACAAGCTGATAATCCATGCATGATGTACTAAATTCGGCCAAATCAAATACAATACACAGACTGTCAACGACTTCTTCAAAGCACTTTTGACAAGCTTCTTCCAAGCAACTAACAATGAACTTGGTCAACTCATCAATGTCTCGTGTGGATGAATTGTGATTTTTAGCTGGAATATATATCACTGGTCGGCCAATACAGTCGCGATGACGTAGTACACGTGCCTTGTTTGAATGTTTTTTGATGGCTTCTACTTCACGTAAGGCCTCTACACCATAATCTTCCTTCCATTTGTTTGTTTTTAAAATTGCCTACATATGAAAAATGCTGATTTTATTATTCATGGAATAAATAAGGTACATAATTTGCGGTTCAAGTGCAACGCATACATGCAAGAAATATGTAGACACATATGTAATTACATACGTTATTAAACATTAAACATTACGTGGCCGTACATGTTTGAGCCATCGCATTGATTAATTACCTGAAATGCAATATCCACTGTTTTAAAAGCTCTTAAATATCGTTTCAGAGAATAGTCATTATGATATTGCTTGGGATCCGCATCGCTAATTAATTTCATGCGTTCCTTTAATTCTTTAAAATCGTTTGGTTTCACTGACATAGCGAGTTCCTGCGACATATTGTTGAAATAAATGCACTTGGCAAATCTATTAAAACACCCAACTAACAAAACTAAACCTACTTGTGTAGATTTAGAGATTGGCGATTGATACCAATTCAGTGTTGCCAGACAATTTAATTTTGTTCCCTATAGTTTTATTCGACGAAACTGCAGTTTATCATGTTACGGGGGAGAATTCTGCACAAAATTAGAATTATATATATTAACAATTGTGTTTTTTTCCCTTTTTTTCAATTACCCGATATTCGATATTGCGCATTTTTACCGCATTCTAAATGATGCTTTTAGATGTATGGAAACCCAAGGGGTCAAAGGTCAAGACACAATAACTTTTTGTTTCTTGAAAAAGATATATTTTTTGTTTATGAATTATTTAAAAATTCAAGTTAAATAAGTTCATATTAAATATTTTATAATGTACATAATTGAGGCGTTGGGATTCAAAACGGGCTAAATCCATTCATTTTGAAAAAACCATGTATTAAGCGAACGGTAATTTAAATTGTTAAATGTCAAATGGGATTCCGTAAATAATCGATTTTACAACCTTTTCACAACATATTCCCTAAATCAAGATTACTAAAAAACATATGAATATTTATTGGATAAATATAAATACACCCTGCGACATAGAATAATGTGCTTTAAGGAAATGTTGGTAATGTGCATCAAAACCAAATATTTAAAAAATATTGATTTTTTTCACGCCAACATTTTTTTCATGCGAGTCATCAATTTTTAGATTTTCGACGTAACTTTTACGTGTAATTTAGTAATTTAGTGGTTAAAACTGTAAATTTCTGAAAATGTTGAACAGTTCTAGAAAACGAATCCGAGTTCAAATGTCTCGAAACGATAACTTTTTATATTAAGTATGATATAACAGACAATAGTTCGTAGGGTAATCCCAGATGCCTACTAAAAAGTGGTTCGCAGACAATTTATTCCCAATATGCCACAGCGTTTGCGTCATAATACAATAACACTTCCCAACACGTTTTTTCCATGGACATCTATACATCAATTCTATATAATTCGCTGGTGCTGAGTTTTGGAATAGTATTTTTGAGCCGTTCTCACAAACTAATTAGAATAAAAAAATATAGTTCTGTGGAAAATTTGTTAACAAAAAAAAAAACTGAAACGCAATTTTTCTTTAAATTGTCTAGACTATTTTTAATATACTAATGAATACTAATATTCCAATACTTTTTTTTTTGCAGCTAAACTCGGAGAATTTTAATTTTTATTGGTAATGTTTTTTAACATTTAGGATTTTATGCTAAACCAAAAATTGTGTTGGTTATCTTGAGCATAGTCCAAACTATCAAAATTACTAACTTTATTAATCAAAATTATCCACTTTTTAAAATATTCTCTGAGAACTTAATTTTGGTACCATATATTTTCAACAAAAATAATAATTCCCCTTATCTGAAAATATCATTACCACAAATTTAAAGTATGCTTATTCTTATTGCACACTTAGTTTTTTTTCTATTACGTAGCGTTTCTGAGAAAAATTCGATTAGATCGATTAGAAACGGTAATTTTTCAGTAAAGTAAAATATACAATCATTTTAAATTTTAACAGTTTTTGATGGATACTGGGTTGATAGAACATACTTTAAAAAGGAGAACGGATACAAAAAGTTAGTATGTTCGGTTTTAATTTTGTAGTTGCTTTTAAACTACCTTCGCGATGAGTTACTGACTTGTGATTTTAAATATTGCGTCGAACTGGATGACAATGCAATATGATCGTTTCTTGCCATCCGGTTCATCATGGTTCTATCGCCTTGGTTCCATATTAAATACACTTTGAAACATGCCTATTTTTAATAATATTAGGCCTTTGAATTCCGTCAGGCGAAAATCTAACTAACACAAAAAATAAGAAAAATAAAAAAAATTAAATAAAAAATATTTTTTAATATACGTTTTTAGGGGCGTTTTTACTATGATTTCGATTGAAACGTGGTGAGGTAAATAATATAATATATTGGATCTTTAAAATTAATTTTTTTTTATTATTAATTTTTTATTAAATCAAATTGTGTTAATTTAGGTTTCGTAAATAGAATGCTGCATTTGTAAATAAACCAAGTTAAAATAATAAATATTCGATACCGATTTATTGGGAAAGTATACATTTCAAAATTGTTTCAGAAAAAATCATGTTTACTCTTGTTTTATTCACATAAAAGTGATTAGAATTTTTAAGTTTTTAGCATATTCTTAAATTAACGATTTACGAGGTACACTAAAAAAAGGAAAAAATACGAATATGGATAAACAAATGAAAGGAAATTGTGTCAAAATTTCCATTTATAATTATTTTTAATATCAATTATTCGAAAACCTTAGACATTTAAAAACGAAAAAAAGTACAATCTTTGTTAACCACCAAATATTGTGACTAAAAAGTATATATTTTAAACATATTTGTAAATCGTTTTTTCTAATATTTAAAGTATAAAACAATTTTCATGTTCACTGAGTGCGACAATCTAAACCTTGTGTTAATTCATCGTCGCTGCTTGATGTATTTAAATCAGGCACATTTCGAGATCTGGATTGACGCAGGAAATGACGTATAAAATTATCCACATGTCGGTTTTCAATAGAATTAGTTTCCTCGTTTACATAGCGTCTAAGATTTCGTTTCACACATGTTTCCAGTTTAGACAAATCTGGGGGATACTAAATTTGAATGTTTCAATACTGTTAAAATTATATGTCGTGTACGTGTCTCTTATTTAACTTACATAATCGTTGTTTGGTGCCCATATCTTAATGTTATAGTCTAATCCAGAGGTGGCTAGTACAGGTATAAATGGATGCGGTTCCAAGCAGTTAACCTAGTTAAACAAATCTTTAGTCGTATGTTAAAATATTTGTTTATACACAAATTCTTACTACACCAAAAGTATCGCCTGGCATACAATTCAATATTGCTTCAGTATTTTTATCCCAAAAGAAAATATTGCTGCAATCACTGCCGCTTATAACGTACTCTGAATTAGGTCCAAAAAAGTTGACACCCTTAATAGTTTTGTGATTGCTGGGAAAATAAACAAAATGATTAATTTTAATAAAATAAGAACTTAAAATATTCTTAAAAATCAATAATATAAAACATGAAACATTCAAACTAAACTTTAAATATAGCTTCTAAAATGTAATCTGTTTGAAAAATTTAAAAGATATCAGTGTAATATAAGGTTTTGAACAAAAGTGGTTGGATCACAGGTCACAATCGGCCGATCATGCCCATTTTCTTGGTCAAACAGCGTGGGTATATAGGACAGCCTGACATCGCTAAATCGACTCAGGAGGTCATGCTGCTCAAGAATATATGCTTCCTTCTGGGTGTTACAAACGGCATACCAAACTGAATAAACCTTTTCACTCATAGTGTACGATATACAAATAAAAAGAAAAACAATATTTCACTTACTTATGACCCTTGTAGCAATGAAGATAATCTCCCTTGATATATGATTTATTATTAAATAAATATATATGGTCATCACTGTACGAAGATAAAATTTCACTCCCTGTGCTGTTGTAAACGGCACATGTTATTTGTGGAAGTGATTTCTACAACAATATAAAATAAATTACATTCGTGTGCATTATAAATATTAACATACTTCTAGTAGTTGTTTCGGGCACATTTCATGAACGGACTTTGTCATATTACGTTTGTCAAAAACTCGCACAAACCGATCATCTCCGCAAACGCATATTTCAGGACTAAAGGGATGATGTGAAATGCTGAACAGAGGTATTTTTTTACTAGTCCTGACTGACTTTAGCGTGCTTTCTCCTTCCTTACGTAAATCATGATGTTTTATGCAGCCATCCTCACCAACGCTTATTATTTCCGTAGGTGATTGTGGACAAACTACGATTTTGTGAACTGGTCCTTTGTGTTTATACAGGCTATATGTCGTTGCGTTTCCACCAGCAGACGGTATAATTGCGCGACGTACCTCGCCGTCACGACCAGCGGATACGATATCCAAAGAACCATAGGACATACTCTCAATAAATTTAGTCTGGAAAATATTTTGCGTGTGTCCTGATTTGTAGCTATATTTAACCGTGTTTTGAGCCCAATCCCATACATGAATCTTTGTATCATCAGAGCCAGTGCAAAGCAGACTACCAGCTCGATTAAAGTTAAGAGAATTTACGCAACCCGTGTGCTTAAGTAAACAGTGCATTAACTTCATGCGTTCTACGACTTGTCGAGAAGCATAAAATCGGGAATTAAATCCAGGTGAGAAACCATTTTGCAACGAGTATCGGCCATTGCCAGCGATGCCGTGTTCTCGATGGATTAATTCGTGGGTGGAATGCCAAGTGTATGTAGGCTTTGGTTTTTTGAGTACATCATTAACAGTAGCTGCGACTTCTTCACCAGGAAGTGGTTCACCATTATCTGTTATCGAATCGTTTGTATCGCTTAAGCTGTTTATGTCATATACAATGCTATCCAGTATTCCAGAACCGCCAAACTACAATGACAGTACACCAATTATTAGAATAAAATATAATTATTAAGAACCTTACATCGCTATCATCGCTATCGTCGCTACTTTCGAGACTATCCGAAGACAATTCGTCTGGTGTTACTAAAAGAACAGATGTAGAAGACGAGTCATCTCCAGATGATGACTGAGCTGCAGGTACACTTGATTCTATTAAGGGTAAAATATTTAATTCATCCGCAACGTCATCTTCTGATGACGATGAAGGTGAAGAAACAGGCGCGAAGTGATGACGGATATATCTTTCTGTACCTGTGGTCTCAGTTTCAGATTGTATACCGCATGTAGAGTTTTCTACAACTCCTTCAGTTCTTGCAATTGAAGCAACAGTATCGTTGTTAAGAAGATCGGTATTCGAACACTACATATAAGTTAAAGCGAAAAATAAATATAAATAATTTAGCAAACTCACGTTTTTTAAACTGGCGCCCACTTCTGTTAACATAGGCGTTAATGTTCGGCTAGAGTTCTCCGTGTAGAATCCTCCTGATGGAGCATTATGTGAACATGACGGCTCTATTGACTTTAAATCTGAAATATCGGATTGATATGTAAAAACATTTTCTGACCATGATGAAATATGATAAAATCTTTTTGTACCTTTGGCCTCAGTTTCAGATTGTATAGCGCATGAAGAGTCATCTTCTGATGACGATGAAGGTGAAGAAACCGGCGCGAAGTGATGACGGAAATATCTTTCTGTACCTGTGGTCTTACATTCAGATTGTATAGCGCATGAAGAGTTTTCTATAACTCCTTCAGTTCTTTCACTTGAAGCACCAGTCTCGTTGTTAAGAAGATCGGTATTCGAACACTACATATAAGTTAAAGCGAAAAACTACAACAAATATTTTTCCGAGCTCACCTTTTTTAAACTGGAGAACACTTCGGTCAACATAGCAGTTGATGGTCGTTTAGAGTTCTCCGTTGAGATTACATCTGATGGAGCATCATATGAACATGGCGGTTCTACTGACTTCAAATCTGAAATATCGGTTTGTTCTGTAAATACATTTAAATACATATAAATATGATGAAATCTTTTCGTACCTTTGGTCTCAGTTTCAGATTGATTAGCGCGTGAAGAGTTATCTATAACTCCTTCAATTCTTTCACATGAAGCACCAGTCTCGTTGTTAAGAAGATTGTTATTGGAACACTACATATAAGTTAAAGCGAAAAACTACAATCTATATTGCTTCAAACTCACGTGTTTTAAACTGGAGCACACTTCTGTTAACATGGGTGTTAGTGGTCGCTCGGAGTTCTCCTTGGAGAGTCCTTCTGATGGAGCATTATATGAACAGGACTGCTCTAATGATTCTAAAGGCAAACTATATGTTTGATCTCTAATTATATCATGACGAGAATCCTCTCCATCTGGAGGTTTTATGTCTGTTTCCATTGGTGATTTACCTGAAGACATGTAATAAAATATTAGTTAGATTTAATTGTGTAATTTATTATATTAATTATATACTCCAAATTCCTATAATAAATAAATTGGTAATGAATGGCATCTTTTGTAATGTTGCTGCATAGGAATACCGTTATTTATATATCGTGATCTGAGAATGCGCTTGCTACACCATTGTCTTCGAGAAAACGTTTTTTTCAGAATATTCTTGATAATTTTATATATATGTTCGCAATTTATTGAGTGCTATAATTTATTCACGCGATTCGAAAGTCAATGCTCGAAATTCAATTCTATTCGAAATTCAATCCTATTCGAAATTCAATTTTATACGAAATTCAATTTTATTTTAAAGACAAAGCAATTCGAAGGGGAAAAGCAGAACTCGTCACTTGAGTTGTGCGTGTTATATTTGTACTCAAAGTGGTTAGAGTACAGCGTCGGATAGAACAATGTTTTCCTATGAAAAGATGTTATTATCCTCAGTCCAGGTTTAGGACCTAACGACTAACCTCTGAGCTGCCGACGAAGTGATCCATACCTATCAAAAATAATATTTGCAAATATTGTCCTCATACCATTGTCATCAAGCCTCCATACTCGACTGGTTTATCATAATATGCTATATTCACTGGCCGTCGTACAAGTGATATTAATCGATCAGCGTTAACTTTTGTCCCATTGGACCAATAGATGTTCTGCAAAATTCGATTTGCAAATTATTTTTTGATAGGTATGGATCCTTTCTTGCATATTTTGCCATCATATTTCCGTGAATCAAACACAATATAAACATTTGAAGGTGGCCATTCTGACTAAAATGAGTTATTCACTTTCGTAATTAATAGCGGAAAATTAATAAAACAAATTACCATTTTTACCTGAAATAACATTTTCGAAAATCGTTGATGGTGCTGGAGATTGGCCACCACTGGGAGATACTATTTTAAAGTCAGACATGTTAAGAATTAAGAAACTCCAGTCTTATAATTGCATCCAAATTCTATAGAATTTGTGCATGGTACTGTTACCATTTTCCTCCAATTGTAGATTTTAATGAAACAATTTGCTGCTTGTGTATTATTCTTAAATAATAAAAAAGGAATTTTCACAATTTTAAATTTTAATTAAACTAACAATACTTGTTACTTGTCCATAACGAAAGCGATAATACGCACTTCAAAAGTCCACTTCGAATATTCCGATAACTTCAAAAGTCCACTTCGAATTTTTCGAAACTTCAAAAGTCCACATCGAAAATATTTCGATGTATCGTTATCGATTGTTTTTTTGGAAATTGTTGCATTAAATTCCCAGGGTTGCAGTAAGTGAAAAGAAAACGTCAGAAGCAAAGACTTTAAATAGAGTAATATTGCAGTTTGGTTTGCAGTTTGGTTTGCAGTTTGATCAGACAGCAGGAATGAGGAGCAACGTTTATTTTATAATAATATTGATTTGATTTTTGACATTAATATGACGGACATTCGTAGCCCATTCAGATGGCTTTTTGATAACTTTAGTGACAACATTTGGATATCATCAAATTAAAAAAAAATAGCGTAAAGTTTATCTGGTTGGGTGACGAAAAAAGAAATGTTTGTAGCTCGGCCCTCCCAGCACTTGCCCGCAGAATTTTAAATACTTTTTCAACAAAAGTATTCGATATAAGAAAATTATCGAATAAAAATATTGGGTACCCAAAAAGAAGAAATCACTAAATTTACTACGGTGGATAGGTAAGTGAAAAAGTTGAATTTCGTATCGTATTGCGTTGACGGCTAATTGATAAAACACTTTGTTCAATTTTACAGTATATTTCATTTGTAAGAATTAAGAAATATATCTGAAGTTATGGCCGCTTCCGTGAGGGTATTGCTGAAGGTTCGCGGTAAGTTCACGAGCATTGTATTACTAAATTGTAATACTACTCAACGAGTGGATATAATTATATAACTTCCTATATTTTTTTTCATGCATTTAACATGGCAACATATCTGTTATTAGATTGATGATAGATAGCCCACAACTAATTCCATAAATGCTCCAATTCATTATGTATAATTATTAATTTATTATGTCTTGATCTGTTTTTTACATTGAGTGAGTGAATTCATGTCTGCGTACATGTGATTGCTACTACTTTGTACTTTCCATTAAGCAGAACAAAGTACAAAAATGATTTACTTAGGGATTTTTTATGAGTGGCTCTCATCATTAGTTAGTCCGATTTTTGTTTTTATTTAGCTTAAACATAACAATGAATTACAATAAAAATAGAGACGTGCTTAATCAATGATTATATGCATAGCCAATGTTAATTGATAATTTCCAAATTACAATTCTGAACATATGTTTAGAACTGCATATTTCGGTATATTGCAAATATTTCGGAGTATAGAAGATATGAACGTATAAAATAAATCGAGTTATATATTGTTTAATTGCGTAATGTCTTAATACACAATCATGGAATGGCAATAAAGAAATGATTTCAGAATACAACATGATTTTTCTCTATTCTGTATCATACTGATCATATCATACTGAATCCATAATCGAAATTTAATCATCAATCGAAATTTTATTATATTAAAACAGTTAACGCAAGTAATAACTACTTTGGTTATACTAGTAATTACGATTGTTGTAACATTATTTTAATCGGATACCTTTATGTGCGAGCTGTTTTTATATTTATTACTTATAAAATAATACGAAAACGTTTCCGAAAATAATAGACAGTAAGGATCATTGTATTATATAATTAGCTCTAAATTTTAAGAATGCTTTATTAAAAAAAAAAAATACAGGTACGCAAAATAACGGTTATTTTTATTATTTGATTTAAAAAATATCAACGTGTTGCGAATTATATTCATGTGAAGAATGAAATCAGCTGTTCTTTTAATTATATTAATTTTTACTAAAAAATAACCCAATTAACAAATTATCGATAGTATATAATTTCGATATCGTTTCGAATTAGTAACTATATCGTTAAATTTCTATAGTATCAGTATTAAATTATTTGTCAAAAAAATACTGTTCAATGAAACAATTTAATGCATTTTAAAAAATTTCGAAACTTTTAAAAACTCTTAAAATTTAGTAAGTATGGTTTGATGGTTTCAAACTAATTTTTAATTCTAAACTAGGTAAACATCTTTAATGTTGTAGATGCTATAGAATGCTTGGTGCGCTGTTCTATGAAAGATATTTTAAAGACAAATTAATTTAATAGTATCGAAATTGAATAACTTCGAATTCGTTTCGATATCGAAGTTGAATAATTTTTCAAATTCGTTTTGATATCGAAATAGAATCACAGCTCCAATTCGTTTCGATATCGAGAATTCATACAAATAACGATATCGTTAACGATAGAGCCATTTTTGTCGGGAACGCTATCGTTCTCAAATCGTTAACGATAGACAAAAGCGATAATAATGTTCGTTCAAACAATATCGTTTCATATTCTTTTCGATATCGTTTGGCATGCCGGGAATTATTTTCACACGAAGAACAGACATGGATTAGATGGTTACATTATGCACTTAAAATAACGTACGTAAATAAACATACTTACCATTTTCCAAATGGCGTAATTGAATAGTTCCACAACATTCATCGTTTAATTTAATGGATTTATAATGCCCTTGCTCCTTGTCGTATAATTCCGTATACCCACGCATAGATTCAATTAGTTTTTCACGAATATCTTCCATATTAAATATTAATAAATATTTATATTGAAAATTATTTCAATTTCAATAAAATTTTAATATAACAAAAATAAATGTCAGATATCGTATTTATTCAAAATTCAAAAGTTTTGTATATGAACTCGCTTTTCTACAATGAACCAGTATAAAGCAGTGCTATAAATTGATGTTGTAAATTAGCATTTTATATAAACTAATAATAAAATAAATTACTTTTAGAATATATCAGTTTAATATGTTTATTCTGTGTGAATTTTTAATTGTGATTTCCCATGCCTGGAAGAAATGCATTTTTCATTTCATTTATTATTTAATTAATATCGAGCCTTCAAGACCATATACAATATTAAAGCCATATGCATGTGCGTAATATCTTAACTATATCTTAAATCTAATCCTATAAATCATTGCATTCCATAAGAAAAAAAAAAGAATATATATTTAAAACTCCTTAAAACATGTAAGCTAAATATATAAATTAATCAACACGAAAGCGTTCTAGGAGATACTTTTTGCAATTATAGAGCGTGTAAATTCGTCCGAAAATTAAACGACATGGCTTTAGTTTTTTCAGTTTTGTAGTTCAGCAACCAACTCATTAGTCGTCATCCAAGTTACAGCATTAGATAAGCAAAAATTAAGTTTAGCTAATAGAACATCTTCAGAATCTCTATCTGAGCAAAACAGCAAATTTATAACATCAGAAAAAATAAAAATATTCAAGGGTCAATTTGTATGGCTTCAATAAAATCATTGAAATACATCATGAACAAAAGTGGCCCTAAGACAGATCCTTGAGGAACTCCACAAACACAATTTCGTAAATGGAAATTATTGTCACTGCAGTATGCATATTGACTGCGATTAGACAAAAATGAAAGAATTAGTTTGCAAGCATCTCTAGAATATTGGAAGAATTTGATAAGTTTTTGAACTAATATATTGTGGTTTATTCAGTCGAAGGCTTTTGTTAGATCTAGAGACACAACAACAGACTTTTTTTATTATTTGTGTTTTCTCTGATCTTTTCAGTCAATGATAAAAGCATAGTACTTAGTTGTACTAAATCCACGCCGAAACTCAGAATACCGTTAATTTAACAATTTATTTTCCATTAGATTACGCATTATTTGGGTTTTAATTACTTTTTCTAAAGCTTTAGAAAAATTAGGCAAAATACTTATTGGATGAAAGTTGTTTAGATCATTCGATATCCCTTTCTTTGTTATAGGCACAATTTTAGCCACTTTCCACGCTAGTGGAAAATGAGATGCTGTCATTATAGTGCTGTAAAAATGTAACAAATAATTCTCAATATAAAAATAAACAATTTTAATCATTATAATTGGCATTTTATCAAAACCAACAGCGTTAGATTTAATATTAAAAATTGACTAATAAAGATCATCTGCGCTTATGTTCATTAAAGAAAGTGTGTCAGAAACATTATCAAAATTTAGATCGGGTGGTGGAATATATAAAATTAAAAGCAACAACAAATTCATTAAGATTATAAGGGTTAAGATCTGCTGTGGGTCGTTAAAAGTAAAAAAAACATTAAAAACAGTAGAGTTAACAAAAATAAAAGTAAAACCATCGAGAATTAGCGAGAATGTTTCGATAATTCTGAGGTGGAGCCGGGTTGAACTGAAATATATTTAAAGTTAAAAATTATCTTTTGAAAATCGGAGAGGCGGTGGAGTTGCAATGTATATTAGTGATCAATTAAAATCTAGAGTAGTTCATACATTTAGTAATTTTAGTTGTGAAGCAATCTTTATTTTAGTGATTTTAGTGAAATAGGTCCAAGCTGAAATATATTTTTTGTCATTGAAATTTTGTATTTAAAAGATTCAGACAAGTCCTGATTGACTGACTGTAAAGGGACGTGCACCTCCTATATAACTAAAACTTCAAACAGGATAAAATCCTGACCTACTAAGAGCCGGGTTGTAACAATTGAAACAAAGGATCTAATAAGTATTGTAATATTCACGTAGAATGTGAGCGGGATTGGACAATGGTGCGTGGAACTTCGTTCAAATAGCGACGTAAGCATGCACTAAAAAGAAGAAAATGGGCGTAAATGCATTCACACTTTAAAGGGATATTGTTTTGCAATTACAAACACTTAGCACGAGCGAAGCTGTGCACGGGTCCAGCTAGTATACAATATATCAGTTCAAACTGAATGAGGAACAAAATACAAAATAAAAATTAAAAATCGTTTTTCTCTGCTAAAAGACTGTTATTTCTATCCTCTTGTAAAATCGCTTGTTTTCTTGCTTACGATTTTTAGAAATCATTGCCTTTTATTTCTAAGTATAAAAAAATGCGGTCTCGACATTCAAAACCTATATTTTACATTATGGCAACTACTAACTAAGGTGTGTTTTATCTCTAAGTACAAAGTTTTAATCAAAATTGTATATTTTCATAAAAGTAACACATTCGAAAATGTATATGTTTTTATTTGTTAACAGTGTTATCACTTTGTGGTACTCACTCTATTTTTTAATCTTTTATTTTACATGAATTTCAAATATTTGTATTTTAGTTGCAATGTTATTGTTCGTTCGTTATATTTGTTGTTTTGTATTACAGATGGATTTGTTGCAGGCCTACGTTGCAATTCTACATACAATAAAACTCGTGGAAATCTCATGCTGACCGCAGATTCGAAGGTTATATGCCAGGGTTTCACTGGCAAGCAAGGCACCTTTCATAGTCAACAGGCTTTAGAATACGGCACTAAATTAGTTGGTGGCATTTCACCAAAGAAAGGCGGTACGCAGCATTTGGGTCTACCCGTGTTTGCTAGTGTACGTTACAACAAGTGTTTTTATATTTCATTATATAAATTATTTACTACATTAATATAGGTTGCTGAAGCGAAAACGGCGACTGACCCACACGCTACGGTCATTTACGTGCCACCACCAGGTGCTGCTGCCGCTATTTTGGAAGCTCTGGAATCAGAGATTCCTCTGATTGTGTGTATTACGGAAGGAGTGCCACAGCATGATATGGTGCGCGTAAAACACGCTCTTTTGACCCAAGATAAGTCTCGTCTGGTAGGACCCAACTGTCCCGGTATCATCGCTCCAGAAAGAGTAAGTTAGTAAGCAGGAAACTTATTTTTAAGAAAAAAATATTTTGTTATAGATTTTAGATTAACGATCGTAATCCTGAAGAAACCATATAGGTTGCATATTTATTGAGAGGAGATTTCAAATTTTTATTTTCAAATCATATACATATTTTATTTTCAGTTCTCAAATATAAGAGACAAGTTCTTTTTTATATTGAAATAAAAAAAAACAGCACACTTTTTCAAATCTCAATTGAGTTTTACGTGGCGTTTTGTCCCTTTTTTTTATTCGTGGTATAAAAAAATCACAGTAGCGAGCAACTCTAATTTTGCGTTGCTGATGCATTTACAATTATTATGTCTGCTTGCATCAATCATTCAATCGAAAATTTAATTGAAAATTATTCTTGTTATTTGTAAACATATGATTTCATTTTAATGCTTACTTCATCTGTATGATTTAGAATTTAGGAAAAATAACTGATTAAATTAAGGAATGCATTCTTTAACGACTCTGGTGTGGAGTTAGTAACGATTTATTGCAATGAATCAATAATATGTATTTTAATTTTCTCATTTATAGTGCAAAATTGGCATCATGCCTGGCCACATTCACAAGCGTGGTAAGGTTGGAGTAGTTTCGAGGTCCGGTACCTTGACCTACGAAGCCGTTAACCAAACTACTGAAGTTGGTCTTGGCCAAACTTTGTGCGTTGGCATTGGGGGAGATCCCTTTAACGGAACTGACTTTATTGATTGCCTGGAAGTTTTCTTGAAGGATCCAGACACGAAGGGTATTATTTTGATTGGTGAAATTGGTGGTGTTGCTGAGGAACAAGCAGCGGAATATTTGATACAACATAATTCGGTATTATTGGAATTTATTTCGCATTAACACTTATTCAACAAACATTTATTTCAGGGTATTAAAGCCAAGCCAGTTGTTTCATTCATTGCTGGTCTGTCTGCTCCACCTGGTCGACGAATGGGTCACGCTGGTGCTATTATATCTGGCGGCAAGGGCGGCGCTGGCGACAAAATAAAAGCACTCGAAAAGGCAGGTGTTATTGTGACAAGAAGTCCTGCACAAATGGGCAAGGAACTCTATAAGGAAATGAAACGTTTGGAATTAGCATAGAATTTAAAGTCAACATGTAAAGTTATAACTAATATGAAATACTTTCAATGAAAATAATCATTGCATCTAGATATCAAAATTAACTCAAATAAAATCAATAATCATTTAATAACAATGTGCTGTGTATTATTTTGTTTATGCGGACAAAATTCTCTTTTTTATTTTTTAAGTTTGTTTAAGGTATTATTCACGCATCTCGCGAAATATTTCACTTTAAAACTTCGCTGGCCGGAAAAAAATATCCTCAAAACGCGTCTCACTATCGTCGATCGGAGTGGAGAAGAAGATGAATATTCCACTAAAAACAAGCACAGCTCAAAATAGTGTTGTAAAGATCAGCATAGGTTCTTCAAGCCTCTAGCGTCATACTATATTTCTTTAAAGACATTTATAATACAAGTTTCAAATTTTTATAAAGAATTTTTTTACACAAATTTGAACGTGTTAGTTTTCATAAGATGCGTCGACATGTACTTGTGAAATTAATATAATTTGAATAATGCTATATTTAGGACCTGTTTTCTGTGATGCCAACTTAGTGGGTTTCCCGCTAAATCTGGTGGGTTTTAAAAAATAAAACTCGAAAAAAATGTGTACGGTGGACAGTGGGTTTTTAGTTTTGACACAGTGTTTTTATAATTTAGCTGGTTTTTTTTATAAAATTTTTTTTTTTTTTTATATTGTATAACTTTTCCTTGAACAGTAAAACAGAGGGGATTGTATGTTTTTGGACCGAAGTTGCTAATGGTTCGATTGTATAAAGAAGGATTCGGACCTAATTGATTTCAGGATTTAGTGCATTTCGTTATGATTTCTATGCGTTTAAATCTGTAAGTTAGGGTGTGTGCGAGTTCGACTAAATTACTGACTAAACTAAATTGTATAAGTTTTTATTCGACAGCCATTCGGTAACCGGTAATTGTTAAAAACTCTAATAAATCAATTCTAATATGTTTGTTTGCTGTCTTCCAATTTAGTTTACTAAATCGAAAATTTGCTAAATCGAAAAGTAAACGCTGCATTACCGACAAAATTTAGTTTAGTCAGCAATTTAGTCGAACTCGCACACACCCTTAGTATTTAAATAAAATAAGAAAAGCATATTCTACAATATGCATATCATTGAGGTGGTATGACTCGCCAATACAATTTTTACAAAAACCTATTTTTAAATATATTTTTGTTAAGAAAATATTAAAACCATTTAAATACCATATTCTCGCTAATATATGACACTGTCGATCTAATAGATTATTAAAATTTTTAAAATGTAGTTGGTGACTTCTACAATGACGATATGTTCGAATTAAATTAAGAATAATCGAAAAGCAGAAAAAACTTGAACCGATGCTACAATGAATCGCATTTTTCTCGGATTGAGTTTAAGAATTATTCGAGATTTCTAAGTGCTTCGAGACATGGCAGACTGATTTCGGTTTTGTCTGAATAATGCTGTTGCCTTAATTTGTTAATTGTTAACGTAAGTTCCTAGTTAAATGTAAATTCAAATAAAATTCGATAAATTAATTTTCTTCAATTACTTAAAAGAAAATGAATATATAAAATAACAAAAAAAAAAAAAACATTTTTTTATACACTCAATAAAAATATTTTTAAATACCTAAAATCGTTATTTTCCAGAAAAAAGGGGTTAAGAAATACATATTCATGGCCAGATCATATTTGTCAAGTAAAATAAAATACATTATTATATTAATATGATATTCTTACGTTATTTGTTATTGTGAACAAATCCTGTATACAAATTTTAAAAATATATAAAAACGGTGGGTCTTGCTTAAAAAAACGGGTTTCTTGCATCGATTTGTTGGGTTTTGCTATTGATGGGTGGGTTTTGAAATATTGCTTGAAATGTGTTTAGTTGCTGAATGTTGCTGAGAACATTTATCAATGTAAATGTCAGAGACAAATGTCATATGGTAGCAAAGACATAAACCATAATTGATTGATTTTGTATCTTGCCGCTAGAAAAGGTTTTTTCAAAATTGATTTGATCTGTGTTTTTAAATATAACACAGTGCCTCTCAATGCGTTCGAAGGCAATATACGAAATTCGAAGGCAATGGGCAATGTACGAGATAAATATCAAGATATCATTTCTGTAATTTGTTAAATGTAATTTGGTATTTTATTACATTTAATATTTAATATATAAACATTACATTAAAAACTTAAAAACAGCCAAAAATTATACTGAATTTAAAATAAATAGGCTATTTTGATTGGACTTCGACAGTTTTGAAAAAACATGAATTCTAAATGAAATGTGAAATGCTAAAACTCACAACTGTTAAAAGTAGTAGTTATATTTATCGAAAATAGGAAGTAAGATAGTAAAGCTCGAATCACACGATTGAATAAACAGTCAACTTTTGAATCATTTTTCAAAATAATTTAAATATCTATCGTGTGATTGCCTTATTTTCCATACAAAAATTGGGCAATCACACGATTGATATTAAAATTATTTGAAAATTGATTCAAAAGTTACTGTTTATTCAATCGTGTGATTCGAGCTTAAGTGCAGTACAGAGTAAGTATTTTCAATCTGAGTTATAAGGAGAAAAAACAAAATAATTTCTTGAAATTATGTCGGAACGCCTCATTTAACAAAAGTATTGATATCGATACCCGAACAAATATCGAATACAAAGTATTGGGTACCCAGAAAAAAAGCCATCTTTACTTAGCCATCTAAATTTCATTTTTAATATTTTTAAGTAACATCATTCATTTAATTGAATGCAACAAGTCGAACAGTTAAATTTATTATTTAACTAAATTTATTTATTTTTCATATATTCAGTAAATATTAACGTATTCAGTAAATTTCTATATTTTATATTTTCGTCAAACAATTTGAAATGTCGGCTATCAGATTGTTAAGTGCATTTGGAACACTGTCGAGAACACAGTTGACCCATAACAAGTGCTTTGGTGGTGAGTATTAACGTGGACGTAGTTAATGTACCGCATTCATGCAAAATAATATTCAAATTTTGATTGCATCCTTTTATTCGATCGTTAACTAGACAACATTGTATGGCTGATAAGTAGAGTAGTCGGTTGGACTTTGTACTTTGTACCTGACGTACTGCAGCGTCGTCAGATAAAGCTGCGGGTTATATTCACTTTATCGGCGAAGTGATTTTTATTGATATATATTTCTTTTTTAAACATTTATTTATTTGGGGAAAAAAACTACAACCTATTCTAAGTACCACAGGAAAATCGAAAACTAGTGCAACTGCCTATAGTGACTACTTGCGGGGTACTCATGTGAATGGTAATTGTCTCATATATGCAATTATTTTCAATAACTGTTAACCTCCGGACCACTTATGACCAGCTGCAAAAAAACTAAATAAATAATAATAGCAGATACATTTTATTTTATTTCAATATTGAAAATGTCACTAATCTTTTGCTATTTGCTATAAATTAACGTTAAAAGTTTTATGCAACCGTCCGTTAATCATTTTTTTTGTGTGAAACTATTTTGCTTTGTTAAATGCATTTCGGCAAGTAGAGTAGGTATACATGTTTGATCCGTCCTTTTTTTTTTGGCTGAACTTTACTTTATAGGGCCGGTCGAAATTGTCTTGACCTTTTAAATGGGGGGAGAGTGACGAAAAAAAAAATATTTTTGCCGCTCGGACCTCTGGAACCGACTAAAAATCGAAAACCGACCGAGGTCATAAGTGTTTTTTGACTTATAACAAAGTGGGCGGAGCGAAAAAAAAAATGTTCACACGATGCAGTAACCAGACCTTAAAAATAAAAAAAAAATAAAAAGTAACCTCAAGGTCACGTGGTACTCATTAAAAATCAAAAACCTGTTTTTTTTTCAAACTCAAAATCCTGGAAAAGGGGAGTGACAAAATGAAAAAATAAAATATTGAAAATCCTTTACATTTAGTTAAATAATGCCATGGAAATTTATATGCCAAAAAAATAAATTCTAGAACAAGAAAAAGAAAATTGGACTAAAAATAAATTTTGAAATTTGACAGCGGCACTTTTAATTCTACTAATTAACTAACTGCCCTATTCTGGCACGAGTCACAAATTAAAATCGGTCACAATAGTGCACTTTGTCACAATTGTCACTATTTCGTTTTCTGTCATTTTCATTTTCTATGTATATTGACGTAAAAGTCTGAATCAATTGTCTTTTGTATCAATTGTTATTGATAACAATTGTCATTGCTTACTAGAATAGGGCTGTAAGTGTATAAGAAGACCATTTTTATTGCAATGATTAACTAAGTGTAAAAAACTCATGTTTAAGTTTTTTTGAAGAAAAAATCTTTTTTTTTTCTCAGTGTACCCAAAATTTTCAGGCCATAAAAATGACCATGGTTACTGCTACTGTATATATCAAGAATTTTGAATTTTATTAATTTTTTATTTTGCCACTCCCCTTTTCCTGGAGTTTTACTTCAAACAAATAAAAAAAAATCTTTTTTTATTTTTTATTTTTAAGGTCTGGTTTTTGCAACGTGTCAGATTTTTTTTTTGTTTGTCCCGACCACTTCGTAATAATTCAAAAACCACTTATGACCTCGGTCGGTTTACGATTTATGGGCGGTTTCAAGGGGGCGGACGGCAAAAAAATTGTTGTCAAACACTCTACGCCCCTTTTAGGGGCCGTGGCATTTTTTTATTTTTTTTTTTGAAACCGGCCCTATGAAGTAAAGTTCTAAGAAAGAATTCTTATTTTTTTATTTGTTAACTAAGAAAGTTAAAGGGATGAATTTTATATATCTAATACTACATATATCACTCCTTAACATATATTTATTTCGGAATTATTCATTGGCAATTTAGAAGGATATCTTCGTCCACCCAGGATGAAATAAAATAATTCATAAAATTGCCAAGTTTATTCATTTGACAGCAATTACTGCATCGTAGGACATTTATGTATAAGTATATAAATATTTTTTTCGAAAAATATTATTTAAAGTCCTTTTAAAAGAAAACAGGATCACGAAATAAAAACTGTAAACGCATATTTACTTCATTTGGTCCTTAGTTTCAGACATATATCATTTGGTTCATGTGTAATAAGTATTGTCGGACGGTGTAATGCAATTATTGTGATAACGTTTATTAATACTTAATTATTTTCCATATTTATAGTTTTTAATCATAACGTACGCATGATGACTGTTGCAGCGACAGCCACAAAGAAACACTTGTATACTAAAGTAGTGGATGGAGTACTTGTCGTTACAATAAACTCGCCCGACGCAAAAGTAAATTCTCTTGGTGCAGATATCAGCGGGGAATTTGAAAATATTCTTGAAGAGCTGGACCATAATTCCAATCTGAACTCGGCGGTTCTTATTTCAGGAAAATCCGGCTGTTTTGTTGCTGGCGCGGATATTGGCATGCTTGAAAAATGCTCTACTGTCGAAGAAGCTACTCGCATTTCTCAAGGTGCACAGCTTATGTTTGATCGCATGGAATGTAGTAGGAAACCAATTGTTGCCGCTATCAACGGAGTCTGTTTGGGCGGTGGTTTGGAATTGGCGCTCGCTTGCCACTATCGCATTGCCACTAAAGATAAAAAGACAAAACTAGGACTACCCGAGGTCATGTTGGGTTTGCTGCCAGGTGGTGGAGGCACCGTGCGTCTGCCGAAGCTTACATCTGTTCCTGTTGCGCTGGACTTGGAATTGACAGGAAAGCAAGTGAATGCTGATCGTGCCAAGAAGATGGGATTCGTTGATTTGTTGGTGGACCCCTTAGGTCCAGGTTTAGCGCCTGCCGAACAAAATACGATTGCATATTTGGAAAATGTTGCAATCAAAATTGCAAAAGATATTGCGGACGGCAAGCTTGTAGTATGTTTAGATGTGATTCAATTTATAGACAATAATTATAATGTTAGTGTTCGCAACTAGGTTAGACGCGAAAAAAAGGGACTTGTCAATAAAGTAACTGGTCTTATTATGGATCTTGATTTTGTCAAGAACAAAATATTTGACACCGCTAGGCAGCAGGTAATGAAAATGTCAGGAGGCCTTTATCCAGCACCATTAAAGGTTGGTTTACTATACATTAATGAAATTGCATATATACGGTGTTATGAATTTGTTTTGTATACAGATTATTGATGTTATTCGTACTGGCATCGATAAAGGATCTGCAGCTGGCTATGCAGCCGAAAATAAAGGCTTCGGTGAACTTGCTATGACCCCAGAGTCCAAAGGTCTATTTTCTCTTTTCCGCGGACAAACTGAATGTAAAAAGAACCGATTCGGCACTCCGCAACACCCCATTAAAACATTGGGGGTTTTAGGAGCAGGCCTTATGGGTGCAGGGATAGTGCAAGTATCTGTAGACAAAGGCTATCACGTTGTAATGAAAGACACTAATAATGTCGGTTTAAACCGTGGTATCGGTCAGGTTCAAAAAGGTCTTGAAACAGCTGTAAAACGCAAACGTGTCACTGCATTAGAAAGTGACAAAATAATGACTAACTTAGTACCAACTCTTAATTATAACGACTTTAAAAATGCAGACATGGTAATTGAAGCTGTGTTTGAGGATATCAATGTAAAACATAAGGTCATTAAAGAATTGGAATCTGTTATTCCGGAACACTGCATTATTGCAACTAATACCAGTGCCATACCTATAACAAAAATAGCTGCAGGGAGCTCCCGTCCCGAAAAAGTGGTTGGCATGCATTATTTTTCACCAGTCGACAAAATGCAACTTTTAGAAATAATCACACATGCTGGCACATCGAAGGACACTGCTGCTGCGGCTGTAGCAGTTGGCCTTAAGCAAGGCAAAGTCGTTATCACAGTAGGTGATGGTCCAGGTTTCTATACAACACGTATTCTGGCAACTATGCTGTCGGAAGCTATAAGGTATATATAGTTTAAAATACTCATAGAGTTCGATATCAAAACAAGTTTTTTTAAAGACTTTTGCAGGAAGGTGTTGATCCTAAGGAATTAGACAAAATGTCCAAAAAATTCGGCTTCCCCGTCGGTGCTGCCACACTTGCCGATGAAGTCGGTATCGATGTTGGATCGCACATCGCTGTTGACTTGTCAAAGGTAAATTAAACAAAAAACCAATTGCAATTATAATTATGCTTGTTTGTCTTCTAGGCCTTTGGAGATCGGTTTAGTGGTGGAAACTTGTCCGTCATGCAGGAATTAGTCAATGCAGGATTTTTGGGAAGAAAATCCGGTAAAGGTATCTTCCTCTATGAGGGTAAATCAAAGGGTTCCCGCCCAGTTAATATGGATGCAATGAGTCTTGTGCAACAAAAATTCGGAATCGTGTCAAGGGGAGCAAATAGCGTGGAAGACATGACATTGCGCTTAGTTTCTCGATTTGTCAACGAGGCTGTTCTATGCTTGGAAGAAAATATACTTGTTAGTCCTTTGGAGGGTGATGTGGGTGCTGTATTTGGACTTGGATTCCCACCATTTAGCGGCGGACCCTTCCGTTGGGTTGACCAGTATTCTGCCTCTAAATTGGTCGACAAAATGCAATCATATGCGGAATTATATGGAGCGCCTTTTAAACCAGCACAAACGCTTATTAACATGTCGAAAGATCCCTCATTGAAATTCTACCCAAAGAATTCATCAGCAAAATTGTAAATAAATAAAACATTACCTAATAAAATTAATAATATTAATTAATGCATTGAAAATCCTAACCATTTACAAAATTTAAAATTTGCAATGAATGTTTACAACATAATTTAATTATATAATTCAAAATAAATACGTATATAGACTGTCGAAACTTATTATTTGTAATTTACGAAAAATACGAAATAAATAAATAAATAAAAAATTAAAAATTACAAAGCTATTTTTTTTAAATAATTAAATTATTATACATTCATTTCATTTTAATATTTAATGAAATTTTAATATTTATAAAGGTTCATGCTTAAATTATTTTGACGGATCCAAGGTAATCTACTAATAATATTTATATAAAATCAGAAATAGACATTGCAATTTTTGTAAATAGATTATAATAATTAAAAAACATTACAAATTACACTTTATTAAAAAGAATAATGATTTTGATTTAAAATAGACTTTTTAAAAAGTGCACATTTATATACCCAGAATTGTGACCGATAAGAAAATCTACAAAGAAAAAATTTTTATAGTTCATAAATACGAACCAATTGAGTTAAGAAATCAAAAGTGTTATCTATTTATTCATGGGGAAAAAAGCCAATAATTTCATAATATAATCAATTTTAAAACAACTGAATTTTTTGTGGCAAAAATACAAGTAATGTATATTACCATCAATTAATCGTAATATTTCGAGTCATCCTTAATTTAATGTGCAACCCCTGATTGATTAATCATAATTTTCGATCGATCAATGTTTTGATCCGGAATCTAATAAATCAAAAATACGAAGATCCACTGAGCGTGCGCTCAACGATCCGCAGGTATCCACTGACCTTTGCAGTATGAAGTGGTAAAAGTGTTAGACTCTTATTCGTCCTTCATCTTCATATAGGCGCTGACCCCTGACCGGACTCATCTCGTTGGATGTGGCGTATTTAAAATAAACATTTATATAGTGGTGTTCATCTAATTAGGGACAAACATGTTTTGTAGTACTTGTTGTACCCTGCACTAAGAGTGAAAGGGTATATTTAGTTTGGTACGTCGTTTGTAACACCCAGAAGGAAGCATCTCCGGTACGGAAAAGTATATATATATATTCTTGATCAGCATGACCTCCTGAGTCGATTTAGCGATGTCCGTCTGTCTGTCTGTCTGTCTGTCTGTCTGTTGAAATTCCTACTACTTAAAAAATTGAACAGTTAGATGAATGAAACTCATAATTTAGATTACTTATATACCTACGTTGTATGTGCGAAAAAATTGGCGAAATCGGTCTATTGTGATCTATGATCAATTTTACTGTATACGTGCTTAGGTAAACTTTTTTTTATAATGACATCATGCTCAAATACATGAAAATAATGTTTTCAAATACATGAAAATAATGTTTTCGAATTGTGGTTCCCAAAAGAAAAATCGAAATTCGGTACACCTACTTTGTAAATATGGGTATCAAATGAATGGACATTTTTCACCGATTGAAAGTTTGTAGTTATTTTTAGGATCGTATATCCTGGTGACCTATATATCACTTTGAATGGTAACCATACATATATGTAGTGTATTTAAAGTCAGCTTAGACCGACTATAAGTTTGATTTAAAATATGTCATAAACATATGTCATTATTTCAGAAAATCGGTATCTAACGAGGCCTAAACTATGTAAGATATCGGGTGTACGATCTTCTTATAACGGAGTTTCCCTCAAGAACTTTTAAAGGATCATTAGATCCCGGTTGGACCATTTTCCATAGCCTTGTAAGGGTCCGAACAAATAGATTTAATCCTAATAAAAACAGTATTCCATTAAAGAAAATACGTATAACTTTTTTGACAATTAAACATTTCATAATAAAAAAAAAGTTTGCAGCAAATAAAGGGTGTAAAAGAAATTATTTTTACAAATTCAAATGCGGATATTGTGGTCAAAACAAATAACGAAAAAAAATCCGGTAAATTCAAAAATTCTCTGATTTATGACAAACAAACAAATTAACAAGTTTTCAGTTATAAGTAATCGATAATGTCGTCAACAAAAAAAAAGTGGGTAAATAAATTTTGGACATTATTGAAGGGATACTGCTGGAAATATTACAATTCAGTTTCAAGAGACCATCTTCTTAAATAGTAAAATCCATTCTTCGAAAAATATTGAAATATTGTTAAAATGAAATAAAATAAGTTGGATTAGTTTTATCAAAAATGTTAGAAGAAATGAAGTCCAACGGCTGATAGTAGATGGAAGACTAAAATATGGAAATTCGTACTAACTCATTCAGAAATATAATTCTTTAAATATTTTTAAAAACTATGGAAATATAATTCTTTAAATATTTTTAAAAACTATGGAGTATTGTTCTTCATTTGTGATATATTTTTTTTACCGTGTTAACTTTTTAAGTTTAAAAGAAAATGTATTAAAAATTTCGTTTACACCCTTCATTTTGTAGCTGAGATCTCTTTTAGTATGGATATAAAAGCGTTTTTACAAAATCAAATTATTAATGGTTTTATTCCCTTTTGAAATGTTATTATTAGATATTTTAAAAATCAATTCAAATTTATTTAAATGCGAATAAAAGCTGTATACTCGATGATGTTTCAGCCATGAAATACTTCCAACTTTTTTCAAATGTTCGACCAAAAATTTGATACGCATTTCAAAAGCAAATAAACCCTTTTAACGAATTGATCCAGAACCAGTTGGGAAGGTTAGATCACATGGGAAATTTTAAAGTAGGTGTAATTATGATAGTTAGGATTATCAAAATTATAGTCGGTCTAAGCCGACTATAAATACCCTACACATATGTGTGGTTACCATTCAAAGTGATATATAGGTCACCAGGGTATACGAATCCTGAAAATAACTACAAACATTCAATCGCTGAAGAATTTCCATTCATTTGATACCCATATTTACAAATGGGTAGGTGTACCGAATTTCGATTTTTTTTTTGTGAACCACAAGTCTTTTCGCCGGAAAACATTATTATCATGTATTTGAGCATGATATCAATATATGTTTGACCAAAAAAGTTTACCTAAGCACGTATACATAAAAATTGATCTTTATATGTACATTTTATATGAGGTATTTGAACATAAGTGGTCGGATCATAGGTCACAATGGACCGATCTCGCCAATGGACCGATTTTTCGCACATACAGCGTAGGTATATTAGTAATCAAAGTTATAAGTTTCATTTATCTAGCTCTTCAATTTTAAAAGTAGTAGGGATTTCAACAGACAGACAGACAGACGGACGGACAGACAGACGGACAGACAGACAGACGGACAGACAGACGGACAGACGGACATCGCTAAATCGACTCAGGAGGTCATGCTGATCAAGAATATATATACTTTTCCATACCGGAGATGCTTCCTTCTGGGTGTTACAAACGGCGTACCAAACTGAATATACCCTTTCACTCTTAGTGTAGGGTATAAAAATTGGGAAACACGATTATATTATTTTTTAACGAACTTTAGGAAAATACAGGATTTTTAAGAAAATACAGGCTTATATCATAACACAAATATACACCAATTCTGGGGCCTTATTGATTTAGGGTCTTATTACATTTTAAATTTTTACTAAAAATACGTAAAAATAAACGAAAATAAATTCGTTGGAATTTCTTACGCTTTTTTGAGGAATTTATTTTGTTTCGTTTTACATTATAAGAGAGATATTATGTATATTTTTTTAAATGTATTTTTTGTTAAAAAATTTAATAATAAATTTACAAACAAACATGTTTTTGAACTATGTAAAATAAAATTTCTAAAATAAAGTTGAAAAATAATTGTTTAAAACAAATTGTTTGTATTGTATTGTTTTAAAAAAAATAAGATTTTCAGAAAAAACCAATAATTTTTAGTTAGGAAAAAATGTTTCTTCGCCAAAAATAATGTAAATATTGTTCCAACAAAAGTTTTTCAACACAAGAAAAAAAAAATGTCGACAAAAATAATTTTAATCAATGAAAATTGTTGTATATTTTATAAATTTTTTTGAAGTATTTATTTTTGAATATATATATAACCTTTTATAAGTATAGCATTTATTAATTTCCTCAATAAGTTTTAACATCAATAAAATTTAACCCCCAAAACCCTCCCCGTGCGAACGGGCCTGAAGTTAACTGACGAAGAGGAAATGACCTTTCACTTTCGAAAAGCTGTGATTTGCTTATGTTTCTTTTATTTTTATAAAATAAAGATAATAACAAATGCATGTGGCATTTTCTTTCATAAAAAATTGATAATTAATTCGTTAGATTAGTCTGATTGTGTATTTTTTAAAAATTGGAATGTCATGAAACCCCTAATTGGAACCGGAATAAAATCTTGGAACCAGAACCGATTTAGTCCCTGATTTTTATTAAATCAAATTAGCTGAAATTGGGTGGCTGACTATTTTAAAGTGTCTTTTTTTATAAATGTGAGATTTTTTGAAGGATTTTTATTGCCTGGAGTTTGTTTTGTGCGATTTTTTATTGCAGAGGGATTTTAATTCCGAAAAAGTCTCAAGAGGGATTTTTTATATTTTTCTATGGGAAAAAGAGATTTTAAGGGATTTTAGGTTGGCATCTATGCCCACCACCTATTGAGCGAAAAGAGAACATATAATTTATAACTGAAAGAGAAGAGAAAAAGTAATGTACAAATATTTTGTGCTCTTTCTTCAACAGCTGATTAGTCAGATCACGTATCAATATATATGGCTGAATGCACTCACACACAGAAAAAAAAGTGTGTAAATATAACTAAAATGTTAATCAATCCAATTAATTTTTAATTGAAACTCAGCCGATGTAACTTTTAGTAGCATTGAATCCCATATTCGTAATAATGAGAATATGTTAATTGGAGAAACATTAATTAATTTTTTTGTCATATTGATTATATTTTTTATTGGGTATTTTTAAATCATTAATTAATTAATTAGTAACATCAATTAAAAATTTCATTCGATAGAAATTGGATCATTTAAATATTTTGTTAAATTAATTAAAATATTTGTCGAATATATAACATAAAATAAATATTAAATAAGTATTTATACTGTTTGATATGCTTTGTAAATGTTTTACGGAAGTCAGTTTTTACAACTTCTGCAGGTGGGCCAATTAATTGAGTCAAACATAAAATTTGATATTCGCTTTTTAATGATTCAATATGCAACAAAATGAGCATCATAAGCTGTTTGTTCAAATTCTTGACCTCAAAAATAAATTGAGCCCTTTAATGCTTTAATAACATAACATACACTAAATAATGTATTATTCTGTTTTAAAACCGCAACGTAGAAGAAAATAATGTTAGAAGAAACTGAACGACGCCGCCGACGCACGAGACGCACAAACAAAAAACAAAAAACAAAATGAAAGCCAGAAGAAAAAAACAGTGTTGCAATTTAAGAAAATGAATAAATCAAAAGTAACAAATAAAAGTAGTTAATACTATTAAAGATTTAGTTGTATTGAAATTATATTAAATTAATTCCTATTAATATTTTAATTAAAAATATGTGTAAATACAATTAATTAATTAGTAAATACATTCATATTTTTAATTGGAATACGATTTTGTTTGCTATTAATATCAATTGTTATATATACGTACAATATTTTTTTCTGTGCATGTGTGTTTAAGCCACAATTTATTAGTGGACCCGCCGCGACAACGGTTAAGAGCGCTTTTGCTGACAGATCAGAGCTCAGTTCCATTAGAGTTAGCAAGCAATCGCGTTGTATAGCGGATAAAATAAAAAATAAACACAAATAGTATAGTATGATCTCGTTAAAACAATTAAAGCAGTGTATGTGAAAATGGTAAAAAATCTATTTCTGGACATCGAGCAACAATACTGAAAATATAAAGTAATATTAATAAAATAATTCGTTACACGAACAGAAAAACCTCAACTCGTGCTTACTATGGCGTAGATTGAAGCCACTACTGGTTGTTGTTTTATCTGTATTAACGTATATTTCGATTTGCAGCTAACCGTGTATATATTTAGGTACATGTATAAAAATACTGAGAAGTATGTATATGAAAAATACCACGTCGCGGTCTTGAATTCATGCGCTTCATCACTTGTCGTAGCCAAAGTTGTTCATGTTGTTTTTTGTAAACAACAAAACTAACACAGTACCTACCGATTGAATTTTAATTTATTCATTTGCTATTTTATAATGAGATTTGCTCTAGCATCGGCTTATGTATTTGTGGTTTGTTGTTAAAATATAACACTATAAAGTCTGGTTTTGAATACTGCTTTTTTGATGGGTAGATTGATGGGAAATTTGAGTGAAACTTAAAGAAAACATATTATCAACTTCCACAAAGCACTCACAGTTAAGTGTCATAATTATTAATGAATTCTGATAATTATTAAATTATTCATACTATGTTATAATTCCGTGGAAATTGGAAATCACACATTTATTTTACTATTGAACCTCTCTCATGACCGATAGCATTTTCGCCCTGCAAAGTATTGATGACATTTTCCTACAAATGTCTACTACTTCATGCATATCGTACCCTGTGTGACCAAATACCCTGTATATGAAAATATTCTTTTACTACCAAAAAATGGAATATAAATATTCCACTTTCAAATTTTATATTCCACTTTTATATTCCACTTTCATAATATCTACTAATGCCATATCATTTAAATGCCATTTTTTTAAATAAAATGAATATATAAAAATTATAAATTGATCATGGAAAATTTATAATAATTTAATAATTATAAACACAATTTAAAAAAATGTAAACCTGAATAAAAAACATCGCTAAATTCCTTATATAATTGACACCAGAAAAAATTATTTTGCAACTATATTACCTAGAGATCAGCATTCGAACCAACAAAAACTATTTATTTTTGAAGTATCACAATTTTGCAAAATTTAGAAAAAAAAACAACCAGTATAAATTTTTTTATTTAAAAAAAAACAGACCTAATTCCAATAATATAAAGTTACAAATTAAAAACGATCACTCTACACTATGAAAATTTGTGACAAATTTTAAGTTTTTTGAAAAATTTTCAAAAATTAGATTTGTATTCAAAGAATAAATTTAAAAATTTGGTTTTGACTGTTAAATTGTGCTTTTGAATCTTGAAAAATGATTCTACGCATATCTTGATATTTATAGAATTGTATGTGATATTTTTTAAATGTTCGATTTTGTTATGATTTATAAACTGAACTTCACAAACCTTATGCTAATTAATAAGAACATTATATAAAAATAAGAGAGTGATCGTACCTTTAAGTATTTGTATCATTGTATATTTGAAATTATCAAAAATTTGTAAAATGAATACCAAAAAATAGAACTCGCGCCACAAACTACAGAATTAGTAAAAAAATAACGCATAACTTTATTAAATGAAGAATAACTAAATTGCTTATAAAAAGAAAGAGGAAATACAATTTAAAAAAAGAATATATATAAAGAAAAATATTCTTTTTCAAAAAATATATATTCCACTTTTATATTCGAATATTTTATCAAAAAAATTTATTCTTTTCAGTTGTAAAATATTCCACTAGTGCAATATTATATTCCACTCTGGTCACACTGATCGTACCATTAACGATGTCATGCACTTCATTCATAGATAGAACATTGTCTATCCATTGTCACTGAGAATATTCTGACTAGGAGTAAATTAACAATTTTTTTTTTCGTATTTTTATAACATAACTAGGTATTGAGATGTTTATTAATTTAAACTTTTTTCTTGCATTACTATTCTTATTTTGTGATAAAAAAACAAAGCATGAAATGAAATGATTTAAATAGCATTCTGGTAAAAATTTGGAAGTTTCCCACTTTACCCCAACATTCTTCAATAAGTTTGAAAAAGAGCTGTTTTGAAAAATTGCTCAAAAATGAATTAAAGGGCATATAAATGGTATTCTGATAATGCAGCAAGTTGGATTATGAACCAGTTTATGGATAAGACCCCCTTCAATATATATATATATATATATATATATATATATATATATATATATATATATATGTATATAGGAAAATAATTGGTTATTTCTGTATTATTTCATGAATATTTAGAACATGAAAAAAATATATACATACATTCAGAATATAATAGTGAATATTCATAAATATCTACCAGAAATAATATATTAAAATTAAAAAATGGTGCAGTTACTCGTCCACCATTTAAATAGCTTAAATAATATTTCATACTTTCCCAAAACAAAAAAAAAAAAAAATACTTCCCACATTACCTCATCCAATATCGAAATTCCTACTTGGGCGTAGTACCATTTAATCTACATGAAATTATTTGCTCCTTTTGTATTTTTAAAGAGATACAAAATACCCAAATTTTAAATATACTTATTTCATTGAAATCTTTCAAATTACATACTTTGTGTAAGCAAACATAACAACTCTAGAAAACTGTTTTCAATACATTTTTTTCACTTGTTCTCTTAATGCAATAAGAAAGCATAAATTATAAAAAATGTATGAAAAAGTGGATACCACATTAAGTAACACATGACAGTAGTTTTTTTTTTGTCTAAAAATGTAATAACTTTTCAAAAAATTGCAATTTCCCACATTACCCCATTTCCCACTTAACGCCAGCCTCCCCTATATATATTCGGGTGAAAAACGAGTCGGGAAGAGTTTTAATTTATTATTATTTCCCTCGGTGTACCGATTTTTGGGTGAAGTGATTCGAAAAGAATAGTCCAAATAGAATAGGCTGTGAGTTCAGCCAGAGTGTGATGAACAATTCATCGGTATTATCATGTTGTGAATTTAAATGTCTGTCAGGCATGATACAAAATAAACAAAAAAATGATTCATTATTTAAAAAGTGAAACTAGACTGACACCGCTTACAGCATTTCACGTCTGTACACACCTCTCACTCACATATAATGAGTCACAAACGGTTTACTCTTGTCTTATCTTTAGCAGCATCAAAATTTGAATTACTGCGACAACAAACCTTTTTTTTTTAGAAAATATACTTATATAATAGTGCAACTTAACAATACAGACAAATGTTTGGCTACTTATTGTATAACGTTTTTGTTGAAAGAGTCATTGTATATTTTATTGTTGCAATACAAAAATCGAATTAAAATATATATTTAAACAATTTTAAAGAAGTAAAAAAATGAATTAAAAATATAAATGTAAGTGACAAAAGTTGGCTCCGCTCGCCCCCTGTAACCCCACAAAAATAAACCAAGGCGAGTCAAAACAAGTTTTTTAAACGTATTCGGAAGGTAAATTATCAAATACAATTATCATGTCTCAGCAAACCCAATTTTGTTGTTTAAAGAGGCGTGGCAACTGATTTTTATTTATGGTACAGTGGCTGGTGAAATACACCTCAGTCAAAATATATACAACATATGTTTTTTAATTTACTAATATCGACTTCAGCGAATTTCATTTAAGCTACTATTCATCAAGTGATCCCTTCGGCTACTTAAATGTTGTTTACTTCACAATCGGCTTCCGAGACGTGTAGGAATTCGAATTATTTATCGTAGAATTGAGAACAGCAAAATACAGCAAATACACTTGTTGCCTACTACACTGCAAGCACGTTGAAAACTCGAAGTAACAACAGATTATAGTTATAAAACATTTCGATGACGTTTCCTCAGAGAACGCAAATGTCACTATAAGGCAAACAGAGGAGCTGCTTGCAAGTCTACTGAGTGGACTGGATGAAAACCAATTGATTTACGTGTGTGACATAAAAAATGACGGTTTCATATGCTGGTGAAGTACCAAATGGCAGTAGTTTCGGTTGCTTTTGGAAAATTCTTTGGAAGTAAGTACACATTTTGTATTTGTAAAAAAAAGTCGATTCTAGAACCTAAAACTAATAACATATTCAAATTCTGACCGGGGCATCCGAGAAATCCAAAAAGCTAGTATAGTATAAAATAATTATTTTGACGCAAAGAATTAGGCCGAGCTCTCTTACCATTTGAGCTGTGCGTGTTATATTTCTACTCAAAGTGGAGGGACCTACATTTTAATGAATCCGAATCCGAACGGCGCACAGTGGTTCAGAAACGCTTTTCATCGGCTAAATATCTCTTAATGTAGTGAACATTTTTGAATGCATTAAAAGTTTTAACGCTGAAATTGCTTTTAACATACAGCTAAATGAATATATTTTCATACCATGCCCATTTTTTTTCTAAAAAAAATATCCGAAATTTTTTTTTTTTCTTTTCATTTAATATTTATAGATTTTCACTAAAATTTCAATAAAAAAAATATAAATAAATGTATTCATTTTTACTTATATTAAATTTTTCACTCAAAATCATTTTTTTTTAATTTTTTCAATACATCTAAAAAAAAATTAAAAAAAAGTCATATATTTCAAAATATACAATAAATTTCCAACTTAATAATTAGTTGGGAATTTACAATTTATTTAAATTTCCAATGTTTTAATAAATTTTTAAAATTTTAAATCAAATTTCTTAAAAAAAAATATTCGAATACTTTCATAAATATTCAATTTGTTAATAATTTTTCATAATTACAAATAAAATCCAATACAATTCATCAAGAAATTAAAGAATTTTAGTACCTTGTTAAAGAAAAATCACTACTTTTCAGGCAGAAAGGTGCCCGAACAACTTTATTGTTCGGAGTCATTATATATTATAATAATGAACGTCTTAGCCGACTTTTCGCAATTTCCTGGTCTCGTCTTTATACTGTAGATTTATGGGTAGTCGATCAATTTAAGACCAAGAAGCACTCGTAATTTCCTAAAAATCCCTTCTTTTGCTACCAATATGCAGTTGTTAAAAATGTAATAACACTTTCATCATCACGGACACAATAAACCGATATTTATATTAAAGAATTCTTGGGGAAGAGATGACTGCCAATATGGTATGAACATAAAGTGTTCACATTAATTTGGCCGAATCTAGTCTCCTGCCTAACCTCCTCCACTACATTAAACGGCCTACAAGTGATACAATAACGTCATACCAAATTGCCCAAAACATAGGCCAATAGAAAGTTACTTGGCATTGGTCAAAATTAAAATGTAGGTAACAAAGAAGGTCACCAATGACATATAATATTTCAGGATAAAGGGGTATACAGCGTCCTGGAAGGTGTCCTAAACTATCAAAAAGTTATTAACAATGGGGGAGCCAGTAAAATAAATAAAAATACAAAAAAAAAAATATCTAAATATGCGCATAAAATATTTGCGTTATAATCATGCCTTCACTATAAAAATCGTAACACTGGTTTAAAATTTTTTTGTAATTTTGTGACGGACAATTTTTTTACTATTGACTTTATAACAAATGTCGCAAAAATACTAATTACTACTGACTTTAATAAATATCTCTCAATATATATCTGAAATTAAATTATTTAAAAATTTTTGAAGGTTTAAATAATGCTATTAATGAAAAGATTTCGTCGAATGTTTTTATAATAGTACCCTTAGATTTGTTATTTCACCATTTCTAACAATGTTTTTTTTTTATATTCACATCGAAAATAATAATTATTATTAGTCTCTGCTTATTTTTTTAATCATTTTTATCATACACCCAGAAAAAATACCCTCAAATTACATTAAAATTGGTCAATATGACAATTATTGATTTAACAGTATACAAAAAATAAATCTTCTCATATAAACTCAATGGCAATGTCATGGTATTTTCTAGTATTTAATGGTATTTTCCGATTAAAATAATAATTTATCCTATTGACTATTTTTAATAGTAAAAAACTATTATTTATATAGTATTTTTTTCTGGGTGTAGTGACATTTCGTTAACTTTTAAGTTGAAGTGTGGCACTTGAAATTCTCAAGCGTTAAATTATAATGGCAACTGTAAAAGTAAAAGTTTACTGTTTTTATATGTTAATATATTTGTAAATTTCAAATGTTAGTTTCAGGTGGTGTTCCCACTTTGTTTGTTTTACTGCGAGCTTTTGTAAAATTTGACTTTTTAGTATTTGTGTCTCAGTTGAAAGGTCCCAGGAACAAATTCCGACCCTGTTACTAGCAAAAATAGAAATTTTTCCCATACGACGCTACCTTTTTCAATCACACCGTTCGGTACTGTAAAAACTGTAGATTCCACGATTTGACTACGCACTGCTCAATAGGAGAGAGATATAATACATGATTGAATACCATTATAATAATGGTATACATTTTCACGGTTAAAATTATTTATATAATTTACGTAATTTACAATAACATATGTTCATTATTACTTTCAGATGGCGAGGAAGCGTATATAAACTAGTGTGGAGAGAACTTATAGCTTATTTATGTTTGTATTATACAATAAATATAGTGTACAGATTTGCATTAACTGAACACCAACAAAAGTAAGTAGAAGTGGTTTAATAGTAAAGCTAACTAACTACTTAGTTTTTTTAATCACTATTGAAAAATTAATTATGTGTTAAAAATAATTCGGTTATTTTAATTTAAGCAAGTTTGAGGTCCCGTTGATAATTAAAATATAAACCCTTTTTATTAAGTATTAAGAAGGTTTCACATATATTGCATACTCTAACGGTTTAAAACCTATATCGCCTATTCCATGTCAAACAGGGCACTTTTGAGATTTACTATTTTTGATTTAATTGAAACTTTGCAGTCATGTTCTATGTCCACAAATAGTTTTCTCGTGTTCCATGTTTTATAATAAATTTAAATATTTCGTGGAAATTAAATTTTTTGCATTCAGCATTCAGACTCTAGCACGTGATCCATAAGTACAAAAAAATGTCGAGTTTGAACTTCTGACGTTTGAACGGCGCCAATATCTCAAAATTGAGTATAACAAAGTTGTTTACTCAAAATACCAGGAAAACAATAACATTGATAATTTTTTTAGCGTAAAATTTCAATGGGAAATAGAAAATAGAAAAATTTTTATACCAATTAAGTTGTAACTTCTAAACTTGAACATGTGGGTCGTGGTAATTATTATTGCACTTCAAAATGGATGTCCTTAAGAAGGACCCTTTTTAAAATTCTGAAAAAAAATCACATATTTTGGTTGATTTAATATAAATTAACATTTATTGCATGAACATTTATAATAAATTGACTGATTTTTTTCAGAATTTTAAAAAGGGTCCTTTTTAAGGACATCAATTTAGAAGTGAAATGATAATGACCACGTGACACATGTTCACGTTTAGAAGTTACAACTTATTTTTCTAAAAGATTTTTCTCTAGTTTAAGAAATTTTTAAATATATACAGTCATACAAAAGTGATTTTTGGCCCATTTTCTGTAACTTTGAGCGACTGTATCTCTGAAAGTAGTGGGCGTAAAATCTCAAATTTTACCCTTTTTGGTCGATTTGGCGTGGAATGGCCCCAATATAAAAAAAAAAAATTTTGTTGAATACTAACTTCGTATATATTTAACATGTACATTATTTTGTTGTGTATTAGAAAGCAGTCTAAAATATTGACGACGTACAATGGTTCAAACAAGTTTTTAACTGGCAAAAACTCTATCTTTTGTAACGAAGTTTCTCGGGCTGAGGTATACTCGCCGGTTTTGTCCAGGGTTCGTTTACAGAAAAATAGATAAATGAAAAGATTAGTTTTATTTAAGTATTGTTTTTTCAGTTTCTTTATTGTCCCTTCAGTGGGTTTAATATCTTATTCGCTATTTTATAATACTTATTCGAGCTTAATACTAATTTGGCGAGTTAATGCCTCGATCCGCTATTAATACGTTTGGGGAGTTAATGCCTCCAGCCGCTATAATAAAATACTTATTAAATCTTAAAGTAACTTAATACTAGTTTGGCGAGTTAATGCCTCGATCCGCTATAACTACAATTGGGGAGTTAATGCCTCCAACCACTACTTCCTACTCTTAAAGTAACTTAATACTAGTTTGGCGAGTTAATGCCTCGATCCGCTATAACTACAATTGGAGAGTTAATGCCTCCAACCACTACTTCCTACTCTTAAAGTAACTTAATACTAGTTTGGCGAGTTAATGCCTCGATCCGCTATAACTACAACTGGGGAGTTAATGCCTCCAACCGCTACTACTACATTTGGGGAGTTAATGCCTCCAACCACTATAACTACAATTGGGGAGTTAATGCCTCCAACCGCTACTACTACATTTGGGGAGTTAATGCCTCCAACCACTATAACTACAATTGGGGAGTTAATGCCTCCAACCGCTACTACTACATTTGGGGAGTTAATGCCTCCAACCACTATCACTACGAGTTTGATGTGTACGAGGTCGTCGCCAGCATCCAACTGCCTGACTGCTGCAATTGTGTCTCCTTTTATACTCTTTCTTGTGTCGATCGCCGTGTGCTTTGTTCTTGCGTAGTCTATGCAGTTGTTGTTGCTTCATTTGATGTTGTTGCATTGCAGCCTATGCTTGCGTATACTTGATGCTTATGCGTAGCGTTGTTGTTGCTTCATTTGATGTTGTTGTATTACAGCCTATGCTTGCGTATACTGGATACTTATGCGTAGCGTTGTTGTTGCTTGCGGGATTGCTGCAAGTGCGTGGAATTGTTCTTGTTTGTGGTATTGTTGCGCGTACGTAGAATTGTTGTTGTCGTACTTAGCAATAACTGCAAGTAATTAAATTATTAATCTAATTTAATTCAGATAAAACATATGTGGGTACAAATTTGGGACACACAAATTTGTGTCCTCACATCCTCCCCTTACTTCGGTTAAAAATTGTTACATACGTGGTCGATCTATATTTTAAATAATAAAATATAATTAAAATGTCTTTTTCTGAACTGATACGTTAGCAACCCTATTTATTTTGCTGAGTGTGTCCCATCGTTAAGTAGCTGATTTTCCATTTTGGCGTGGGTGACGTATCAGCACGTGGTGCCAGCTGATCTATCGTCATGTTGGCTCAACTGATAGTTTTCTACAGTTTCGGAACACTTCCAAAAATGACAAGGTGATCTGAAAACTAAAATTTGTTAATTTAAATATGATTTGCCGTATGAACATTTTTGGCTATTCGGTTTTCCACACAAGAGCGTTTATTCGTGAACTTCTACCTGTAGTTTAAAAATAAGACGTGGAGGTTTATGAACGGTAATTTTTCACCGTAACGTTAATTTTCTTAGCGGTGTTACTATAACTTGGCGTTTGTACCTACCGCCATTAATGATGACAACTCTTATACTTTTCGCGTTTCAATATATTTTGGACAACGCTCCCTTTGTTTACGGTAATTTCATCGTAACTTTCATGGGGACTAGATATTCTATTTAGGAACATCTGTGTAGCGCGAAACATTTTTGTTTCGCCATACTCGCGTTCGGACGCGTTTTGACCTCTGATCCTTGTCTTTTGTGATTTCGCCGTACTGTTTATTTATGTAACGTATTTTGTGGCAATGTTTATTTACGGTATTTTTATCGTGTGAAATTATGCCATTTGTGTATAAATCATCGTGCCGATGCGTAATATTGCTACAGTGCGCGTGTATCTCATTGTCTGTGCGTACGGTATTTTCACCGTTTTGCTCTAACGTTGTTGATTTTGCGCTGTCAGCTTTTGCGGTGTGAAATAATTTCAGTTCATTCACGTGCGCCGTTTTTATCTTCTTGCTGCCGGCTCTTTTAAGCTGCACGATTACCGGTGATACGAAATTTATCACCCGAAATGGTCCATCGTATTTGGCGGCTAGTTTGGCCGCAAAATTGTCAACTGCTTTGGACAAGTTGTGTTGTTTGACTAACACCTGTTGACCGATCTTAGGTGACCAGGGTCGCCGACGTAGGTTATAATGTCTGGCTTGGTCCTGTGCTGCTCGCTCCATATTTCGGCGTACAATTGTAAATACCTCTCGTAATCGCTCACTTTTACCATCAGGTGTTTGATGATCATGACCAGTGCCAAACGTGCACTCATCATATAATGCTTTTGGGAGACGGGGCTCGCGTCCTTGTATCAAATACGCCGGACTGTAGCCCGTGGTTTCAGATACGCTCGTATTTATTGCTAGTGACAGCTCTGGGAGCAGTTCATCCCAGAGTCTTTGATTTTCTCCTGCAAACTGCGCAATCATCGTCTTGACTGTTCTGTTTGCTCTTTCTGTCGGATTTTCTTGCGGAGTGTATGGCGCCGTAAATTGATGTTTCACGCCCATTTCAGCCAAGAACTTTCGAAACATTCGACTTGTAAATTGTGTCCCGTTGTCGGTAATTAGCACCTTCGGTACTCCAAATCTCGCCAGTATTCTTTCTCTGAAGGCTTTGCAGAGTGTTTCGCTGGTTGCTTTTCGTAGCGGTACCATCTCCGTCCACTTTGAAAACTTGTCGAACATGACCAGCATCATGGTGTTGCCATGTTTTGATCTTGGCAATGGCCCAACGAAGTCCGCACATAGCATGGCCCAGGGCTCCTCTGCTATCTTCGTCAACATCTTCCCCACCGGTTGTTGTTGGCTTGCTTTATACTTTTGGCACACCTCGCAACACCGCACGTATTTACTAACCTGGCGGAACATTCCAGGCCAGTAGTACCTGTTAGCTATGCGTGCGATCGTCTTCCTTACCCCAAGATGCCCTGCGGTCGGTCCGTCGTGATTCTCTCTGAGTACTCTATCCCTCTGATAACTCGGCACACACAGTTTCCACGGCGCGCAGTCTTCGTCACCATTCTGTCTTGGTATGTGGCGGTAAAGATGACCTTCTTCAAACACATAATCAGCGTATTTTTCTGGTTTCGCTTTCACTTCTGCTATGCGCTGTTCTAGCCACGCGCATCTTTTCTCGTATTCATCAGTAATTGTGCCAAGAGTTGCCAATGGTTGCCGCGAGAGCGCGTCTGCTACCACATTCAGCTTACCTTTTCGATATTGAATGTCGAATGTGTGCTGCTGCAGTTCTAACGCCCATCGCGCTATCCGTCCTGATGGACTTTCTATGCTGTTTAACCACTTCAGCGATAGATGATCAGTTATTACCGTGAATGCGTAACCCTCCAAGTATGGACGCATCTTCCGTATTGCCCAAATAATTGCTAAACACTCTTTTTCTGTGGCGGAGTAATTTAACTCGGCTTTACTCAGACGCCTGCTAGCGTAAGCAATCACTCGTTCTGTATTTTCAAACACTTGGGTAAGGACTGCGCCTAGCCCGTAGTCGCTCGCATCTGTCTGCAATGTGAATCGCTGGTTAAAGTCTGGACACGCCAGTATAGGTGCTTCCGTCAGTCTCGCCTTAAGCGCTTCGAATGCTTCTTGCTGTGCACTTTCCCATTTCCAGTGCTTACCCTTGCGTAACAGTGACGTCAAAGGGTGGACGACGTCTGCAAATTCTGGCACGAAGCGTCTGTACCATGACGCAATTCCCAGACATCGTCGTAGTTCTCGTACATTTGTTGGTGGCTGTAGTTCTTTAATCGCTGCTATCTTGTCTGGATCGGTGTGTATTCCTTGATCGCTCACCACGTGACCAAGGTATTTTAGCTCACTTCGGAAAAATTCACACTTTTCGGCATTGAGTCTCAGGTTTGCCTTCCTGAGTCGTCTGAATACTTCTTTTAGGTTCTCCAGATGCTCTTCGAACGTGTGCCCTGTCACGATAATGTCGTCTAAGTAGGCGAATGCGTGCGGTTCCATCTCTGCCCCAATTACTTGATCGAGAGCTCGTTGGAACGTAGCTGGGGCCGAATGTAGGCCAAACGGCATCACGCGCCACTGAAAGAGACCACGTCCAGGTACGGTAAACGCCGTGTACTGTTTGCTGCTCTCCTCCATGGGTATTTGCCAATAACCGTTCTTCAAGTCTAAACTGCTGATGAATTTTGCGTCGCGCAGACGGTCTAAAATATGTTGTATGCGCGGTAGGGGGTAAGCGTCGGGGACTGATCGTGCGTTAAGTTGACGATAGTCAACGCAGAGCCTCCATTGTCCTGTCTTTTTCTTCACCAAGACGATTGGTGCGCTATGAGGACTATGTGACGGTTCTATGCATCCTTTATTGATCAATTCATCTATTTCTTTGTCTATTATCGCCTGCATTGCCGGATTTTTCGGGTAGTACCGCTGCTTAATCGGGCGATCATCATGCATCACAATCTTGTGTACCGCTATGTCGGTGACTCCTTTTAATTCGTCAAATGCTTTCAGCTCTTGTTTCAAAAATTCTTGCACACGCTGATCTCTATCTTTACTCAGCGTGTTTCCTCCACGTCGCACTTTCATCGGAGTGCCTATCTGCGCGCTTGCATCCTCTTTATGTTTTTGTTCTGTACAGGCGACATTAACTTCGTCGTACCTGTTTACCGAATTTACCCTCTCGTCTTCGTTGTTTCTAGCGTGTTCATCTGGGCTGTTGCAGACGCTTGTACTTTCGTCTTTATTTATCTGTTCCTTAATGTTGTTACATGTGGCAGTGCAAACATCTTCTGTGGCCACGTGCTCATCCCGGCTGTTGCACGCGCCTTCGCTGGCTTCCACGATGGAACATGTACATACTTCATTTTCTCTTCTCACTGAATGGACTGGAATGGAATAGTTGCCATATCGCAGCTCCACTCCAAACAATGCTAGTGAATCAACACCCAAGATTAATTGGTCACATGCGTTTCTCAGTACCAGTAGCGTGATTACGCAGCGCTTTTCTCCTAATGTGACTTCTACTTCCATTTCTTTATTAACATGCTGTACTGCTCCGTCGGCCATCTGTACTGTTGTGCGTACCATACGCGTCCTTGCCATGTCGGTGATTTTCGTAGCGAATCTTTCGTTTACGAAACTTCTCGTTGCGCCTGTGTCTATTATCGCTTCTGTTTCTTCGCCACCCAGGTATACTGTAGCGAAGATGCGACCGTGTTTTACGGCAAAAGGGTTGATTAATTCCGCGCTCTGTTCATTGGTCCGCCCGTCACCTCTTGCCTCTGACGGGTACCGCGGATGTTTTCCGGACGGCGACAACAATCAAACGTGTGGACATTGCGCCGACCACACTCCCAGCAGAACATCACCTGTGGATTTCTACAACCACGTGACATGTGTCCACTTCCACCACATCGATGACACGCCGTCCGTGGATTTATTGGCGCGAACGGATTATCGTGCCTTTGACTATTATATGCTTCTGATATCGGATCTTCTCGAACTTGAAAATGTCGCTCTTTTTGCCTTGGCTGTGGGACGGCTCGGGTGGGCTCCTTTTCGTCGCGAAGTACCTCGTATTCTTTTGCCATCTCGGTTAACTCCTCTAGACTTGTAAAATCTTTTCGCCGAATGTACAATCTATAGTCCTGCAGACTGTTGCGATATATTCTGTCTAGCTGCTGCGTAGCGTCGTAATCTGCGTGGCTCATCACGTCTAGCATAGCAACCACGTAGTCACTAAACGACTCCCTTTGTCGTTGGCGTCGCTGTCGGATCTCGTCTTCTATACCTTCAAAGTAGTGAGGTGGCAGGAAAAATTTAAGTAGATCACTCTTGAAGGTTCTCCATTCAACCCATTGTCGATTGCTTCTGCGAAACCATATCAATGCCTTATCGCGTAGTAATTCAGCCATGTAAAGCGGCAACTGGTCGATGCAAACGTTATACATCTGGGCCAGTTCTTCTACGCGTTCGATAAACGCTATCGGATCTCGGCCACCCTCATACTTTACCGACCATCTCCTTACCTTGTCAATAACAGACTGCATGTACATGTCTCGCATGAACGCATCATTTGTCGTAGGCATCATCGGTGGTTGTTGCGCCATCGGTGGCTGTTGTATCATCGTTGGCTGCTGCATCATCGTTGGCTGCTGCATCATTGTTGGTTGCTGCATCATCGTTGGCTGCTGCATCGTCGTTGGCTGCTGCCTGCTGGTGTACCTTGAGTTGGTTCTGTGGTGAACTGTGGACGCGTCTGTTCTGTTGATCGAACTGTTGACCCCAAGAAACGATTATACCCAGTCGATGTCGTTGGAACATTTAACTGCTGCTGTGCTGCGGCTGATGTTGATGGTAACTGCAGCTGTGGTGGTATCGGAAGTGGGCTTGGTGACCTACTTCTTGGATGTAGCGCCTCTAACTCTTCCAAGCGAGCGATAATTTCTGGCTTCAGTTCCTCACTTTTCACAAATGTCGAAAAGCGTTTTCGTAGTTCATCGACGGTGCCTACATCTTCAAATCCGAACTCTTCGGCGTAAGTAATAAGTTCGTCCTTACGAAGATCCTTAATCCATGAAGTCTTTACCATCTTGATATTTTCCTTTTCTATTATTTATTGTACTCTATCTTCACAGTTTTCTTCACTTTTAAATTCAGTATTTTATTTTTCTCCAATTTTTTCTTTATTTTCATTCAACTTCACTTTCCTTTGTATTTTATTTGTTAATTATTTTCTTCTTTACTTTCGCTGAACCAAATAATTATGTGCTCGTTGCAGATTAAACAAATTTGAGATTCTAGAAAATAATCGTTGAAGCAATCCAGATGAAAATTATGGCTACACAATGTTGTAACGATGAGTTCATTTTCGTTGATTTCGTTGTTGCAAATCTTGCAAATCATATTTCGAGGACTCGAAGTGTCCATTTTAATTACAGCTACTTACTTTGAATTTTCCAAAACTTATTAATGTCCCTGCTCGGGCGCCATCTGTAACGAAGTTTCTCGGGCTGAGGTATACTCGCCGGTTTTGTCCAGGGTTCGTTTACAGAAAAATAGATAAATGAAAAGATTAGTTTTATTTAAGTATTGTTTTTTCAGTTTCTTTATTGTCCCTTCAGTGGGTTTAATATCTTATTCGCTATTTTATAATACTTATTCGAGCTTAATACTAATTTGGCGAGTTAATGCCTCGATCCGCTATTAATACGTTTGGGGAGTTAATGCCTCCAGCCGCTATAATAAAATACTTATTAAATCTTAAAGTAACTTAATACTAGTTTGGCGAGTTAATGCCTCGATCCGCTATAACTACAATTGGGGAGTTAATGCCTCCAACCACTACTTCCTACTCTTAAAGTAACTTAATACTAGTTTGGCGAGTTAATGCCTCGATCCGCTATAACTACAATTGGGGAGTTAATGCCTCCAACCACTACTTCCTACTCTTAAAGTAACTTAATACTAGTTTGGCGAGTTAATGCCTCGATCCGCTATAACTACAACTGGGGAGTTAATGCCTCCAACCGCTACTACTACATTTGGGGAGTTAATGCCTCCAACCACTATAACTACAATTGGGGAGTTAATGCCTCCAACCGCTACTACTACATTTGGGGAGTTAATGCCTCCAACCACTATCACTACGAGTTTGATGTGTACGAGGTCGTCGCCAGCATCCAACTGCCTGACTGCTGCAATTGTGTCTCCTTTTATACTCTTTCTTGTGTCGATCGCCGTGTGCTTTGTTCTTGCGTAGTCTATGCAGTTGTTGTTGCTTCATTTGATGTTGTTGCATTGCAGCCTATGCTTGCGTATACTTGATGCTTATGCGTAGCGTTGTTGTTGCTTCATTTGATGTTGTTGTATTACAGCCTATGCTTGCGTATACTGGATACTTATGCGTAGCGTTGTTGTTGCTTGCGGGATTGCTGCAAGTGCGTGGAATTGTTCTTGTTTGTGGTATTGTTGCGCGTACGTAGAATTGTTGTTGTCGTACTTAGCAATAACTGCAAGTAATTAAATTATTAATCTAATTTAATTCAGATAAAACATATGTGGGTACAAATTTGGGACACACAAATTTGTGTCCTCACACTTTTGATGTAGTGAATATTTTTGAATGCGGTTTTTTTTTGTTTGATTTTATGAAATATGATTTTAAAGACGTAATAGCTGAATTTAGTCAAAATTATTGACTTTGAACGTTCAGAACTAAAAATTTTTAAAAATCATTAGGCTGAAATTGATTGTAACTAATAGGTGAATGCTGAATAGCTGAAATTAATTTTAGCTTATAGCTGAATGAATAACATTTCACCCCATACCCATTTTATCTGCCACACACACACTTAAATAAAAGGAAAAAAATAAAAGGAAAAAAATGTATTCTATATACTAATTTCTAAAAACTTACTATGCAGCAAAATCTAATATGTCGTTTTTTATTTTTAGTATCTTAAAATCATATTTCATGAATCTCCAATTAAACAAAAAAAAAACGCATTCAAAAATATTAACTACATCAAAAGATACAGAGTTTTGCCCGATGGAAAACGTTTCTGAACCACTGTGCGACATTCAAACGTCATATAAAAATATTTTTTTGAAAAAAAGTTTTAAAATTGTAAAAGTTGAGGTTCCACTCTAAATGTTTCATTGTTGGTGCATTATTGATGCAGTTTTGTGAAGGGTTAAAAAAAAATCGGGTTTATAAATTTCAAACCATCTTTTCTTATAATGGTGTATTAGAGGTTTTAAAAATCATAAGAAAGAACAATGAGACCTAATTGTTCAATGTTCAAGTTTGACTAAATGCAAAATGTTGAATTTCGATGAAATTTTTCAATTTTTCAATTCATTAAGCGGTAGAACTGCTAGAAAAAGAACACTATTTAGAATAAAAAAATGTTGGCACAGATGTATATAGAATTGAAACTATAGAATTGAGCAATTTGGGCTTTTCACAACCTTGGCGAAAAATGTGACAGTTAAATATTTAGTTTAGTGCAAGAACGGGTCAAGTCAATTTTTGCACTTTTATAGAAATTCAATAAAAACTGTTTGAATGCGATTTATTGTTTTATAAAAATCCTATCGTATTAAATACGTATTGTAAATTTTGTTGGGCTTGCAAAAGAAAAACAAAAAATGTCCAGATAGCTTGGCGTAATCACGTAATTTAAACTGCTTGACTTGGCTTACAAATAAAATATAATCTATCTTCGTTATTAATATCATCTAGGGATTCCTATTTATGGTTACTGTCATTTTTGTTTATTTCATAGAATTTTTGCCAAAATTCGAGTTTATTTCGGCCAACAGGGAGAAAGCATACCTATGTCATTTGTGCTAGGCTTCTATGTCAGTTTGGTTGTAAAACGTTGGTGGGAACAATACAGGCTGTTGCCATGGCCTGATACTTTGGCTCTTTTCATAAGTGCAGCTATACCGAATTCAAATGGAGGCGTAAATGCAAGTATAAACAATTTCAATGTCAGATCAAATATTTTAAATATACGTTATAAATGACCTGTTTATAACAAAATTAGAATGAAACAGGACGATTGATGCGACGAAACATAATGCGTTATATGGTGTTAGCATACGTCATAACATTACAGCGTATTTCGCTTCGTGTGAAACGAAGATTTCCAACAACACAACATCTCGTGGATGCTGGTCTCATGCACGAGTCTGAAATGAAAATCTTCGAGGCGATGAATCAAAAGAGTCCCATGTCCAAGTACTGGATGCCGCTGGTATGGGCCACAAACATCATAAATCGTGCCCGAAAAGATGGTTTAATCATATCTGATCATATTGTGCAAACGATTCTAATGGAATTATCTGATATACGACGAAGGCTTGGTGGATTGATTGGATACGATACAGTTTGTGTGCCGCTAGTTTACACTCAAGTGAGTTCAATGATATTAAACAATAATAATATTTATTAATTCATCATATAACATCATATAACATACGAAAAAATTCAACTTTTTCACACTGTATATTCTTCAATGACTAAGTACCATATATATGGCATATTTGCAATTTATTGCTAACTTATTTTAGATATTCTCCCGATTTATATAGAATAAAGGTCTGGATTACATGAAGACCAGTCCAATAAGTCAACCATTATGTCCTTAAACACTTTTTTGATCCACGTACCGAATGTTTTGAATCGTTGGCTAACTTGGGGCTAACTTTTTGAAATAGAGTGTTTTTTTTTATAAAAACTAAGATAAACAGATTGACTGTAGATGGAAAATCATATTTTCGACGACCGCGGTCAAAGCGTTGGAGTGCTATGTCGTGATCTGGTATTGGACCCATTCATAAAATTGATGGTCGCATGGACCATTTACTATATATTACCATATTAAACCACGTTATGTAACCTTTCACTGACGAAAAGCTGCCTGTTACATTAATTTTTCAACAGGATAACGATCCTAAACTTATGTGACGAGGTGATCTTAACGAGCTGATCTTAACGAAATGGCAAAATTATAATCGGGACCGATTTCCAAATAAGTTAACAATAAATTAATTGCAAATACATCACAGCTGGTACGTAGTCATTGAAAATATTGATTTTTCATATATATTTAGTGATTTCATAGATATAAAATATGTTTAATGCACAAAGTTAATTCGTTTCTAATTAAGTGCACGGATTGTTTTTAGTTGGTGGGCTTTAGTCATCGACCGTTAAGTAAAACTTTGATTGGCTCTAATAAAAAAGGTTGCATTTTAAAGTTAACATCTAGAAATTAAAAAAAATATATAAAAGTAGTTATGACCTGAGATAATATTTGAGGTTTGGCGATAGTTATGTTTGTACTTGATGCGTTTCTAATTAGTTGCACACAACTGTACATATATTATGTACTTTTTCAGTCATTCATCAAATTGATAAGGAATTCATAAAATCAGTGTTTTATAGTGATCAATATTATGAATTTTCTTCAATACAATAAATCATGGTTTGAAGAACGAAATTCATCAATACGAAGACTATGTTTAGTTCGCTGGACAATGAGTTGAAAGGACCCGAAATTAAAACAATTTAAATGAATTTTTATTATGGCACTTGTATATTTATATAGGTCCATCTCATATTAATATTTTACGTAATAAATTATACTAATAATTTTATTCGATTACTAATCATTTATTCGTTAGGTTGTTACTTTAGTCTTATACACCTATTTTATTGCTGCGCTCTTGGGTCGTCAAATGTTGCCGAATTTACCTGATCGCAATGGCAGAGAAGATCCGGATTTATATTTTCCACTATTTACGGTTTTACAAGTAAGTAGATAAAACGAATGGGAACATTTAAGTTAATGAGCTGGACTTAAAAACGGTTGGGCATGACTATGATATACTCTACACCTTGGGAATATTAATGTGGGATATTTAATTGTTTACCCAAATTTTAAAGTTATTGAAAGTCGAAAGTCGTTTCGCCGAAAAACATCAATTTCATGTATTAGAGCATGATGTCAATATATATATTTGACCAAAAAAGTTTACCTAAGCACGTATACAGTAAAATTGATCTGTATATGTACATTTTATATGAGGTATTTCCGATAAATTTCCGATCAAACAGCTTAGATATATAAGTAATCTAAATCTAAAGTTTCATAGCTCTAGCTTTTCTACTTTTTCTGTAATAGTGATTTCAACAGACAGAGGGACAGACAGACAGACGGACATCGCTAAATCGACTCAGGAGGTCATGCTGATCAAGAATATATATATACTTTTCCATACCGGAGATGGTTTCTTCTTGCTGTTACAAACGGCAAACTGAATATACCCTTTCACTCTTAGTGTAGGGTATAAAAACGAATTCTGTTTGATATGGAACATTATTTCTTATGTATACCTAAAAATATATATCTCCAATTTTATTCAAAGTTCGCAAAAGTGTAGTCATGTCTAATGGTGTTGATTTTTTTGGGGTTGTCTATTATTTTCAGCGGGGAAGGGTATGCAATTTTAGTGTTTTGTACGAATAGCATTTTTATGGAGATTTTTCACAGTTCCGGTTGAAGGAGTAATGAAATTCTGTTGATGCAGCTCTAATAAACATATTATGCAAATTTAACTCATTTTATGAATTTCAAAAAAAATAAATATTTTTTACTTTCAAAAATGCAGTTAAAAAAATAAAACCTATTTTTTCGTAGAATGCATATTTTATATTTAACACGATTTGCATTTAACAATTGTAATGCAACCATTCTGAGGCAACTACAGGTAGAAAGAAATATCTTGGAATTCATATTATTAATTAAAGAGGTATTTTTACTGTTTACTACTCATATTAAAATAATTTCCAAAAATAAAAATCGTAACAATTCAAATAATTCGCTCTTTTTAATTATATCTCCGGAACACTGATAAGTATTATTAAAATTGATACAAAACTTGATATGTGGGCTTTTAGATTTGCTCCTACTGAGCAAGACGTTAGATGCAAAATCACGTTTTTGCATTTTTGTCGATTATCCTTGAAAAAGGACATTGTAATATTCACGAGAAACGACATCTAATGCCTAAATTCTGAAGAATATATTATTTTTCTTTCCGTTGTAGAAGAATTTTTGCCAAACGCCCACTTTCTATGGGAAGTGGGCGTGGCACTTATCTGACCACGCCCATTTTGTGTGGATAAGTTTTTATTTCAAGAAAACTTCTCTATACAAAATTTCAAGTCTTTTACTTTAAAATTCGATTTTTGTCCACCTAGATTGTGCAAAATTTCACACTGTGCATAGGTTTAATTGGTTATTCATACAAATATTAATACAAATTTAAAATTGATTAAATATGTTGTTTATTTCAGTTCGTTTTCTATGTTGGATGGTTGAAGGTTGCCGAAGTCCTAATTAATCCATTTGGGGAAGACGATGATGATATAGAATTAAACTGGCTAATTGATAGGCATATAAAGGTAATAAATTATTCCATGAATTTTTTTATATATATGAAATATAGTAAATAATGTTTACATATACAACGATTTTAAAATCAAACATTTTTCAATAAAAATAGCAAAATTATAAAAGATGGTTATTCACATTAAATGTTCCAGCTTAGAATATATTTTTTAAATATTTATCCCACAAAGACATTAAAAATAATTTCACAGTATCATTGTATTTTACAACCCCAGCAAGCCAAACGATATTTTAGCGATATCGTTTATATGCTCAAATTGTCGTTTTCGATAATCTATAATGATACGAAAACGATATGGTTTTTGATGAAAGCGAACCTATTCTATTTTTTGACATAAAATCTAAAGAACACAAAATTCGATTTTCAAATACTATAAATGGTTTGGAGTAGGGATGTCAACAACCGGTTTCACAAACCGGCGGTTCGGTTTTTTTGATTCGTTTCAACTGGTTTTTAAATTTTTAACAAAGTATTGTTTATTTTTCTATTTTATTAATACATTAAATTTACAAAATGAATATTTTATGATCAGAACAGTAAATATTTGAAGTCTATTTTGAAATAAACATTTGTGAAAATTTTGGGACGATGTGTTGTTGAAGACGGCATTTTAACATTGCAAAGTATTAACTTCAATCAAGAGGATCTCAAATACCGTCCAGTTTAGCTACTATTTCAAATTACATCTATACCGAAAAATTGAGAATAAAAAAATAATTTCACTAAATAAACTGATTGCGAAAATATGTAAAAATGGTTTTCCGTTTTAAGTTTATTTTAAACTAAAAATAGGCTTTGTTCAATCATTTAGACAGTATTCATTTCCTTAAGTATTATTTTGAAAATGGATTTTAAATCCACAAATTTTTGATCTATAAATATATTGACATATAATTTATTTATTATACAATCATGAATAATATAACCTGAATTTTATAGTACAAAATAAATATTTGTTTTAATTTTTTGTTTAATAGCTAATGTATTTTTGTGATTAGCATCGAACATTAGTGTGTTTCATATTATAATTGATACATTTGTTTCTTTTTACATGTTAAAATTTTTAATTTCGAAAAACCGGTTCAAAAATTATACCCGAAACCAGTTTCGGTTTTTTTTTAATCAACAAACCGAAAACCGGTTTGTTGAAAGTGCCGGTTTTTTTGACATCCCTAGTTTGCAGGGATATGCATTATCTGTATCACAACGATTATTAAAACATTATTTACAGGCTGCATATATGATTGTCGATGAAATGCACGAGGAACATCCGGAATTATTGCGCGACCAGTACTGGGAATGTGTAGTACCTAAAGATCTTCCTTATACCGTTGCTTCTGAGCACTATCGCAAGGATGAACCAAAGGGCTCGGCAGAGAAGTACAAGGTTAAACAGGCGGATGCTATGTACGCTAACATACTACCCGGCGGTGGAAAGCGCATTATCGCCGATGATGTTTACGCCGATTATGTAAGGGCTTTTTTCGTTTTTTTTTTGATCACACAGAAAAATCCAGAAATTAAAGTTTTTGTAATATCCGAATTCAGTCAGAAATGGCAACATGACTATACATTTCTGCACGATACCATACTTTCTATGCAAAGACACACCATAATTTTTCTAAATTTAATTATTCTAAATTTTTTAGAGTCAATACTGCGACATATTAGTGTTGGTTACCTTTAAGAAACGTATAGTCCGTTTATGAAAACCGAATAAGTTGGTAGTGCAATATTTGGTTGGCGTAACAAACTTTCTTTTCTGTGTGTATATCAATATTCATAATGTTTCCGTTTAACAGGAAAGCGTTGATACGCCCATGGTTGAGAGGAGAAAGAATAATTGGCTAGTGCGTCAACTTTCGCGTATGGGATCCATGCGAAGCCAGTCAACCGCGTATTCATCTGGCGGAATGGCTTTTAATCGTAATCGTATGAATTCCGTTTACTCTAGTCCTGAGTCAGGATTGCCATTGGCTATATTACAACAACAACAGTTACAACAGCAGGTGCAACAACATGGGGGAATACAGACAAAACCAAGTTTATATGAGAAATTTGTGCACAGGAAATCCTTGCGAGCGCAGAAGCAGCTGATTAAGCAAAGTAAGTTTTAGTTGACGAATTAAAACTATTATTACCCTGAAGTACCTGAAACTTGAACTCTAATATTTTTGACGATCACGATCTAAATCTCCACTTGGATCAAAGATCACTAAGATCCAGTCGTGCAGGGATATACGTTTACACTCAAAATAAAAAGTCTGTAACAGTAGCAAAAAAGGTTGCCAATATAGCAAAAATGTTTGCTGAATAGTGGAAAGCGCCGGATTCTGCTGAAACAGCAAATGACAGTTTGCTGTTTCAGTGAACTTTTTTTATTCTATTAGAGCAGACAATTTTGATGTTTTAACACATTTTTTGCTGTTAACTCCAATTCATAAAAAAGGAAAATAAAAAAATATTTTTTTTTTCGTATGTTAATATTTTATTTCAGATATTTTTTTTACTTTTATTTATATTTATTATTTTTTTATTATATTTATATTATTTATCTTATTTTCTAGTTTACCTTTATTTCACTATTTCACTCTTGCATTATTATTACGTAGAAGAAATATCTCTTTTAAATAAACATGTTGTCGAATAAGAGTCTACGAATTATAGACAAATTTAGCTGCAGTGTCTCGTGACTATGGCGCCATCTAGTGCAGGTTAGCGACACTAGCGATATGCACACCAGTGACGATCTTGATTACTAGCAGAACTAAGATTACCAGCAAACAGTTCACTATTGCAGATAAAAGTATGCTATGAATGCAATTTAAAGTTTGCTAAAATTTAGCAGTCAGAGTTTGTTATTAATAGCAGACTTATTATTTTGAGAGTATTTGTAGTTTTTCGAACATAAATATTAATAGTAGTTTGACGTAACAGTTCTGAACATAAACCGTGCTCTTTCAGCATTTCTGCTGTGTTATTATTATACGCAAATGCTGGGCACAGGTTTAATACTGAACCCAAATACGTATTTTGACGACATGTGTTATTATGAGATATTTTCAGATTCCAGACTTAATGGATTAAATACAAGTACATCGAAATCCCGACCTCGTATACCTACACCTGAGGTCACCAAGGAAAGCAATGGTGAAAAGCATATTAACGGTAAGGATAACATATCACGCATAACTGCACCTAAGAACACCTGTATTCATTTAATTGCACCCTTAGCCACGAATGAGGTTATTATGGCACCCCAATTGAACACACAACCCGCCATGTACCCCTACACAAGCACGCAAGCGACCCATGATGGACAAGTGCTAGGCACTCTTCTTTTATCACCCATCAAAGAGATGGACAGTTCATCGTCAAATAATACTTTGATTCCAGGACACCCGACTACCGCTGCACTTGCACAAGCCGTACTGCCGACCACTATGAAGGATGTTGGCTTTGGAGTCACTTCGTGTAAGTTTGAATTTTATATACTTATATGGTTCCAATATTATTTGACCTCTTTTAATTTTATAGCTATGCCAGCTACAACAAACATCACAACTCTCTCGTTTCCCTTCACCGTGACTACAAGCTCTTCGGACACTTCGCCACCTACCACTCTGAACATTGTACCCACCATAACTACGACAGCTTCTAGTTTCGGCAGTGATGTCATCACAACTTTACCGCTTTCGGTGTCCATACAGCGGTCATTGTCGTCCCAGTCCGTAAACGAGTTAGTACCGCATGATGCTATTGAAAGTCTCAGCAATACCAACAAAAGTATTGGTACCGCTCTTCTCTCGATAAATCAAGTGAATGGAGCTTCCAATAAGATTTCGCGTAACAATAGCTTTAATGCTAACCTAAATATAAATTTGCAAGATTCGTATGTCCTGGAAAGAAAGGCGTCTACACGCTCTGCAGGTCAGCCTGCGACATCTAGTATATGCGATGACCCGTCGACATCAAATTTATCCATGATTGGTCTTAACATCAAATCAGAACATGTTAATTCTAGTAATGGTACTGCAATATCAGCGCCGTCCACACTAGCCAAACGTGGACCCGAAGCCAAAACTGGAGAAGTTTACGTATAAAAATGTAATAAAACACATACATTTTTGAAATCTGATAACATCATTAATCGAATGACAGATACATTTGTATATTGACTCTTAAAGGCTCGCAGTAGATCTAACAATCAAGCCGCATATATTATAAACTATTTTGATATCTAACTAATTCGGCTTTAAGAACAAGTAAACAAAACCCGATGTCCAACTTCATACTTCTAACTTAATAAAAAAAAAGAAAAGAGCTATTCAAAGAAGACTTCAAACAAATAGATGTAAATAAAATATGATATATTATAAAATTATATTTTACAGTAAAATACATTTTTATGTATTTTTCTATTTAAAATTTTTAAAAATAGAAGTTAAAACCCTCTAAGTGGGGCCTTGCATATTATTCAAATTTGTTGTTTTTTTATTAATGGCAAACAGTAAAAAAATGCCAACATTTTTAACATTATAATTTCAATTTTTAACTGTTTCTACAAAAGCATTATTATATTATTTATTCCTGCGGCTCGAGAACAATGTGACGAATATTCGTTTTTTAATTATTTTGTTTAATTTGATAAAACTCCTATGAATAATAATGATGCGTTGTCTGACAGACCGCATTTATATCGGTTTATTCTTACATTACATAATTTGAGATCAATTGACAATAGCGGTGATGTCACGGATTCAGTTCAGAATATTATAAAAACAATAACTTTTTAGGAATAATACAACTATTACTAAAATTGATTTTTTATTTTTAAATGGAATTATATAATGTAGTATTTCTACACGCTAAGAAAAATGTGCTTGCAGGCAACATATTAATGTTTGAAATCTTCAATTTTCTGACTTGGCTGTTAATTGGTTTCATACCAAAAATATTTCATTACTTATGGTTATATATTTTTACTTATATGTATTTAAAGTCTAGAAATTAAAAAAAATTGCTGCAAACATAATATGTTGCCTGCAAAATATAGATTTTCCTGTGTGTACTGGATTCAATGAACATTTAAAAATCAAACGAGAACCGTGTAAGAAAATGTTATAAATTTGTATATAAAATATGTTAATAATTTTAGTTGCAATAAAATATTTTAAATCCTTTGATGAGAAATGTATATAAAGTAAAATAATTAAAATGTAGCGGAATTTTATAACCAATCAATTAATTAACTTTTATTATTATGTGATTTATTTAAAATTTATTGGTCAGAAACTGGATTAAAATTGTAAAATATTGTTATGGTTTTAAAATTTTATACTTTTAGTTTGATCACATTTTTGTAATTTATTCAAATTACATCAATCAATTGATGTAATTTGAATAAATTTTTTTTTTTGTCGCTACAGTCCTGTATAGAACTTTGGCCGAGCTCTCTCACAATTTGAGCCGTGCGTGTTATATTTGTACTCAAAGTGGTGGGACCTACAATTTATTGCCGAATCCGAACGGCGGGTGAGAGCTTTTCATAGGCTATGTTTTACTCTCGTAGGTTTGCCATTTACTGCCGATGTGTTCTAATGTTTTCTATGAAAAATATGTTGGCAGTCACCGTGGATCGAAACGCGGACCTTTCGGCTCGTAGTCGAACGCACCAGCGATTTTTCGCTCGTAGTCCAACGCACTAACCAGACGAGCTACCGACGTTATTAATGCATTCTACTAATGCAATTTATTTTATAGCTCGTCAAACATTAAAATAATATGAACAGAAAAACTCTAGGAACCCTAGAACACATATTATGATATAATTGACAAAGTACATAAATCTATATAAATAAAAGTCTTGGTCCGTCTGTCAGTCAGTCTGTCGGTCTGTCTGTCTGTTTGTTCCAGCATCACATCTAAACCACTGAACCGATTTCACTGAAATTTTATAACAGGATACTATGGAGTCCGGAGGGTGTCATAGGCTATATATGGGCGCGATTGGACAAAGGGGCGTGGTACCTCCCATACAACCTAAACATTCCAAACGACATAACTCAGCACATGCACAAGCTAAAAAGATGAAACAAAAAATTCAAATACAATAAAAAATATACAAAAGCTACCACACATTAAAACTCACCATAATGAAACTCACCACACTAAAATTCACCACACTAAAACTCACCACACTAAAACTCACCACACTAAAACTCACCACACTAAAACTCACCACACCAAAATTCACCTCACCTTAACTCATCACATTAAAAGTCACCACACTAAAATTTCTACTGTGAAAAAATCTACGGGGAAGAATTCTACCGGGAACATTTCTACCGGGATGAGTTCTACGGGCAGATTTTTACCGGGAAGAATTCTACCGGGAAGAATTCTACGTGAAAGCGTTCTGTCGGGAAGAATTTTCCATTGAAGATTTCTACTTGGAAAAAATCTAGAGCGAAATATTCTACGGGGAAGCGCAGTCTGAGAAATAATATCCTTGCATTCACAAAATCTTGGCACGAGTCGTGCACGGGTCCAGCTAGTCTTTACATAAATCTTGCTATTTCTATGTCAAACTATTTATTGGCTTTATATTTTTGGTACAGGGATTATTTTCAAGATATTTTATTATTTAGAAAATGGTCAGAATACTTTGTGCCTCGTTCTGCATTTCGTCATTTTAGAATTAAAGGTCATCAAGTAGAATTTTTGAATTTGTATGTTTTAGCGAAAATATTAGCAAAATATTTAACTTTTAACCAGCAATATTTGTTCCAGTCTTTATCAACATACATTTTTTTATTTTTTTTCAGTGTTGGTGCATTATTGATATAAAATGACGCTATTAAAATAAAATATTAGGTGCTGCACCAAAATCGGTTCTAAAATTTTCTTATTATCAGTTCACCGAAAAAATACTGCACTCAGAGACAAATATATTTGCGGCATGATCTCGATAATTATGCTCTCTACAATCATAGCAATCAAAGTATAGTATTTTCAATAATATTTCTACAATAATACACAGAAAAAAAAGTTCATACTATTAATGAATTTGTTCATCAATGTTATGAATTTGTCATTGCGACTCAACCAACCACAAAATTCATCTCATTTATAAATCGTTTATAAAAACGTAATGAAAAAGTTCATAATATTGATAATATTTATGAAAAAATTCATGGTATTTATGAACTTTTAAACTATTTAAAAATAAAAAATAAATATTTATTTTTTTTATTTATATTATTTTTTAAATTTTATTGTATACTTTTTATACCCTACACCTATGAGGTACAGGGTATATTAACTTTGCTCAGATATTGTAACGCCTCTTAGGAGGCGTGAGCGGTATGGTAAAGTATATATATTCTTGATCAGCATCACCACCCGAGTCCGTTTAGTTCTGTTTGTCTGTCTTGCTGTCCTGCTAAAGTATTCAGTATCGAGGCTTATGGTTGTTGAATCGCACTGCAACACACAATAATTAAAAAATAATATTAAATTTAAAAATATTTCTCACTTTTTGTTTGATGTTTAAAAATTTATAAACACATTCAAAATAATAAATTGACAAATATGCCGATGCCAGAATACAGAGCTGCCACACAGTCACATTTTTATTAAATGACAATCTCATATTGTTAAAATGTAACAATATAATTCGGAGAGTGCACAATGGGACAGAAGCTTAGTCTAGCTCGCCGAAAATCAGAAATTAAAGTTTGTTGCAGAAAGTTTGAAAATATGTCATTTTATTAACAATTTATGAGAACCTAGAAAACCTAGAGAACAAACAAAAAATGATACACCCTAGTGATAAAATCATTCTGTAGGCGTGCTTACAGTGAAAATATTAAACAAGTGCTTTCAAGAAATAAAAATGGATTACATTAAAACTGTCATAACTCTTTCAATATATACTCCACATGCAGAGTGTTAGTTTTATATTATTGGGAATTAAGAGAACTATCATCTTGTGTATCAAAAATTTCAAATGGCTAAAATATAAAATATAAAATATAAAATATAAAATATAAAATATAAAATATAAAATATAAAATATAAAATATAAAATATAAAATATAAAATATAAAATATAAAATATAAAATATAAAATATAAAATATAAAATATAAAATATAAAATATAAAATATAAAATATAAAATATAAAATATAAAATATAAAATATAAAATATAAAATATAAAATATAAAATATAAAATATAAAATATAAAATATAAAATATAAAATATAAAATATAAAATATAAAATATAAAATATAAAATATAAAATATAAAATATAAAATATAAAATATAAAATATAAAATATAAAATATAAAATATAAAATATAAAATATAAAATATAAAATATAAAATATAAAATATAAAATATAAAATATAAAATATAAAATATAAAATATAAAATATAAAATATAAAATATAAAATATAAAATATAAAATATAAAATATAAAATATAAAATATAAAATATAAAATATAAAATATAAAATATAAAATATAAAATATAAAATATAAAATATAAAATATAAAATATAAAATATAAAATATAAAATATAAAATATAAAATATAAAATATAAAATATAAAATATAAAATATAAAATATAAAATATAAAATATAAAATATAAAATATAAAATATAAAATATAAAATATAAAATATAAAATATAAAATATAAAATATAAAATATAAAATATAAAATATAAAATATAAAATATAAAATATAAAATATAAAATATAAAATATAAAATATAAAATATAAAATATAAAATATAAAATATAAAATATAAAATATAAAATATAAAATATAAAATATAAAATATAAAATATAAAATATAAAATATAAAATATAAAATATAAAATATAAAATATAAAATATAAAATATAAAATATAAAATATAAAATATAAAATATAAAATATAAAATATAAAATATTTTATTTGAAATACCTAATTTTGTCTTAATACGTTGATGTTTGAATTTAAATTATAATAAAATATTTATTAATTTAGTAGAAATAATATACATTGTAATAGTGGTTGAAAATGTATTTAAAAATATATAATAATTATAAATAATCAATATAATATATAAAACACTGTGTACAATTATTTCAATTAAAGGATATGCAGTAGGCTATGTTAAAAATCATTATTTCTATTTTTAACAATCCGATTGTTAATTTATTCTGCATCAGCAATAACAATTCAACAATCCAAAATAACAATTACAATTGTTAATATGGAGGTTTAATTATTAATTTAAACGTCAAATTTGCTTAAAAATTCAATTTCGAAAAATTAACAATTTTAATTGTTAATACCAACAATAAATTAACAATAGATAATTGTCAATGCCATTTTGACGAATATAATTGTTAATTTATTGTTAGAATTAACAATTTATTTCTGAGAGTGCAGTCGCAGATTCTGAGATAGATGCATCAGTTGCTAAAATAGTAAAATTATCTAATTTATATTTATCTAAAAGTTGGTTATACTCAGAAAAAATGACTTCAGATGGTACATTTGATTTTTTTGAATTTAGAGTTTTTAAAAAGAATTGATTTTTTTTTAGAAGTTTTAAAACAAATATTATAGTTTATGTTGTCAAAAATATTTTAGAATTTATTATATACAAAACTTAAACTTGTTTTAAGAGGAGGAGAATTTTGAATAGATAAAAAGAAATTATAATTTGAAAAAAGTAACTTAATAATTTCTTTTGCAGGAAGATAGATTGCTCTTTCTTTAGGAGGAAGCTCTGCAGCCAAGGCATAAATAACATGTATTGGAGTCGATGGACTAAGCCCAAGACATCTTCTCAGAGTAGCATTTTCAAAAGTGCAGATTTTGACATCCGTCATTTGAGGACAATGTGCCATAGTAGTTCGTGCAAATTCAATCTTCGATCTAATAAAGCTTTGTATAAATTAAGACCAACCTTAGGTAATAGACCAGCTTTAATTGAAGTTAATTTTTTAATTAAATTTACATTATTTTGCGATTCTAAAATAAATTTGTTGTAGTGTTCATGAACAAATCAAAATCAAAATCCGTCTGTGTTGATAAAATAAGGAAATCGTCTGCATACTGAAAAATAAAAGTATTATCATCTTCGATATTGTGAAGACTTGCGGTATAAATATTGAAAAGAAGAGGGCTAAGAGAGCTACCTTGAGGAAGGCCAAGAGCAATATAGAAAAAAAGAGTTAAATGAAATAAGAAGTGAGCATTTGGCATTTGATGGTATAGCTATGAGCATGTCGTAAGTGACTCTATCAATGCCCCCAGAAGATGCCTTTGTTTTTTTTGATAACACTAAAAGATCATCCATAAAAAAAGGGTAAGAAACTTTAGGATAAGGAAAATTTACAGATATTTTCAATAAAGAATTTTGATTTGAAGAAACTTGATTTTTTAAGTGTAAAAGATAGGGGAGGTTGTTATCATTGTCCCAAGAGGAAAAATTATTGGACTTGGAATGACCGTGGACATTGCGGATAAATCTCCATGCATTCCGTGTGTTAGGCTCCAAATTAAGTTCATCAATTCTTTCCAAATATGACTGAGATTTTGCATCTTTAATTGCGTCTTTAAATTCCCTAATCGCATTAGAAGCTTTTCACAATTTTCAAAAGATGCAAATTTATCACAGAGCTTTCTTGCTGCTAATTGAAGACGATAAAGTCTATTTAGATCATAATTCCACCAATATTTAGGGCTTGAGTTATTATTAGATGAGAGACTATAAGTTGAGGATAAAATACACGAGTTTATAGAATAATCTATATCTTCAAAATTAGATGACACATTTAGAGTTGATAGACTTTTCAAAAGTTTTTTCTTAGCTAAGAATTTTGATGAATATGTAGATAAATCAGTACATTCTATAATTATGGGACAATGGTGAGAACCACCAAGACTTAAAGGAATAGTCAACCATGAAAAATTTAGAGAGCTTTTACAAAAGGTGAGCTCCAGCACTGATCCACGACTGCTATCTAAAAAACGTTTAAAAGTGTAGCTACCATTGTTTAAATAAATAAAATCAGAAACTTTAATAAAATCAAAAAGTTTTTTACCCTTTTTTGCAGTAAAATAGTCACTCCAATAACTGCAACGAGCATTAAAATCGCCAGCAATTATTACATTTTGAAAAGTATTTAGAAAATTAAAATGTTTTTGAATTTCTTGAAAGAATGGGCGAAAGGGAAAACTAGGATTTAAATAAATTGAAACAATAGTCAGATTTGTGTTTAAATTTAGAGTTTGAGCAATTACAATGTCAAAATTTGTATTATATTTGATTTTTTTGAATTTTATGCATTTTTTAAAACCAATTGCGACACCACCGTAACCATCGTTCTATTCTATTTTTAACAACCAGATTGAAATTTATGAATTTTTGATTGCAATCGTTTTCGTCATGCGCAAAAATTTCAGACAAACATATAATGTCAAAATTATAATTATTTAAATAAAATTCAATATTACATTTGTTTGATTTTAAACTTTGGCAGTTATATTGTAATAATTTCATTTTTATTTGAAAAATTTTCATTATCAGAATTATTAAAATTTGAGTTAATAAAGGATCTATCTAAGTCAAGCTCGATTGTATTGAGCCTTTTTTAAAATGATTTAGAGAGCTAATTAGTAGCTCATTTTTTCTTTCTTAAAGTAGTCACCAACAAATTTGGTGAGTTCTGAAACAATCTTCTCGTATTCTGAAACTTTAGAGTAGCCTCTATTGTTAAAAACAGAACAGGACGGTTCACAAAAGTCATCACGACGTATACTCTGAAAATGGGGTTTTGGAGTTTCAGCGCGTACCTTCGTCATGACCACCTTGCTATATTTGTTACGTGTTAAAATTTTATTTACTTCTAAGTCCTTATTTTTTATTTTATTATCAGTAGAATTATGTAAAGCAGGAAAATTCGATTCAAAATCATCTAAAATGCTAAATTTATTAGTTGAGTAAATTCGAATAACCTCTCCTCTGGATAATTTTTTGCTGGCCATGATCTTGTTGATCTCAGTTTCTTCAGACCATTTAGGACACAAAAATTTATCTTTGGCTGAATGATTTGTGCCTTTGCACTAAATAGAAAAAGTAGAGAACCATGTACCAACGCAGTCATTGAGACCACATTTTAGACAGCGTTTATTTCTTCTGCAAGAGTTGGCAGAATGACCTAAGCGGCCACAAGTTTGGCATTGGCGAACCGAAGTGAAAAAATTATCAATTTTTCTATAAGAGAAATTTAAAAGTACTTCATCTGGTAAATCAGTGCTTTTGAAACCTATTTTAACAGAGAATGATGGAATGAGGTTATTGCCATCATCTGGATCCCTCCTCTTAATACGATAGACAGAAGCAATGGGTATAGGAGAAATAATAAAGGAATTTGCATTGTCTGCAGTCTTAAAACCAAATCTAAACAGAGTGCGTCCAATGCATTTAATATAAGCAATTCCTTCGATTTTTAAGTCTTTAATTTTTTCATATAGGAAAAGCTCATTGCGAATCCTGGTATCACATTCTGAAGTATCTAAAAGGACTAAGAAATCACCCGGGTGATCAAAAGGATATAAATCCATTTCTTTTGTATTATCTCTAACATTAGCGGCAGAAGAAGTGGGCCTCTCATCCTTGGAAAACTCACCTGTATCATCCAATAATTTTACATTATTTTTTAATTCCCTTTTACAGTCTGAAATGGAAGCAGCTGAAGATTTGCGTTTCGATCCAGAAACATTATTGATGAAGCTATTGAAATCATCAACACTAGTAGTAATGGCCCTGGGCGGACTTAGTGTCCCCCATATTAAAGGTCCAAAAAACTATAAAAAAAGAAAAAAGTAAATGTTAACAAAAAAAACAGATTAAAAGGTTAAAATTAATTAATGAAGAAACACGCGAAAAACAAAAATCTTCTAAGAAGAAGCAAAAAAAAGTTAAGAAAAAATTTTCTTTTTTATTTTAGAAATTTCTTTTTTTTTTTTTTTTGAAGTTAAAATACGAGCCACCAACGACCGAGATTTTTAAATTGATGAATTTGAAGACTTATTGTTTAGACAACTCCAAAGAGTTTAGTTTATCAAATTTATTTTTTGACGTTTTAAAAATCGACAACATTTTTTTGTTCATCATAGTAAACTATAATTTATTCAAGTCAAAGTCGGTACACATGCTTAACTAGACATGGGATGAAAAGTTGTCGAGACGGAATTATGATTTCTGCATATGGCGGATTGGATAATTTGGAAATTTTAATATGTGGCTCTGGATTGTGTAGAGTCTGGAAGTGGGTTGTTCCTAAAGTTTATTGTTATTTCGTAACAAATTACAGAACTCCGATTTTTTGCTAAAAATAATATTATATCTGACGTAGTTTAAACCAGGAACTAAAACGTAAAACGTAATATCGATACCGATTCCAAGATTTTAGAAATTGCGATTCCGATTCCAGTTCCAACCAAAAAAATATACGTGTTCCAATTCCGGTTCCACACATTTTTTTGTAAAAAACGATTCCGATTTTGGTTCATTGCGTTTGAATTTTTAGCAGAGTATTATTCATAATGTAATTAATGTAACTATGTAAAAGCAATGTCAATTAATATAGAATAATTTAATAAGAATGTAACAATTTATTATTCATTTAATTGAATAAGTGTATTATTGAACTACCAGCTGTAACAACCCTATCCTAACACAACAACCTCATGCAAATATTGGAATCTGTGCTTTTGGAAAGAACATTTGGTAATTGCCTATCTTTATATAGTGTATCTCTTTGAATTTCAAAATACTCAACTCACTCTTATTTATTTTCACTCAATATGCATAGAAAGAATACTCATTGCCGAGCTAAAGTTATCAATTATCTAAAAAGATACAAACAAATTAAAACTAATTTGTTCGTCGTTCATCAGTCGTGAGTCTAATGCGTTCTCAAGAGATTTAAAGAAGTAACGCATCATAACATACGCTCAGTTTGAAAATATTTGTCTTGTGCTACGGTACTGGAACTTACATCCGATATATGTACATCTACTTAATAAATTTAAATAAAAAAGGACTCTATTAAATAACAGTTTCGGTAAATTTAATTTTATTACTTTGCTATAACTGAATCATCGTAAGTTGTAAGACATACATCAAAAGTAAACTATTCAACACTAATACAAAAAGTAAATTGTCGCCTATTAAATATATTGACCCAAGGGGTTAAGTTGTCTATTAAAGAATATTTGTTACACGTCACAAATCTTAAAATGTGTTTCAGAGTTTGATATTTGAATATTAAATAGACACTATTGTTATTGAATACAATTTTTTTTTTCAATAAAGTGCAATGATTACAATTTCGGTCTGATCTCCATATGTGTAACCAATTTTTTATAACTTTTAGTAATCTAATTATGGAAATCGAACAATCAACGACATCAAAGTCGTCGGATGAAACCCCGGTCACCGACGATTTAGAGAAATCACCTCCAGTTAGTTTTTTAGGACTTTTTCGCTTCTCCACACCGTGGGAAATGTTCTTATTATTCATTGGGTTTATTATGTCCTTTATTAAGGCATTAACACTGCCAGGAGTGGTCATTATTTATAGTGAGTTTACGGCGATGTTAGTTGATCGTTCACTGCGAGTTGGCACGAGTTCGAGGACGTACTTTTTGCCAATACTGGGTGGAGGCAAAATACTGTAAGTTAATTTATTATAAAATCGTTGTATTTTCTATTCTTATAATGCCCCAGTACAAATGCAACGCTTGAAGAGAACAACACAGCACTCTATGATGACTCTATCTCGTATGGCATTCTTTTAACAATAACTTCAGTGATTTTGTTTATATCGGGTATTTGTTCCGTTGATATATTCAACTTGGTTGCTCTACGACAGGTTACACGTATGCGAAAGTATTTATTCGAGTCTGTTATACGCCAGGACATCGGTTGGCATGATTTGGCTACAAAGCAGAACTTTGCTCAAAACATGACCGAGTGAGTTTGTACTAAATTTTCATAATTACGACATAGAATCGCTTATATTTGAATTTTAAGTGACGTCGAAAAGATACGCGATGGCATATCAGAAAAAGTCGGCCATTTCTTATATCTTGTAATTGGTTTCGTTATAACTGTTGGTATATCATTTGGTTATGGATGGAAGCTCACCCTAGCTGTTAGCGTTTACATTCCGATCGTTATCATAATGAATTATTTTGTAGCAAAAGTAAGTACGGTCAACCTTTCAGTAGAGCATTTTTAAAATGATGTCTTTCACAGTTTCAAAGCAACCTGACTATGCGCGAGCAAGAATCCTATGCTAGCGCTGGTAATCTTGCCGAAGAAGTTCTCAGCTCTATTCGCAGTGTAGTTTCATTTGGCGCCGAGCATAAGGAGTCGGAACGTTATGATAACTACCTTGTGCCTGCTCGACAGGCCAGCCAGCGCAAGGGTGCCTTTTCAGGTTTTAGTGAAGGCGTGCTCAAAGCGATGTTGTTTTTATCATGTGCTGGCGCATTTTGGTACGGAGTCAACTTGATTCTAAACGATCGTGATAAAGAGGAAAAAGAGTACACTCCAGCGATTCTTATGATTGTACGATAGCTTTATCATTTAAAATTTATAAATTACATTTTTTTTTATTTATGAAGGCTTTCTTTGGCATCATTGTTGGAGCTGATAATATAGCACGCACATCGCCTTTTCTTGAATCGTTCGCCATGGCACGCGGCTGTGCATCAAATATTTTCAAAATTATTGATTCTCAATCAAAGATCGATCCAATGTCTACAGATGGAAAATTGCTTAATTATGGTTTGCGCGGAGAAGTCGAATTTCAAGATGTTTTCTTTCGGTATCCTTCTCGTCTGGATATTGTCGTACACCGTGGTTTGAATTTTAAGGTTCGAGCTGGGCAAACAGTGGCTCTGGTGGGTTCATCTGGTTGCGGTAAATCAACTTGTATCCAATTATTGCAACGGTTTTATGATCCGGTGTTTGGCGCTATTCTACTTGACGACCTTGATATTCGCAAGTACAACATTCAGTGGTTACGCTCAAATATAGCGGTCGTTGGACAGGAACCAGTACTCTTTTTGGGCACAATATGTAAGTAGTAAACATGACTAATTAATTCTCGTTTAAATACATAACCAACAACAAAAAACATTAATGGTGAATATACAATTACAACATATATTGTGCAAAAATTAAAGTGGTGAGTGCAATAAAAATTAATAAAAAAATGGAATATTATACAATTTTTCGAATTTGAGCATTTTGAGGCTTAATGCGTTGTTTCCAAGCTAAAACATATTTCAGACAGAGTTCCATCTTGCTCATTTACAATCCGAAGTTTATTCTTGATCTTTTTATTTTTGGGCTGTGAACGAATTGCTCTGTGTATGTGAAATACTTCGGACTTTACTTTTCCGTTTCTCATTTTTTAAATAATGTTAATTATAAATTTCGAAAACACAACTCCAGTAAAAATAATAAATTGAATATTTTATGTTTAATTTTACACATCTTTAATTGGGAGAATTGCACTTTACATGACCCTGTAAGTAGGTGTACCGGTTTTCGATTTTTCAAGGTCACCATCCAAGAAAGCACGGCTCGACAATAGCCACAAACTCTTGTGGCAAATGTGTAGGTTTAGGATGTGAGGATGTTGGCAATTTCCATCATAAGTTGAAGAAAATTACCAACCCACTAAGACCATATCTGGTCCATTGCGTTTCCTCATACATATATGTTTATTATGTATATATAAAAGTTAACATTTCAAGATATTTTTTAATTTATTTAAATTCATACATACGCAATAATATGTCACAATGCTGTGATATATAAGTCATACATTCTGATAATGGAACATAAATTTAGTTCCAAAGCGATGGCTTAGAACATGTGTGGGACAATGCAATAATATGTCACAATGCTGTGATATATAAGTGATACATTCCGACAATGGGACATATACGATAATGGGCGGAGCTAACTTTGTTGTTATGACGTGGCAAAATAGTGGCAAATTATAAAATGCATTATGTTCCATGTATATAATGAAGAACCTAATGGAACATGTTTTTAAATAATATAGCTAATTATCTTTAAATTGGTTTATATGTATATTATTATACATAAAATATTTATTATATGTACTACATATGTTCATGGAACGTTGGGTTGTAAAAATAGACAGTCTGAATAGTATAATTTAAGAAATAACAAAAATCACTTTTTTAAGAAATGTTCACAAATTTTTTTAGGCGCGCGTTAAAATTAGAGAGGGTAGAATATAAGCATTAACCCGAAAACTTGAACCGTTTATTAAATTAGAGTTGTAGTTTGCCGAAAAATCTATTCGTAAAGACTTATATTAATATGCCATAGCATATTTTTGACATTATGTGCAGTTTTATCACACAACAAACATTCACGTCAATGGCACTGCGTAGGATCTTTATTATTTTTATTTTTAATCCAAACCATTTCCACATTTAAAATTACAGTTCAAGTTCCAAATAGGTGAACCGACACTTTAATGGATTAAAATATGTGGCAACTAAGCCTTACCCATGGGCTTTTTGACTGGCAATTAGGTGGCAAATAAGTATTTTTCGCATGATATAGAACAAACACTTCAATTGTGTGCCTACCACTACCACTTAAGTTGCCAAAAAGTGGTTATTTGGGCAGAGGCCCGAGCGACTTTTTTTAGCTTTCTCATTTTTTTTTTGCAAAAATACATAGGGTGGTTTTTTTTTTTTTAATTTCACTTCGGCCGGTAAAGTGCAATTGAGCCGTTAAATTTTCGAAATTCTCAATTTTACACCATTTACGTTTATGTTTCACATGAAAATAGAGTAATTTCCCACATTTTAATGTTAAATTTTACACATATATTGCTGATTCTTGATGATAAAATTTTAAAATACGCGACTATAAAGCGAGGAAACAAATTGAGTGATGACAAGTGATATCATGAAAATCATGCATTAATCTCTCCATAGTACATATATTTATGAATTGTATACATTGTTTAAATGTCTTTTAGAGATTGTCTACGTGCAATTACTAAAACATATACACTCGTGTAATCTATGTTTGCAGCCAATCTCGCCCAACCCTGCTTGCACCCAACGGTTTAATTTGAATATATAATTTTAATCACATATGGTTTATCAAAGATTTCCCCGCAGATTTATCTTAATTTATTTTAAAATTTTAATTACAGCAGAAAATATCAGCTACGGTAAAGAAAATGCTACACAGAAAGAGATCGAAGCTGCTGCTAAATCTGCAGGTGTCCACGAATTCATTATCAACTTGCCCGAGGTAATATGTGTTAAGCATTTGATCCAGACTGTTTTTGTAAATATTATAATTTAAGCAACTTAATTCGTAGAGCTACCAAACTATGATAGGTGAGCGAGGATCGCAACTTTCCGGTGGACAGAAGCAACGCATTGCCATTGCCCGCGCACTCATACAACAACCAAAAATTCTGCTACTGGATGAGGCTACTTCGGCGTTGGATTATCAGTCAGAAAAACTCGTACAGGATGCTTTGAATATGGCCAGTAAGGGACGCACTACTATCGTTGTTTCCCACAGACTCTCAGCAATTAGAGGCGCCGATAACATTGTGTTCATACACGAGGGAAAAGTTGTCGAACAGGGTACGCACGATGATCTGATGAACTTGGAGGGTATGTACTACAACATGGTGCGCGCTGGTGATATAAATGTTCCGGATTCCGATAAGGATATAGACGATTGTAACGAAGCAAAAGGTTATACTTTATAAGCTATTTACATATATTTATATTTAATTTATTTCATTTGTCAATCTACTTCTCATTGCAGTCCAAGGTCTCACACTAAATGAAAAATCATTTGACCCCAGTCAAATATATCTAGAGAAAAATCAAAAAATTGGCGGAAAATTCGAAGAACCCCCCTCTAAAGAAAATAATCATACTGCGATTGCACAAAAAGTTTTAAAGCCAGAATTTGGAAAAACTTTTGCTCGTATTATTGGGTTAGCGCGTCCTGAATGGTGTTTTTTAATTTTAGGATCCATTGCAGCGATTGGGTTTGGTTTTACATATCCGGCATTTTCCGTCGCTTTTGGTGAATTTTACGGAGCTTTGGCTGAACCAGAAGAACAGGATGCTCTAGACCGAACGGCGATACTTTCGCTTTGCTGTCTCGGCTTAGGATTAATTACCGGCCTTTGTTCCTTCTTGCAAACATATCTATTCAATTCGGCCGGAGTGTGGTTAACAACACGTGTTCGGTAAATACAATGCCCTAGATGTCAATGGTGTACATTGAATCTCTTAATATATTTGACAGATCAATTACATTTAAATCCATAATGGCACAGGAAATCGGATGGTTCGATGAAAATAAGAATTCAGTAGGTGCTTTATCTGCGCGTTTATCGGGCGATGCCGCCGGCGTACAGGGTGCAATTGGATATCCATTGAGTGGGCTAATACAAGCATTTTCTAACTTTACCATCGGTCTTACGATATCATTTTACTATTCATGGAAGCTGGCGCTACTTTGCTTAAGCACATGTCCAATCATTGTTGGATCCGTCATTTTTGAAGCAAAGTATTTTTCGAAAATATAATTGATCCATATTACTTTAATATGCTTTGTATGTATTTTCAGTTTCATGACTGCAACAATTATGCGCGAAAAAGAAGTAATAGAAGAAGCTTCACGAATTGCAACTGAAGCTATAGCTAATATACGCACTTTAGCTGGTCTGCGTCGTGAAACGCACATTATACAGCGTTACAATGTAGAGGTTGACAAAGTGGAGGTTTTGCTTAGGCAAAAGCTTAAATATCGTGGCCTAATAAACTCCTCAGGCCAAGCGTTTTTATTTATTGCTTACGCGGTCGGATTGTGTTATGGTGGAGTTTTAGTCTCAGAAGGGCAGTTGCCATTTCAGGACATCATTAAGTTAGTTAATACACTGAGGTATTTTAAGGTATTTTGAGGTATTTATATAATTTATTTCAGAGTTTCTGAAACACTATTGTACGGATCTATGATGCTCGCACAGTCTTTAGCATTTGCTCCAGCATTTACTGCAGCCCTGGTTGCAGGACATCGCATATTCCAGATAATTGATCGCAAACCAAAGATTCATTCACCGGGCCATCGGGACAAAAATAATATGACCAAACAAATAAATTTGCATGAAGGTGTGAGCTACAATGATATTGAATTCAGATATCCAACACGCACGGATGTTAAAATTCTTAACGGGCTAAATTTGGAAGTGTTGCGAGGCAAGACAGTCGCATTAGTGGGTCACTCAGGTTGTGGAAAATCGACGTGCATTCAGCTACTGCAACGTTACTATGATCCGGATAGTGGCAGTATTGTAAGTAGCTATAATAAAATGACACCAACATATAAATAAATAATTCCTTTGTCAACTTAGCACATTAATAACGATGAAATTAGGACCGATTTGAGCCTCCAGGCTTTACGTAGTAATTTAGGCATTGTCTCACAAGAGCCCTCCCTCTTCGATCGCACTATCGCTGAAAATATTGCCTATGGCGACAACACACGAGTCATTCCAATGTCAGAAATCATGGAGGCAGCAAAGACTGCTAATGCACACTCCTTTATCATTTCACTACCGAATGGATACGATACGCGACTTGGCACACGTGGTACGCAATTATCCGGTGGACAGAAGCAGCGCATTGCAATTGCCCGGGCTCTAGTACGAAATCCTAGCGTGTTGCTGCTGGACGAAGCTACCTCGGCGTTGGATTTACAAAGTGAACAGATTGTTCAACAGGCGCTAGATGTAGCTTGTTCGGGGCGCACATGTATTATGATCGCCCATCGTCTCTCTACCGTACAGAATGCTGACCTGATTTGTATACTCCAAAACGGACGTATAGTTGAGCAGGGAACACATCATCAATTGATCGCCAAAGATGGCATATATGCCAAGTTGCAAAATACTCAACATAGTTAATAGTGAAAGTGAACTTCTTACTACTTATAACATGTCGGTGGTAATAAAATCTACACCATATAACTATTATTTAAGATTTAAGAAAAAGTTTCAAATTTTATAAGTTTTTACCACAAATATTGCAATTAAAATGTTATCAATCAATGGCATACCAATTTTTAGATAAAAATAATTTTAAAAAAATTCCTACCAAAAATTCTTGAAAAAAAAAAATAAAAAAAGTAAGAACTTTTTTGTAAAAAGGATTATTTGCAAAATATTTGTTTTTATAAAAAGTTGAATAAACAAAAAACCAAATACTTTTGTACTTATCAAGCAAGTCGAAAATTAATAAAAAATGAGTGCAATTTAGTTTGACGAACAAACCTCTTCAAAATTATAACATAATTTCTATGTGTGTTGTGATTTGTTTAGTAATGTGCTGAACATAGTCTTCGCATACATCAGTCATACATTAAATTAAAAAGCACTGTAAACTCCGGTGCAAAACACATTATAGTCCGCCGAATTTGAAAACTTAAATAAATTTTATAAATTAATGTTACACTTTAATCGGCATCAGGTCGTTGTAATTCTTAACATTTCCAATATCTTTTATATTCGACAATTGAACAAATGTTGTACTTTAAATTAAGGCGCACTTTTTTCACGGTGTCATGGTTTGAATTATAGATGGGTACGTGAGCAGATTCCAGCGTGATTTACGTAGATCACGCGTGGTTGTAATTAAATCTTAATTTACTCACGACATTGTGAATGTGTGTGCGTGCGTGAGTCGAATATTTCGCAGAATTTAAAAACGTGATCTTAGCGTGATTCACGTGAATCACGAGTGACCACGCGTTATTGTGATTGAAACTTAATTTACACACGTGATTGTGAATGATACACTGAAAAAATATAGGTTGTTAAAACAAATTCTTTTAGCTGTTGAAATATTGTTATATGAAAATTTTTGCAACGACAATAATAATCTTCAATCGAGAATGTATTTTTCCCTCAAATATATTTTTCAATTTTGAAACAAAAGTGTCACTTTTCAAGCAACAATGACATCACTGTTGAATTCATTTTAATGAGACTTTTTTATTGCTTATAAAACATCTATCATCCTTAAAAGAGTCTATGAATTATATATCAAGCAGTCGTTTGAATGTTAATTTTTCAACAGTTTTGCACTGTTGGGGATACGATTTACTTTTGCGTTGACAGCGTGTCCAGAGAAAACATATGGAATTTATTTCATTTTTCACGCAAAGATAAATCTTTTCCCCAACAGTGCAAAACTGTTGAAAAACAGTTACATTCGAAACTATGCTTGTCATACAATAGACTCTTTTTTCATATGATATATGTTTTATAAGCATTTATAATAAGTGATAGTAATGTTGAAAGATCTTGGTTGGTTTTACGCAGGTAGAAGAGAACAGAGAAATAAACAGAGATAATAAGAAGAATGAGAGTGAGTGAGTAAAATATAATAATAAATAATAAAAAATAAATGAAACTTATAATAAAACTACACACAATTAAATTTTTTATTTTTTTTATTTTAAAAATTCACGCAAAAAAAAATCAAAAGTTTCCACTGTTGAATCAACAGTAAATACATTTAATATATCAACAGCGTAAACATTCTTAAAACAAATATGTGGAGTTGTTGGGTACGAAATGACCAATAACAGTTGTTGTTATGAGGTACACAATTGTAGCCATAACGATTTATTTTTTCAGTGCAGTAGAACAAAAAAAAACCCATGAGTGATTAGAAAATTCTGTTCGTGAGTGTAAGTAAAAACTCACTCACATGCCCATCTCTAATTTAATACCTATGCAAACCATTTGACGATAATTTTTGTATTCGATAAAATGAAGATTAATTTAAGATACGAAACTCAAAATATTTTGAAATTGAATTGTATGTTTTTTGAAATTATTGTTAAAAAAGAAAATTTTCTGAACAAATTAAATTTGTTTATCGAATAAAAAAACTTTTTCGATATCTACTCGATATCTATATCGACAAAAAATAACGATATCGTTATAGATAGGTGCATTTTTATCGAAAACCCCATCATTCTCGTATCATTTTAGATTAACGAAAACGATAATTTAGGCCTATAAACGATATCATTTCAATATCGTTTTGTTTTTCTGGGACGTGAGAAAAATGGTATACGTAGGAAAAATAGAAATTAAATCTCACATAAAAAGCAGCCAATCAGGTGTATTTGGTGTACGGGGCAAGGAATGAAATTTATATAAATAAAACTAAAAACAAACTAGTCACATGCGCAGTTTTAATAATGTTGATAGGTTACTTGCTGATAAGTTATCTTGTCTGATCAGGCCTGCTCGACTTTAAATACGGTAACGATCGGACTTCTACGACGTGATACTATTTTGAGTTATTATCCTGACAGATTGCTTGATTCTTCTGATACACCTTTTACGGATCTTTTTTTTGTACCCTTTCAAACACAACAGTTTTATAACACACATGTTGTCTCACTAATTGGGGCTTCATCCCTGGATTTTAAAGTAAGCTGGCCCTGATCAGAAGACTAATTATAAGCAATATTCTAACCTATTCATGTGACTACGGTTGCCATATGGTCGGGATTGTTCCGATAGTTCGTGCTCTGTCCAGAGTCCCGATTTAATGCTCAATGTCCCGACAAAATAGATTTGTGTATGGTATGCAGAATTATAAAAAATATTTTAAAGAATTTCAAACATCGATGTTACAAAAAGCATGATTTGTTCGATGTAATGTATCGATTCATTGCATCGATCGGAGTATCGAACAAAAAAAAACGATGTTTTCGATGCATCGAATGAAAAATAATTAGGTAAATTATGTGCAAATATGGTATTTGTACCATGTAGTATATATACCAGGACTCGGATGGAACTGGAACCGTTTCGGAACCGTTTCATTTTTATAGAATCGGACTGGAACCGTTTTTTAAATTTTTGTATGGAACCGGAACTGGAATCGCTATTTAATTTTTATAGAAACGGAAGTGGAACAAAAAACCAGAACCGGAACCGGAAGAGGAACTATTACTAAATTAGTTAGAGCAGAAATTAATATATCAAAAAAATAATAATTAAATCAATTTGGACAATGAATTTGGAAACAAAAACAAATATTAATTAAGTTACACATGTGGACAATGGCATTTAAAAAAATGTTGAGCTTTGCAAATTTCCATTATACATATTGATTGTCATACAAAATATGTTTTGTATTTTTGATAAATGTTTCATTCACTTATTTCTCAAAAGATGTATATTATAATTAATGTTGACGTTTTACTAACGTTTAAGATCGTGTCCCCGCGAGGAAACTTAAATACGACTATGAAACCATGCGACTTTATAAATGGTCAATTTCCATATATTATTATATTTGTAGGAATACATGTAGGAATAAGACTCCGTGACGTTTGAATACAAACACAAATTATTTTATATTTCTATAAAAGTTTATTTTGCCCCTTATCATGTATATTTTTATACCCTACACTAAGAGTGAAAGGGTATATTCAGTTTGGTGCGCCGTTTGTAACACCCAGAAGGAAGCATCTCCGGTATGGAAAAGTATATATAATCTTGATCAGCATGACCTCCTGAGTCGATTTAGCGATGTCCATCTGTCCGTCTGTCCGTCTGTCTGTCCGTCTGTCTGTCCGTCTGTCTGTCTGTCTGTCCGTCTGTCTGTCCGTCCGTCTGTCTGTTGAAATCCCTACTACTTTTAAAATAGAAGAGCTAGATAAATGAAACTTATAACTTAGATTACTAATATACCTACGCTGTATGTGCGAAATCGGAGATCGGTCCATTGTGACCTATGATCCGACCACTTATGTTCAAATACCTCATATAAAATGTTCATATAAAGATCAATTTTTATGTATACGTGCTTAGGTAAACTTTTTTGGTCAAATATATATTGATATCATGCTCAAATACATGATAATAATGTTTTCCGGCGAAAAGACTTGTATTTCACAAAAAAAAAATCGAAATTCGGTACACCTACCCATTTGTAAATATGGGTATCAAATGAATGGAAATTCTTCAGCGATTGAATGTTTGTAGTTATTTTCAGGATTCGTATACACTGGTGACCTATATATCACTTTGAATGGTAACCACACATATGTGTAGGGTATTTATAGTCGGCTTAGACCGACTATAATTTTGATAATCCTAACTATCATAATTACACCTACTTTAAAATTTCCCATGTGATCTAACCTTCCCAACTGGTTATTTCTTGTTTTATTATAGTCTCGTTTTCAGTCCCCTTTGTCTAAAATTGGTGTAAAGTATTTAAAAGGTTTTTTAGTTTTGCTCTTTTATTCGAACGTTTGTTCAATAATTTTGTTTTGCCAACTATTTTTTTGATATACCAACATTTTATTTTTTCTACCTTCGCGTATGATTTATATGAAACAACTCTCAAAACTAGCGTACTCAACGCTTCGTTTGATGGCTGCCGTGTGAAACTGTCTCCAAAAATTCAAAAAATTCTGTCACCCAAATTCCTTCCTTAAAGGTCACTAAGTTTTGTCTAATTTCTAAAGTGTCGCCTGTCCATTATTCTTCGTCCGGCTAACACCACCCCTAAACTAATTTTGGTGTAGTTAAAGATAAAATGTTAATATTTAATATATATTATTTTAAATATTTCAGATATGTCCAAATCTTTGAAACCACACCATCTGGAAAGATGATGTTTGGCTAATAACGGTGTAATAATGGTGTTAAATAAATACGAAATGTAGTTTAAATAAATGAAGATGTAGTAATTTATCTTCATATTTCGGACGTATTAAAAAAGACAAAATGTAGTTGTTTTCAATACAAATGTATTAAAAATTATATAAAAATTTAGTCAAATTATGTAGTTAAATGCATACAAAATAACTATATCAATGAAGTAAAAACGAATACATTTGTGTATGGACGTAAATCAAATACATATGTATTTATTTTAAAGACATTTTTATTTCTTTTAATACAGTTTTTTTTCGTTGTATATATACTAGCTGGACATGTGCACAGCTTCACCGGTGCGAAGTTTTTGTATATATTTTTTTGATTTGATTTATATACTAGTACAATAAGAAGTGATTATTTTACAGTTCAACAAAATTAAAATTACGTAGATAATCAAAAGGTCAGTTTATAAAAAAGTAAAAATTAAATAATTAAAAATTAAGAATAATGCAAAAATTGTATTATGATTTAACATATTTAAAGAGAAATTAGATGTGTGGTTACTAATAAATAGTAGATTTAAGATGTTAATGGATTATTGTTCTGAAAAATGTGTTAGTATTATAAGGTATTATAACCTAAATCTACATGTTCTGTTTATATTTTAAATATTAAGTGGTAATGAATTCCAGAGTCGAATTGCGTTAATGAAAAATAGTCTTTGCGATTGTAAATTGTTAAATTTTGGCAAAATTAAAATGAGGCTTCTTTCTATTTGAAACGCTAAGACGTAGCTTATCAGAAAGATATGATGGAGTTTTGGAATATAACAACTTTTGCAGAAATATGCAGTTTCTTATATCCAGATACATCTCCGACATGTGAAAAACATAAAGGGAAAAACATATCGCGTCACATTATTAAAATGTCCTCTTAGGAGGTCAGGAGTAATAGAATTTAAAAAAGTTTGGTTGTATGGGACGTGCCACTCCCCTTTGTCCAATCTATCCGTAGTGGCTATATAAACGAATCCTCATTAATAAAATACAATTCCCATTGGTGGTGCACTTAATGCATTCTCATACAAAACACAAATTTCGATTTTTCAGATTTTCCGGTTTTTCATTGGGAGTATTTTATATTTTATATTTTATATTTTATATTTTATATTTTATATTTTATATTTTATATTTTATATTTTATATTTTATATTTTATATTTTATATTTTATATTTTATATTTTATATTTTATATTTTATATTTTATATTTTATATTTTATATTTTATATTTTATATTTTATATTTTATATTTTATATTTTATATTTTATATTTTATATTTTATATTTTATATTTTATATTTTATATTTTATATTTTATATTTTATATTTTATATTTTATATTTTATATTTTATATTTTATATTTTATATTTTATATTTTATATTTTATATTTTATATTTTATATTTTATATTTTATATTTTATATTTTATATTTTATATTTTATATTTTATATTTTATATTTTATATTTTATATTTTATATTTTATATTTTATATTTTATATTTTATATTTTATATTTTATATTTTATATTTTATATTTTATATTTTATATTTTATATTTTATATTTTATATTTTATATTTTATATTTTATATTTTATATTTTATATTTTATATTTTATATTTTATATTTTATATTTTATATTTTATATTTTATATTTTATATTTTATATTTTATATTTTATATTTTATATTTTATATTTTATATTTTATATTTTATATTTTATATTTTATATTTTATATTTTATATTTTATATTTTATATTTTATATTTTATATTTTATATTTTATATTTTATATTTTATATTTTATATTTTATATTTTATATTTTATATTTTATATTTTATATTTTATATTTTATATTTTATATTTTATATTTTATATTTTATATTTTATATTTTATATTTATATTTTATATTTTATATTTTATATTTTATATTTTATATTTTATATTTTATATTTCGCCGGAAAACATTATTATCATGTATTTGAGCATGATATCAATATATATTTGACCAAAAAAGTTTACCTAAGCACGTATACATAAAAATTGATCTTTATATGTACATTTTATATGAGGTATTTGAACATAAGTGGTCGGATCATAGGTCACAATGGACCGATCTCGTCAATTTTTTCGCACATACAGCGTAGGTATATTAGTAATCTAAGTTATAAGTTTCATTTATCTAGCTCTTCAATTTTAAAAGTAGTAGGGATTTCAACAGTCAGACGGACAGACGGACAGACAGACAGACAGACAGACAGACAGACAGACAGACAGACAGATAGACAGACAGACAGACAGACGGACAGACAGACGGACAGACGGACATCGCTAAATCGACTCAGGAGGTCATGCTGATCAAGAATATATATACTTTTCCATACCGGAGATGCTTCCTTCTGGGTGTTACAAACGGCGTACCAAACTGAATATACCCTTTCACTCTTATACCCGTAACTTCAACGAGTAGATATCTAGTGGTGTTCGTACCGAACAGATATCTCATACCTACCCGGTGTTTTTACTCCTCAACTATGCGTTGAAGTTACGAAATTTTGCTTACACGATAGATAACTATGCACCAGTAGATATCCATTCGTTGAAGTTACCGGCATTAGTGTAGGGTATAAAAAGTGTACGCATATCACTTCAAGAATTCGTAATTTTCACTATGAGTTATTAAAATACAATTATGCAAGATCACAAATATTAAAATTCAGTATCTCAAAAGCAATATCATGTTACAGCTAGTATATTGTTGTTGTAGAACTAAATGTAACCAAATACGTTTCTCAAAAAAATAGATTCTAAGTAATGTTTATTGTTAATATTACAAAAGTTGAAAAATTAACATGTAATCATTCATTGATACTACTTTTGGACTCATCGGTCAGAAATAGCCAAATAAAAACTTAAATGTTAAACTTTAGTTGGTGAGTTTTACTTCTAACGACGAAGTTCAGTTCATAAAAGATACCCTAGTACACCCAGAAAAAAATACTATATAAATAATAGTTTTTTACTATTAAAAATAGTCAATGGGTTAAATTATTATTTTAATCGGAAAATACCATTAAATACCAGAAAATACCATGACATTGAGTTTATATGAAAACATTTATTTTTTGTATACTATTAAATCAATAATTGTCTTATTGACCAATTTTAATGGGATTTGAGGGAATTTTTTTCTGGGTGTAGGTTATTATTATTTTCGCCCCAGATTTTCAGTACCAAGTGTAGTTTAAGAAACGTAAAAATAAATACTATAGAATTAATAGTTTCTAACACATTTTTCTTCGATAAGATATAGGTCATTCTACGAAGAACTACAAAATTAAATAGAATTATTGAAATAGCACAGTTAATAAGTGCCGTTCTGATATCCATATATAAAGAACCAAAATATCTATATCATTAAAACTTTTTAGATTTTTAAACAATAATAATAATAGTTTGGCACTACAGTCCTATAAGAACTTAGGCCGAGCTCTCTCACCATTTTGAGCTGTGCGTGATATATTTCTACTCAATGTGGTGGGACCTACAGTTTATTGCCGAATCCGAACGGCGGGTGAGAGCTTTTCAGAGGCAATGTTTTACTCTCGTAGGTTTGCCATTTACTGCCGAGAGGTAGCGCGGTATAGAAAAATGTTTCTATGAAAAGATGTTGTTAGCCCCAGTCCATGCTTGAACCGGGGACCTTTCGGCTCGCAGGTCAACGCACTAACAACTGAGCTACCGCGGCTTTCAACAATACTAATAATTATAATAAGAACATCACACATGAGGCTTTTCAGCGTTTCAACCAATTACATAACAAACTCCCAAGATCAATAAAAATGACAAATAGATAAATTCATTGCCGCATCATGATGACCAATATTATCAGCAATATATTTATAAAAGCAGCCAGCATACAACACTATATCACAGTCTCGCACGAGCTGCTGTTTCAATAACAAGCAAATAATTAAATTCGTTAGTCTGAAAAGGCATATTAAATTAATTTAAATATTAAGAAATAGCATATTTAAAACAGTGCCGATAGAATAAGTATTATAAAAGTGATAATGAATAAGTGATGTAGGAAAATCAAGTGCTTTTTAATCAGTTTATTACATGTGATAAAATGGTGGTTGCAATTTTGACTCCTTTGACTGCCAAGGATAAATTGTAAACATTTTTAAACAATTCATCTAACCCTCAGTTTTCCGCGAGTGAAATTGCCGAGCATGCATTTGCAATACACATTCAAATATTTAGAAACTAACTGGACCCGTGCGAATATTATGAATGAAGACTATTGAGAATATCATGCCATAATACATTAAATTTATATAAACTTGACGGTAACCACTTTTTTATTGACCAATTAACCTGGTCACTTAAATATATTGTGGTTTGCTTTTTCCTTACAAAGCAGAAATAATTTTAATTAGTCGTCACTACAGCATATAAGGAAACACACATTGATTTGCTGGAACGTATAAAAAGTGTACGGAATGACGTCTACTTCGAAATTACGTTGTGGGAAAATACCCAAAATGACTTCGCGAAGTGTGAGTTTCTTTGAACTTTTTCGTTTCGCCACGGTTTGGGATTATTTTCTGCTCACATTAGCATTTTTGATGGCTTTTCTCAAGGCCTTTGTACATCCGATTGGGATTATTGTGTACAGTGAATTAGTTGCTATGTTTATCGACAGGAATCTCGGCATTGGCACTAGTTCTCAAACATATGTTCTACCGATTTTTGGCGGAGGGAAAGTACTGTGAGTGCTTCTAAATTTATTACCTTTTGATTTCAAACGTTATATTGCATTTATTATTACAGAACCAATGCTACGTACGAGGAAAACATGGCAGAGCTAAGAAATGATTCAATAGCATTTGGAATAATTCTGAGTCTAGATTCATTGCTGCTTTTCTTTAGTGGCGTCCTCTACGTGGACCTTTTCAATAAGGTCGCCCTGCAACAGGTGCAGCGAATGCGCCGTAAGTTCTTTGAGGTTACTGTGCGGCAGGATATCGGTTGGCATGACACAGTGCAGAATCAAAATTTTGCATTACGAATTACAGAGTAAGTACTAAGTATATACAAACATTTTAAATTTTATTGAGAACATTTTTATTTGGACATAGTTGGGTATATTTATAATAATTAATCACTGAAAAAGGTTATTCTCCACGCAGAAATCTAACTACTAAAGTAAGTAGATCACAAAAGACATTTTGATAGTTGGTATAACATAGTGAATAAGAATTATGAAAGTTATAACTTTCTACAAATGACTATAGTTAGTCTAAGCGTACTATAAATACCCTACATACACCAAGAAACCGAGTCAGTTGAGGCAACATTTATTTTTGTCAGCATTACACAAATTCAGTTGTTCGACACCACATATCAGTTCACACAACTAATGACTTAGTGTTTGCAACGCGTTGGGGCGCTAGGGCTGGAATGCAAGGGTTAATTGAAATGTTTTGGTCAATTATTTTTTAATTTTTTCGGACATCTGAGGTACATTAGTCCAAAGTTACAAAAATGGACAAAAACTCCCTTTTTTAGGATGTTCATGTTAATATTGATCGAGATATGCCATAAATCCCGTCGAGGTGTCTTGTATTTTTATACACTACACCCATGAGGTACAGGATATATTAACTTTGTGCAGACATTATAACGCACCTTAGGAGGTGTGGCAGGTATGGAAAAGTATACATATTCTTGATCAGCATCACTACCCGAGTCCGTTTAACTATGTCCGTCTGTCTTGCTGTCCGAATACACGGAAACTTGAGAAATACTGGACAGAATGCGATGAAATTATGTTTTAGACAAAAGTAGGAACTAAGTTTGAAAATGATCCTAATCGGCCAACGGACACGCACATCTCCCATGGTGGGTGTTTATTCAGCATAATTAAGAACTTTAATATTATGATATACAAATAAATATACCACATTCATATCTTCACCAAAGGTGTAGGATATTCCATAGTCGGACCTGACCGACTATAAAAGTCCGTCCCATGTAACCGAATTTATCCATGTGGCCTAACTTTCCCAACTTGTTTAACCTGAACATATAGTCAGTGGTAATTATACTTGCACTTTAAGTTGTATGTCCTTAAAAAGGACCATTTTGAAAATCCTAAATATGAACAACATCCATGAGGTTTAAATCTCAAAGTAGACTTGGTTTGATAAATTTAGTATGGGAATAACTCGGTTAAAACATTGTTGTTATTTGTTTAATCCAAAAGTTCTAAAAAGGTAATTAACCTTTAACAGCTATAAAAATGTGTAAATTATTTTACAAGATGTTTTTTTAACGATTTTTCAAAAATAAAAATTGTATGCAAAGTTGAATATTTTTGTCTATAATGACCTATACCAGGTCTATATAAACCGATTTTAATAAATTAAAAAAATGTTGATAGTCCTAATGTGTTGGTTCTTCAAAATAACTTATGCAGATGATCAGTTTTAATTACATAAGTAACTCAAGGTAGGAAAATGCCAATTTGCAAACAGAGGTGCAAATTAAAAAAAAACTCGAAGTGATATAGACATTCTTTAAATGAGGATATTCATTGATTTATGATTCCCATCCAAAAAATATGTCGGAGTTCTTGTATATATTGGGTGTCGCACCGTGTTTTTAATAGCTAACTGTTGGATGTCTCATAAAAAATATTTTATGTATTTTCAACACACAGCAACATGGAAAAGATACGCAGTGGCATATCGGAGAATATCGGACATTTTATTCAGCTTGTAGGTGACTTTACAATAAGCGTTCTTATTTCATTTGTCTACGGGTGGAAACTGACATTGGCAGTATGCATTTACATACCAATAACTATTGCCACCAATATTATAGTAACACATGTAAGCTCCTATTCTTTGAAATGATTTGAGGTTTGGAAATATTGTAAACTTTCCATTTAGTACCAAAGTAAACTTACAAAGCGTGAACAGGATTCCTATGCGAATGCCGGAAGAGTTGCTGAAGAGGTTATCGGCGGTATTCGTACCGTTGTAGCCTTTGGTGGTGAACATACTGAATCAAATCGATACGACGAACGACTGAAGCCCGGACGTATTGCTGGAAATATGAAGGGCGCGTTTTCAGGTCTGAGCGACTCTGTACTAAAGTCTATGCTTTTCATCTGCAGCGCGGGATGCTTCTGGTATGGCATTAATTTAGTATTAGACGATCGAGAAAAAGAGGCCTTGGAAAAAGAGTATACACCGGCTGTACTAATGATAGTATGGTGAAATTCTTTACCATAAGTCAGTCAATTGTATATTAATAAATCTACTTTAGGTTGTCTGTGGTATAGTCGTTGGTGCAGATCATATTGCACGCACTGCCCCCTATATGGAGTCATTTGCCATGGCGCGTGGTTCGGCGGCGGCTATTTTTGATGTTATTGATTCACAATCGAAAATCGATCCATTGTCAGAGAGTGGTAGACTGCTAAACTATGGACTGAAGGGCAACATTGAGTTTCGAGATGTTTTTTTCTGCTACCCATCACGTGAAGATTCAATTGTACTACGAGGTTTAAATTTGCGCGTAGAAGAGGGTCAAACCGTGGCTTTGGTAGGTTATTCTGGTTCTGGAAAATCAACATGCGTGCAGTTACTGGAGCGCTTCTATGATCCAGTATTTGGAAAGATTATGTTGGACGGTGTTGATATCAAACAGTATAATGTGTCGTTTTTGCGTTCCAACATGGCTGTCGTAGGTCAAGAACCGGTATTATTTCAGGGCACAATAGGTAAATATTGCGGTAGGAAATTGTAGAATATATTTATGTTGATTTTATATGTTATGCACTTGGTTTTATAAGGTCAGAACATTCGGCATGGTAAACCAGATGCCACCCACAAAGAAGTTGAAGACGCGTCGCGAGCTGCTGGTGCACATGAATTTATCATAGCTTTGCCAAATGTAAGAGCTCTTCAAGTTTTACAATTCAGTCCAAACCAATTTGGGTATCTTAAATCATTTATAACTATTAATTATAAGTTTTTCTTATTTCTGTAAAATGTCAAATGACTACACGTAGCTAGGGCTCTCTCAAACATAATTTTGCAGGAATCACATATATGTTTGGAGCTTTATTATAATTGTCTGATAAGTCATTTATAAACAGTGTTGTAATAAAAGTTTAACATATTCCAATACGCTCTGAATTACATTATACGTAAACAGTGTGGCCAATAGAAAATTCATTTTAATATAATTTCATTTCTGTATGTTTTGAAACATTATTAATTATTGTAAAATAATCTTATGGCAATGTAATGTGATCACATTTTTCTAATGTTTCATAGAGCTACAATACTTTGATCAGTGAGAAAGGTATCCAACTCTCAGGTGGCCAGCGACAACGTATCGCAATTGCCCGCGCCCTTATACAAAACCCAAAAATATTACTTTTAGATGAGGCCACATCTGCCCTGGACTATCACTCTGAAAAGCTAGTACAGTCAGCACTGAATGTTGCAAGCAAAGGACGGACTACTCTCGTGGTCTCACACAGGCTGTCGGCGATACGTCATGCGGATCACATTATCTTCATCGACAAGGGTCGCGTAGTGGAGGAGGGCACTCACAAACAGCTCATGGACCGTGCTGGTAAATATTTTGATATGGTCAACGCCCATTCCTACGATGGAAACATAGAAGAACTACTTCAAAATGATGATCCTGATAAATCCACAGAAGAAGTAGTCAAATTAACTCCACAATGTGTGGAGAATAATAGTAAGACTCCAAGATTATTCAAAAAATCTGTCCGAGAGAAAAGTGGCAATAATGTAGCCAATGATAACAATATTATGCAAGTTGAGTGTGAGAGGAAAGAACGTGATAAGAAAACCAAATTTGTACGTACATTCTACCGTATAGTTCTATCGGCAAAGCCGGAATGGGGTTTCCTATTCGTAGGGACCATTTGCGCAGCACTTTATGGATGTACACAGCCGCTTTTCTCTCTAGTTTTTGCTGAATTCTATTCAGCGATGGCGCAACCTGATAGCGAGGAAGTGTTGCAACGCACATTCATTGTCTCGATCGTCAGTGTGGTGATAGGCATAGCTGTTGGTGTGGTGTGTTTTATACAAACCTACTTTTTTAATCTGGCTGGCGTTTGGTTAACCACAAGATTGCGGTAAGCTTACTAATTGTAAATAGGTTAGTAGTTAGTTAATATAGTGGAAAATTAATTGGACACCAAAAAGAAGAATGTAGTAATTATACAAATTTTGAAAAACGTAGTTCTACTATATTTTGTTAGTTTTTAAATATACAGGTTGTATAAACTTACCTCATTTCGACGACGACTGTGTAAGCATCTGGCCGAAACGCGTCGGTGACAAAATACTAGTGATGCCAACTCATTGTGTTTTCCTATGAATCTAGCTGGTTGCAAACGCGAAAATAAAAGTTGGCAACTCTGTAGAAGACACTTAATTTTCTGACCGCGCGTTATTGACACATATTATTCATATGTGATACCACATTACTAAGCATCATCGTCAGAACTGATGATGCTTGGTAATGCTTCCACTGCTGGTCGCGTTGCCTGGAAACGAACTCTAACAAAACAAGCGTCCAAAATTTCCAAAAAACTAAAATTATTTTAAATAAAATTTAAATGCATTTGTTTTTAGTATTCTAGCATTGAAATATTTTGAATTTGATCATTTTCAACATAATGAGTTAATTAATTCGTTATTTGGAGAACGGGTCGTATGAGTGATATTATTAAATTATTAAAATTAATTTAGATTATATAAAATTTTATCATTATTGCAAAGTTGTGTCGGATGGTATTATCAGCTAAAAGATAAAAATATGCACTAAAAACTTAATTTTTCATTAACCCTTTCAGTAATTTGGTAATAGTTTTTCAAAGACATTTTTTAAATACTCTCTGGTAAAATATTTTCACAGAAATAAGTTAACTGATAGTTTATGATATCTATTATGTGTTGCTAAGTAAATTTAATTGATAAAGAGACATATTTACGAACTGTGAGATGGTATTTTGGGCAAAATAAGTAAAATTGCATATTAAGCCTTTTCTAGTTTTTATTGTATTTAAAATGGTTTTTTATACTTGTGTATTTTTTTTAAAAGTAATTTATTCAGTGTCGAATGGAGAAAAATTGTATTTGTTTAAATTTAAAAAATTATATTATTTTTTTTATTTTTATTATTAAAAACTAATTTCCACCAATAATAAATATTTCACGGTAAATTTAATTTTTCATTCAAAATTAGGAACTTGATTCTAAGTCAAAATTTTTAAATATGCTTATATTTTTAAAATATTACACGCAAAGCAGGATTCTAGACGCTTATGTCGAGAATCCTTGAAATGGACACGATATTTCCACCTCATTCACACTCAGGTGTTTTATTGCACTGCTTTTCTAGTCTTTCTCGCTGATTGCCTCAATGGAGCATATAATCTTCTATTTAAAACAGATCAACAGCATTTAAGGCGATTATGCGTCAGGAAATGGCATGGTACGATGAAGAGGAGAATAGCGTAGGCGCACTATCTGCACGCTTAGCGGGTGATGCTTCGAGCATACAGGGTGCCATTGGGTTTCCCCTAAGCAATATTATACAAGCATTTACAAACTTCATTTGCAGCATTAGCATAGCCTTCTCATTTAGCTGGGAACTGGCGTTGATATGTCTATGTACTTCGCCGTTCATGGTGGCTTCGGTGGTATTTGAGGCCAAGTAAGTGGAAGTTATTACAGAATAATGGTTTAAATGCTAATATCTATGTAACATTGTTTTCTATGCACAGGTATACCACGAATTCAGCTATACGTGAAAAGGAAGTATTAGAAGAGTCAAGTCGTATTGCTACGGAGTCCATAGCGCAGATACGTACGATCGCCAGTCTAAGACGTGAGACGTGTGTCATTGCAGAATTCAACAAAGAGGTGGATTTATTTGAAGTTGCCATTAAGAAACGGCTGCGTTTTCGAGGAGTGGTGAATACTCTCGGCATGGCAGTCATGTTTTTTGGATATGCAATTACCTTGTGTTATGGCGGCATTATGTGTGCCGAGGGAAAAATTCAGTTTGAGAATATAATGAAGTGCGATTTAATATTAACCCCTTGCATGATATGAACATAATATCAATTTTTTCTAGAATTGCTAATACTTTACTATATGGTTTGTTCATACTTGCTCAGGCACTTGCATTCACCCCGGCATTTAATGCCGCCCTGATATCCGGACATCGTCTTTACCAGACCATTGATCGGAAATCACGCATTAAATCTCCAAAAGTGTATTCAACGATACAAAATGGCGTGCCGCTGTCCAAATCCAATATAATACAAAGTGTCAGTTATCGCGATCTACACTTCCACTATCCAACACGTCCAGAGCAACAAGTGTTGCGTGGTCTTAATTTGGAAGTGCTGCAGGGTAAAACAGTCGCTCTAGTAGGTTCCTCCGGCTGTGGAAAATCGACTTGTGTACAGCTGCTGCAACGTTTCTATGATCCCAATATTGGAAAAATTGTAGAATTTAACACATGTTAAACCATTTAATTCTAATGTTACCCTTTTCAGCTTATCGAACAGCAAGATATTCAATACGACATGGAACTTTCTGTGCTTCGTCGACGACTAGGCATCGTTTCGCAAGAGCCAGTATTGTTTGAAAAAACGATTGCCGAAAACATTGCCTACGGGGATACGAATCGCACGGTGCCGATGGTGCAGATTCTGGAGGCTGCCAAGATGGCGAATGCTCATGAGTTTATAATGGCGTTGCCTTCGGGCTACGACACTTGTTTGGGTGCCAAAGGCACGCAGTTGTCAGGTGGCCAGAAGCAACGTATTGCTATTGCACGTGCGCTGGTGCGAAATCCAAAAATTTTGCTACTAGATGAAGCAACGTCCGCGCTGGACTTACAAAGCGAACGTGTATGTATCAGCATTGTACATATTGCACATTTTCACATAAACGAAAGGCATACTTATACATTTTATTCGTTTAAGCACTAACAGTCACTTTAATTGATATTTACCATTGATTTTATGCAAATGGCAACAAAACTTATAATTGTAATGACTAGGGATGTTGTAGAGCTCCGCATCCTCATTTTTTTGACATCCGCATCTTTGCGGATATTTTATTTCATATGAAAAATTATTAAACATAACAGTTTTGAATGATATTAACTGCGTTTTTTTCATAATTTTTTTGTTCCGGAGCAAAGCAATTGTGAAAAAACGATGTGGCTCTAATGATCATAAAACGTATACGTTTTAGTCAGTACACATTTTCAATGAGTTAAGCCGGATAGCTACACCAGAAATTTATCTGGTTCAAATTTGTTTTTGTTTTGCGTAAAAATTTGTTCCGGCTCAAATTTAAATTATGAAAAAAACGCAGCTATTTTCTATTTATTGAATTGTGAATCAGTAAACGATTTGCTATATAAGTACCAAATGACATACAAATAAAAACCCAAGAACTGTATCTGTCATTACTACGGATGTCAATCCCGGAATCCCGGGATTTGAGTCAAATTAGTCCCGAAAACCTCATCCCGGGATCATTGTTTAATCCCGGGATTTTATAGTTTATTCAAAAGTCTTGCAATGTTTTTATACACATTTTGTGAAAAAGTAAATCATTTAATGGACTAAAATCTTAAAACACGTCAATAATAATGAATTACATGTTTTTTGACTTTTAACAAATTCACCATTGGTAAAAATTACGTCACTTTCGACTAATAACACTGTTCGGTAAAATTAGCACTTTTGTTCCTCTTGTCTTTATTAATACCATTTCTACATTATTTTAATGTGTTGATTCGAACTGCGTTTTTAGTTTTTTCCCTTTATGTAATGTTTTGGAAAAAAAGACAATTTATTATTTTAGCATTTTTCACTGCATTTAAAAAAATACTTTTTTATAAAAAGACTGAACAGCCATTGAATAAAAATTAAAAGAGTTATTGTCCATGAACAAGTCAACTTGAATGTCGTTTAAGATTTGGTTGTAATAACCGGTTAAAATTTAAAAATTGAAAAAAAGGAATTTGTGAAATCACCGGAAAATCATATTAAATAAAAAATATTTTATTATCATTCTCAAATATTAAAATTACTATGGATTCTACTCATTTCGACAATTGTATTACTTTTCTGTGCCTTTTTGATTTTTGAGATAAATACATTTTTTATTGAATTTCAACTGTATAAAAATAATTCATTATTTATTTAAAAAAATATTAATTATAGCAGTATTTTACTGTTATTTCTAAATATATGATAACAATTATAAAGTACTTGGGTTTGTAAACATACTGTTTCTAATGTTCTGTAATAATGCGCACTGCTTTGGTACTTTTTGTACTATTTCCTTAAAATGTCAATTAATTGACATTTAAAACCTTATAATTTAATTTAACCTTATAATTATCTGAATTCGATTAAACTAACGGTATAAATTCCACGCTAACAATTGAGTTTACATAAATAAATCCACGTTCCTAAATTGAGTTAATTTTTAAAATTGTTATTAATTAAAAATCACATATAACTTTAAAAAGATGTGTCCACTATAAACTATATTTTTTTTAATTATAATTTTTTTATAAAATATTGTTTTTCACAAAAAACTAATATCCCAATAAAAATTTGATTGTCCATTCAAAATTAAAATTTTCTTATATTTGTACTAAACTATATTTTTTTTAACAAAAAGTATTGAAAAATGTTTGATGATCAACAAAATCGCATTTTGTATTTTGGATACCATGTATATTTGGATACCCAACCTGAAAACAGATGCATTTGAATATATGAGTTTTGTTTGAGCCTTAAGCATTATAATTGTTCATAATTCAAACATAGATATGGTTATTTTATGCATATGCTATTATTTTTTTCGGGATCCCGTTATTAATCCAGGGATTAAAATTTTTTAGTCCCGAAATTTCGGGATGCAAAATGGTCCGGGATTGACATCCCTAGTCATTACGCATGACGCGTCAGTAAATAACAAAAAAAAAAACAGATGGAAAAACAAAAGCAGAAACACAAAAACAAAAGGAAAACACAAAATCAAAAATACAAAAACAAAACCAAAAGTACAAAAGCAAAAACACAAGTGCAAAAACTAAAAGTAAAATATAAAAGCAAAAAATAAAACACAAAAAACAGAAGCAAACAAAAACATAAAAGCAAAAACAAAAGCAATGACACAAAAACAAAAGCATAATTACAAAGTCAAATGCAAAAACACAAAAACAAAAAGAGAAGAACAAAAGCAAAAAAACACAAAATCAAAAACACAGAAGCAAAACAAAAGGGAAACAAAAATAAAACACAAAATAATCAAAAACACAAATGCAGAAACACAGAAGCAAAAAAACAAAAGAAATAACACAAAAACAAAAGCATAATTACAAAAGCAAAAATATTAAAATAAAACACAAAAGCAGAACATGAAAGTGTAAACACAAAAACAAAACCAAAAACAAAAGCAAAAACACAAACAAAACCAATGACACAATAACAAAAGCATAAATACAGAAGCAATAACATAAAAACAAACGTATACATACAAAATCAAAAATACAAAAACAAAACACAAAAGCAAAAACAAAAGCAAAAACAAAAGCAAAAACCAACATAAAAACAAACGGAAAAATACAACAACAAAAACACAAAAGCAAATGCAAAAACCACAAGAGCAAAACAGAAATACACAACAACAAAAATCTAAAATAAAAACAAAGAAAAACACAAATTCAAAAGAAAAAATACATAAATAATAACACAAAGCCAAATTAAAATTAAATTCAAAAACTCAAAATAAAAACACAAAACAAAAGCATATAAACAAAATACAAAAGAAAAAGCAAAACAAAAAAAATTAAATAAACACAATAGCAGAAACACATAACTGAACAAAAAACAAAAGCAAAAATACATGTAAAGTAAAAACATAAAAACAAAAAATAAATTCAATTTTGATTAAAATATACTTACACTTCAAACAAATCTTTTCTTTCTGTCCATACAATTTCAGATCGTACAATTGGCTCTTGATGTCGCCTGTTCCGGACGCACTTGCATTGTGATTGCACATCGCTTAGCTACCGTACAAAACGCTGATGTAATCTGTGTGCTACAAAATGGTCGAGTCGTCGAGCAGGGAACCCATCCACAGTTGCTGGCGCAGAATGGCATATATAGCAAATTGTATCGTAGTCAGCCGAACACATATTAACGTCAGATTCTGCGCGAAAATAGGTACCATTTTAAGCATGAGATTGAGAGAAATAAAAGTATTTTGTAACAACCAATTCATTCAACCAAATTTTCCCTCTACAGAAGGGCGCAAAATGTTCAAAAAAGCATAAAATTGTAAAAGCGCCTAATTTACAAATATAGAAAAGGGCGCCAATTTTTCAAAAATACATAAAATTGCAAATGCGCCTAATTTACAAAATTTGTGCGCCTCTATAGAAGGGCGCAAAATATAGAGAAAGGCGCAAAATTTTCAAAAAAGCATAAAATTATAAATGTGTCTAATTTCCAAAATTTTTGCGCCTCTATAGAAGGGCGCAAAATATGGAGAAAGGCACAAAATTTTCAAAAAAAGCATAAAAATGCAAATGAGTCTAATATACAAAATTGTTGCGCCACAACAGAAGGGCGCAAAATATACAAAAAGGCGCAAAATTTTCAAAAAAACATAAAATTGCAAACGCGCCTAATTTACAAAATTTGTGCGCCTCTATAGAAGGGCGCAAAATATAGAGAAAGGCACAAAATTTTCAAAAAAAAACATGAAATTGCAAATGTGTCTAATATACAAATTTTTTGCGCCTCTACAAAAGGGCGCAAAATATACAAAAAGGCGCAAAATTTTCAAAAAAACATAAAATTGCAAATGCGCCTAATTTACAAAATTTGTGCGCCTCTATAGAAGGGCGCAAAATATAGAGAAAGGCGAACATTTTTCAAAAAAGCATAAAATTGCAAATGCGTCTAAATTAAGAACTTTTTGCGCCTCTATAGAAGGGCGTAAAATATAGAGATAGGCGCAAAATTTGAAAAAAACATAAAATTGCAAATGCGCCATTTACAAAATTTTTGGCTGGGTCGAGGCAGTTTAGAAACATTTTTTCGACATATTTTAAAAAGAGATAGACGGAGTTTGTGTCGCAAAATGTCTGCCCGAACCCAAAATATGCCGTGAATCTGTCATAAAAATTCCACAAAATTTTACAACCTGCTGAAAGATATTGATCTCACGATTAATATGTTATTCTGTTCATGGTCCGATAACCCCAGTAAAGAAATTTAATCAGGAGTCTATTATACACTAATTACACTCAAGGATTGAAACCTAAACGAATAACGGTTTCGATTTCGGTTTCGGTTTTAAGTTTTTATAAAGAAACGGTTTCGGTATACCGGTTCCAAGTTACGGTTTCGGGTTTGATATCGGTTTTTGTATAAAATTTCTTTTTTTCCATATTTTTCAAATAATTTAACATTGTTTATTTGGTGCTAAGTTATGTTCAATTTGTGATATTTGGGTATAGTGGGAAACGTAATTTAAAGAATGTTTGTTTTTATTCTAGTGAAAATATTGTGTTATATGAATTATTTAATTGATTTCGCCAAGAAACAATTTCAATCGTGGCTACAAGCCAATGAAAAGCAACATTTTGACTTCACCTGAGATATGATCTGAATTTCAAAAGTGAGCCGAGAAGCGAACCTTAAACAAGAGCAGCAATAATACATCGGTAATTGTCTTAAACTTCATGAAAATAAGAAGAAGAATTTTGTAAAATTTCCATCCATAAAATAAATTTTGAACTGCAATATCTGCCTGTATACTTGATATGTTCGAACTTGTCGAACTTGCACTTTAAATTTCGTATTTTCTTAAGTAGTTACTGAGATTTTTATAATTTTACTTTTTTTTCTAATTTTTTCTTGCATTACATTGTTATACCCTACACCTATGAGGTACAGGGTATATTAACTTTGTGCATATATTGTAACGCCCCTTAGGAGGCGTGTCCGATATGGAAAAGTATATATATTCTTGATCAGCATCACTACCCGAGTCCGTTTAGCCATGTCCGTCTGTCTGTCTGTCTGTCTGTCTGTCCGTCTTGCTGTCTTGCTGTCCGAATACAGAATAACTTGAGAAATACTGATCAGAATGCGATAAAATTTCGTCTCAATATATTTTAGCCAAAAGTAGGAACTGAGTTTGAAAATGAGCCAAATCGGTCAACGGACACGCCCACCTCCCATACAAGTCACTTTTAAATAACTCTTTCGAAATTAATAACTCGAAAAGTATTCAAGGTATAGTTATAAAATTTAAAACGTATTGTTAGAATTTACCTAAAAATATGTGGTCCAAAAATGGGCGTGATCCGCCCACTTTTTTTTTTCATTATTTCCCGGGTTTTCATAGTGGAAATTTGATCCGTAGATTATTAAAATCAAATCTATGAAATATTAGTCTTACAAAATTTTAAATATAGTCCGCCCAATTATATTTTTCAACTTTTTTTTTAGTTTTTTATACTTTATATAAATTTTTTAATTTATGGGGATATAAGACGTAAATTCTGAGGGTGGGGAGGTTCAGCATAATTAAAAATTTAAAATTAAGGTATACAATTAAATATTCCTCACTAATATATACACCAAAGGTGTAGGGTATTCCATAGTCGGGCCCGACCGACTATAAAAATCCGCCCCATGTGACCGAACTTACCCATGTGACCTAACTTTCCCAACTCGTTTTTACTTATACAATAAATAAAAAAACATTATCATTAAAAATTAAATCATTTTTTAAGAATGAGTTGCTGATGTTTTGTTGTTAATTCGATTTACCGCTACACAAATTAATGAAAAATAATCACAATTTTAGACCAAAGATCGTTTTTTTTTGGTAATATTGTTTCTCAAAAAACAACATTTTGATTTTTGTACAATATTTTTATTTTGGGAACTCCAAATTTTATTAAATGACATTTAAACATGCCCTGTACTTAAGATCTTCTATATAAAATAAAATATGTTTTTCTGTTTTTTTATACTTTTTTTAAAAACCGTTTTAAACCGGTATAAAACCGAAACCGTTTATTTCGGTTTTGGATATCGGTTTATTTCTGATTTTCGTATAACGGTTTTAAAAATGAAATGGTTTTAAATTGATATCGGTTACGGTTTCAATCCTTGATTACATTATTATTTCTAAAAAAATGTCGCCTGCGGCGCTTCCTCGATATAACTTTCCAACGAAATATTATAATTAATTGTTGGGCTTTTTTTTTATTTTTTACATAATTACAAATTCTAATCGCTATCATAAAAATGACCATATAATTACGAATGTTGCATTATTACCTTTCATTTGAGTATCTATATGACCAAATATGTAGGTGAATCGGATTTTGATTTTTCTAGGATATCACAGATCCGTACGCACCCTATATTATTTCATGTTTAAGGAAATAAAACTGTTGATTTAAAGAAAAAAAGTTGGTTTAAAGAACTACAGTTGTTATAATTCATTATTCACTGTATTTGACAAGAAAATATCAAAAAGGGCGCAAAAAATTGGAAAAAGGCGCAAAAAAATCCTTTTTCATGGTAGTTAAATGTTTTATGGTAGTTAAATGTCAAATATCAGTCAACTGTAAATATCTCAATTTTTATTGCTGTTGTGGCAAACATCTCGTAACTATCTACATATATGTCATATTCAAAAAATATTTATAGTTTTGCTGCAACTTTATTGAAACTTATGAGATGTTTGTATATTTGCTACAAGGCTGTCTGTTATCCCACAAAAGAATGGATTCACCCCTCCCACCCCTCAATATGGGTGCTTTGGATATTGCGCAGTCAGCTGCTATTGACGTTCTGGGCATATCAATTCAATGTGATCTCCGTTGGAATGATCACATATTTAATATGTCGAAAGAAACGGCCAAGTGCCTCGGTTTTTTTAAAACGGTGTAAAACATATTTCACTCCTGCTGACCTACACACTGTCTACACTACCTATATACGGCCTAAAATGGAATTCAATTCGCACATTTGGGCAGGGGCTTCAAAATCTTCCTTGGAGTTCTTGGATCGGATCCAACAACGTACAATATATTTAATAGGGGATGAAAATATCTCATCGTCTATTGGTTCTCTTGAGCACCGAAGGACCGTTGGGTGTGTAAGCCTGTTTTATAGGTATTACAATGGTAGGTGTTCGAGGGAAATACATGGCCTGATTCCACCAGGTGGTGTATTCTCTCGTTCTACTCGGGCATCGAACCAAGCCCACCCCTTCGTAGTCCACTCGACTCTCAACAGAACCACGCATTATAAAGAGAGAATTCGTTCTTCAGTTGCACGACACGTATGTGGAACAATCTCCCTGCGTCCGTTTTTCCCGACATTTTTGATATTGGCAAGTTCAAAACAAACATTTCACCGACACTACTCCATCTTTCCCCCCTCCATTTAACCTATCATCCCTTCTTACGATCAACACTGTGCATTGCATGAATAGGGGGCATCCCCTGAGCGTTGGTTAATATGTAAAAAAAAAAAAATTAAAAGGATAGTTGCAGCAAGACTTTCATAAACATCTTGTTTTCTTAGTGTAACAGATACTAATTTGATATTCACCGCCAAAAGTGGACCATTCCCCGATTACCCACTAAGACTAAAATTCCCCACAAATTGGGGAATCTTAGTTGGCATCACTGTTTCGAAACGTTTGTTATATGTTTTAATTAATAAGAGATGGGTTTTTAAATGTGTTTTTATAAATATATTTCGGAGCAACAGGTTTGAAAAACCTAGACCGATCTCTGTCGCACCATTTGAGCATGTTTTCAATTTTTTTGTTTTTTTTTTATTTTGACGCCTAACATGTCTAGCAAGTTACGACAATTGATTTGCTTACAATATATTTTCAATTTGATTAACAAAAATATATTTTTAACATGATGGAAAAAAATAGTTTTTCAAATTATATTGATATAGTTTACATTTTACAAAACATAGAATCTTACGTATTTTTCAAGAATGTGTTGAAAAGTATTTGTAAAGGCGAATTTATACGATAGAGAAAATAGCTAGAGATAGAGCAAAATAGAGCAAAAAATCTCATGAAGTTGTGTAAACACTACGTAGAGTTCCACGGTAGGGAGCTCTACGGTAGATTTTTTTCTCTATCTCTAGCTATTTTCTCTATCGTGTATTCAAGCCTTAAAAACATGAATTTCAAAACTATATTGAACATTAAAATCCATTATCATTAATGCATTTATTAATAAAGAAGAAGGTACTTATTAATCCAAGTATTCTCAAAATACGATGATAGTTTTATAGTAATAGGATAAATAAATTTGCAAAAGACAACCTGTATCTTTTGAAATTAAAGTATTTCTTATACTTTTTTGAACACCATAATTTTACAGATTAGAGGGCAAATTCCAATATCCCAGACGTGGTGAAACAAAGTAGGTTTAAAAGTCGAGATTTGCGACCACGTATTTCACAAAAACCGTTAACAAATGGAAAAATGGATTTTTATTCCTTTGTAACCATTAAATCAGAATACATATTAAAAATAAAAGAAAACTACATTTAGGATAATTTTTTGAACTCGATTCAACATTTCGATGTAACGATATCTCTAAAAATAAAAGTGAATTCATTCTAGATTTAATTAATAATTCAATCACTGTATTGTATTTTCCATCAAGTGTTGATAATTTAAATCACAGGATATTTTATTTTCACTTTTACCATTAAAATGTAATATTTGAGTGGGCACTTTTTTACACCATTGAATTTACTTAATTGTTGTGGATAAATCGAACAAAAGGAAAAAGTACGCCATTTTCCTTTTTCAATAAATCTTTGAATAAAGCCCTCGATATATAAAATATTATGACATTAATAATTTTTTAGTTTATTTGTTCTCCTTATTGCTAATATGTGTGTGGCAATATTTGGTGTGGTTTTTTATATGTTTGAGTTAGATTAGTTTCTTAAACCTGTTTCATGATCACTTTATTTCACAGGTGCTGTTTAAAAACATAAATAGAAGAACAAAGTATTGAAATGCATTGGCATAACAAAAACGAATAATGCAATCTTTGTGTAAACATTAAAATTAACACATTAATAATAATAAATACTTAAGATCTTAAAGTAAGACAGATTTTAAGTCAAAAATATATTAAATTTAAATAGTAACGGAATCGAAACAACCTCATTAACGCAACTAGATATTTATTCGGATCTTTAGTAAAAAGAAAATATACATTTGCATTACGAGAGGGGGAGCTTAGTCTATTTTTACATTGGAATAAATTTTTCGCACAAAAACATTTGTACCAACATAGCCGACTGTTCCGCAGATGATTCCTAGAGCGCCACTAAACAGAGCCATGTATCCAAAGTAAAAAGCCGTTTGGAAAAGTCCATACATTCTATAAATTTAAAAATGCGTTGATTTTAAGTTCATAAAAATATAAATATAAAAAATCTTACTTTGTTTTAAAAAAGAAATAGTAGAAGGAATATGCGTAGATGTAAATGGATGTAGATGCAGCTGACATGAAACTCGTCCACTGCCACCGATAATCCTCGGCATTAAGCAAGAAATATGTGCACACAATAGTAACACACACGGTTACAATAGTCAGTATAGTGAAGACCAATAGCATAAATCCATAAACGTAATAGATTTTGTATGCCCAGAAGGAGGTGAAAATAAAGTACCTGTCGTAAAAAATATGAAACATTTATAAGAATAATGTTCAGCAGTTACAAGAGCTGCAACTTACATCTCTATAAATATAGAACCAAATGGCAGAACGCCTCCTAACAATATAATAATCGCCGGTTCCATAAACCATTTCTTTTCGGGTATGGGCCGTGGAACTGCATTTACTCGGCATGGATAATCCGGCTGTCCATCGAGATTGCGTCCTACCACTGTTCCTACCAGAGTCAATGGCAAAATCACAAAAATACATATGCAGATGACCGCTACCATGGTACCAAATGGTATGGCTCTTGAGGCATGATAACCGATGGCAATAAAATTTATGGAAAATGCTGTTCCACATACAAACAAAGGTACTATAAAAGCGGATACCAACATTTGGCGTATCCACATGCGTCCTCCGAGTCGAGCGTACAATGATCCGCCAAAGTAGCCATTAATTGGAGATGTTGCGGCATAAACAAATATAGCTGTGGATAACATAGATCCACGTCTATGTAAGGGCGTTTATTAATAAATGTGAAACCAAACATGGATATTCAATGACTTACTCTGTATATAGTTCGCCCACAATGGCAAACATGATCACACAAAACACAACAGATATCAATTGATAGCCAGTTCCAATGAGTGCCGAAAATATCAACGGGTGCGGCGATGTGCGAAAAACATCGCCATGTACTTGTTTCCAGCCGTACTCATCTCCCAAATCACGTTCCTTAAATAATTGTATAATATAAAAATAAAAAAGCAGGAAAAACTAAAACTTGCCATATCATCCATTTCCTCATCTTTGCTATATCGAGCATAATCTTTTCGTAGAGTGCGCATTAATATCATGGACACCAATCCCACCAAAAAAATCACCATCATGAAACTGTTAAATATGCTAAACCAGTGAATCTTCAAATAATAAGCAAAAGAACAAATTTTTTAATATGCAATATATCACATAGGTCTAACTCTATTACGTACCCTATGCTGAAAGAAATTAGGATCCAAATACTTATCAAAACGATTCTTGAATTCGACATCGCTTTGGCGCCAATTGACTTCATAAGAAAATTTTATTTTTGCGCCTGGGGTGAGCAACTCCTTTTTGTCAGGTTTCAAATTTATGTCCACAATTTGTTTGCCACTATAGCCGATGTCAAATTTCTTGTGTGTATAAATATAAAATTTGTTTGGATCATGCTCGTCCTTTTCACCTACTTTTCCCCAAATGGGAAGCCCGTCGATATACATCTGATACCAATACTCGTTCATCACAGCATATGTGAAGGCTTTAGTGTTTTCCTCATGGAGATCAACCATGCAAATAACATTGGATACAACATCAGCTGCAAAAATACGAAGTTTACCATGTTTACCATGTTTTCTATTGGCGAGGAATTTAAAGTTTTACTCTTGAAATCCATTGCATAGCCACTGAAAACCAGCTCAACGCCCTGCAAAGCTTCGCTGAGCGTCTCGTGATAGTGCGAGATAACGGATCGAGATCCACTGCAAAAAGGCAGAGAGAAATATGCGTACGTCTCCTGCCGATTGTGGTATGGACCAACAGTGTTCATCCAGAGCACAACCTCCTCTCCATCATTGTACTTTAAATATAAAAAAAATTACATGCAATATATATTCCACCTCATTGCGTTGCAGCATACCTGATGGTTGTGTTCGTCCGCCTGCGATATTTTGCTACCGACCAAGCAGCATAAACAAACCACAAATACATGGGTGAGTAACATGTTTGGATTTTTGTCAGATAATAAATAATAATTCAATAGTAATTGGTTTTCTGATGCTCTGCAAATTTAATGAAGGCGGTTTGATATCAATAATTTCGAGGGACTGGTGTAAATTATTTTATAGGTCCCCACTTGACCTTTGCGACACCATTTAATTAATTTTATTTGTTTAAGTTTAACACTGAATTTATTTAAATATTTGGCACCGAAAAATTCAGGGCTAAAAACAAAAAAAATAGGAAAATTATTTGCTACTCTCGGAAAAAAATCAACACGTCAACTGAATGTCAGTAAATGTCAGAACAAAAGGCATTAGGCGTTGCCAGCTGTAATGTTTTTAGAGTTGCCAATGTTGTGATCATAGAAATAGTACTCGGTACTCTCAAAGTTGGTCTGCGTACCCAACTAGAACAAAATACGAAATGTTATCCTTGCGACTATCGTCTTTCAGGGAATGCAAAGGTTAATATAAAAGTTATAGAGTTTAGATATTTCAGAAAGGTAACTTTTTATAGTAAACAAATCGGGATAATTCCCGCATAGTGTAGCACTGAACTGCATACTTCAAAGTTGGCATTCGTTTTTTGCTGTTTAGTGCCCCGTGTTTTTTTGTGTACAAAAATGTTTGAATGATAATAATAATGTTAACTGCGACGACTTGCGATTTGTGAATGCCACCACAGGAATTTTTTGTGTGAATGTGGAAATATAGTTCCGAATATACTTAGAATAGAAAAATACGCATTGTTTATCATTTTAAGTCGTTTTAAGACTCAATAAAAGTTATGTATGTGGTATGTGGAAATTGAAACAAACTTTTTGTCAACAAAGGCTTTTGAAAAAGACAAATTCAAATGGTTTATTTCATATTTATGGCCAAAAAATAATTAAATTTTATAAGGCGTTGGATTTCGATATGTCTTGATAAGTTTTGTTGCAAATAATCCGTGCACAGATCCAGTTTTATGAACTGTATTCATAAAACTCTGTTTACTTCAATCTAAAATTGCACTTCCCAAAACTACCATTGCTTTCGACAGCGACACCAGTAAACTCGGGAGAAAACTCTTATAATATATACTGTTTGGACGAAACCACAGTGCATCTGGTATATATATATATATATATATATATATATATATATATATATATATATATATATATATATATATATATATATATATATATATATATATTTATATATATATATATATATATATATTAATGAGTGTGTGTGTCAGAGCACCACGAAAGAACGAACCGAAGGATTTCGAAAAAAACTATGCTATACGCTAACTACGTTCAATGTGGGCGTGATTGGAAGAATCGCGACGAAAACATTGACTAAAATCGAAAAAATTGGCATGAATGTATCACTATTTAAAAACGATATAGTATTGTTTATAAAAAATGAGCGCGGGAGAAGCACGGGTCCAATTATACTGAAATTAATATTTTCATTAAATAAATTAAACATTTGACAGCAACCAGCTGTTTTTGGAGTGTTTTTGAAGGATCGATAAGGTAGTTGATTCGAGCGAATTCATTATAATTACTCCGAAAAAGTTTATCGAATCTACTCCCGCCGCATTGAATTCCTGTGATTTCATAATCGGCATGACATTCACTAAAAAGCCTTTGTTTTACATCATCAGAATTATAAAACTTTCTCTAACTGAATAAAAAATGTCGAAATTTAAAAAAATTCATTGTCCAAAATTGTTATTAACTGAAAATCAAATTTCAAGAATAAAAAATACTTGAAAATAATAAAAAGTACTAAGAAAACAATGTATTTAGTCAAAAATGCACTTTTTCATTAAAAAAATAGATAAAATTTAAAATTGACCAAAAAAAAAGCAATTAGTATGAAACAACGTTTTTCTACAAGGTAACCCGTTTTCAAACAGCAAAATATTAAACACGGCGAGCAGGAAGGAAACGGATTGAACGATTCCGCTGCTGCGGCTAATGAACATGAAATATTTGGTACTACTCACCACGTATTTTGCTTTATGTCGTTGACTTGATTTTACACATTTTCTTCTATTGTCTATGAAATTCACTTAACTTTTTATCAAATTTAAATTACAATTCATTTGTTTTACTGGAATTCATTTCCTACCTTTTCACCTGATTGCATTTTACTTTTAAAACACATGAACACTTTAGATTTTCACATGATTTTTTACACAGCATGCGACCATTTTGAATTCTGCATCTATTACATTTAATTATTAAATACAATAATTACACTTGACTTTTAGCACTGCGGGCATCCATTTTGGATTGTGCAAAAATAAATTATTAAGCACTTTTTTCGGCAGTGGATATAAAGAAAACCACACCATTTAACGCATTTCAATTGCGACGGAAACTTGCTAATAATATTTCGAAACATTTCCAAAGATTAACAAACGCACACACGATTTATAATACTACAAACTTTTTGGTTTAATTTTTACACTTTTTAGAAGCAGCTGAACTATGCGCAATAAGGAGAAGCATTAGCTGAAGCTGACTCTTTTTACGATGTTGTTGTTCTAAATAATTCAAAACATTTGTAAATCAAAGTTTGTGTTATCCTGTCGAGAATTCGCAAAATATAGGGAAGGGGAAAGAAGAACAAGTACTTAATTTTAATTTTGCTGATATCTTCCTATACAATTGGATTCTATATCCTAATATAAAACTAATAAAACGCAATGTTTGGTCAAGACCACTACTCTTATTATTTTTATTTACATTTGTTGTAATAACTTCATAAATCAATGCAAAATGATCGACAGGCCTCCTTATATTGTAAGAATGGACTCTTTAAAATATAAAATGCTATTACGAATAAAGGAAATTTGCTCCACTGTGCAAGAGTAAATGAGGCGGAAGGCAATTCAGCACACTAAACAATGTGTTAGAAAGAGACGGAAGATCATTCAGCGCATTGGAGTAATGTGCGAGAAAGAGATAGAAGATCAGCGCATTGAAACACGGGTGCGAATGAGATGCAATTATCATGTAGCATTCACGAGAAGTATAGAAGGTTCTCGAAACATGTCGAAACTTGTGGAACTGATGTATGCAGTATGTAAGCGCGCCGCATCTGCGGCGCAGCACTTCGGTAGTGATTGGATAGTGGTCGAGTGCATCTCATGTGTGGTCAATGGCAAGTTAAATTGTGAACATACAGCAGTTGTTAGATTTTATAATTAGTAAAGTTGTGAGTTAATGTGAACTAATAAAGTTCATTGATGTAATTTAAACCAATCATTAGTGTGTTTTTATTTTGTACGCAATCCAGAGATACGAACTTGTAGAACAGTAAAAACTGCAGTTTGCCACAAAGGGGATTTCGCTTTTGTGGTAATGTCTACAGTATCAACATCGAGTTGATCTGGCATTCTCGTTTTTAAAACAAAATTGACTTTTCCCCGATGTCAACATCCCAGTCCCAAAATACAAATTTAAAGTATTTCAATATTTTTTGAACACATGTTAATTTCTTATTCAAACACTAACAACAGTTTTCGGATTTCGTAAATATCTTGAAATTGTTTAAATGAATTTAATAACAGTAATTCAAAATGTCGATAAATGTATAGGTTTTTAGAATAAATGTTATTATTTTGTGTAAATTACATAAAAAGACATACATTATTTACAGTAGTATGTATTACATTATTTTTAATAATAATAATATTGATTTTAAGTAATATATTTAAAAATAATAAAATAAGCAGAAAACTCAAAATAATTTCATTTTACATGTTTAAAATGTGCGTAATGAAAAAATACAATAACTTATAGCTACGTTTTATTTACTAGATTATTCAGAAAATTTTATTAGGTATGTAGTGCTTTAATATTTGTTTACAGTATTTTTAATGATGCAATAGTAATGTTGAACAAAGATCTAAAATGAAAAAAAGCATATTCAGTATGTATTAGAGTGTGTAATTGTTTAAAGTACAAGATACATTACGGAAAATCTACCCAAATAGTGTTTGCGCCCCATTAAACAATTCTTCCCATTCAACACCATATACAGCGCTGAACAGAATCAGCTGAACTCTCCTGAATCTTTTTAAGAAACAATTTATTTGAATAATTTAAAATCGAATATTCCAATGTTCGGAAGGAATAAAATAAGTGAGAAGGAATGTTGCTTTTGTTTTGTCACACACTGTATATAAATTTGTGCGATTTGTTAGCAGCAACACAGCCACATCTTCGAAATTCGAATATGCAGAACATATTATCGAAGATTATACTAGAAGAACTTCGAAAATCCGGGGTTTTTGTACTTACTACAGTCAGTCAATCGGAAACAGTCAAATTTTATAAAAATATAAAGTCATTGCAAAGAAATGATGCACAACAAAACTTAGGGTACCATTAGAAAACATTCGATGAAAATGTTTCATTTATGGCATTCTTTTTATTTTAGGACTTTTAAACTTTAAAATCTTTTTTAATAATTATATATCAGAAATATAAATAAAAGTCATCAATAATTATTATTTTTGATTTATATTTTTAAAAGTCAAAAATAATATATTTTTTTTATTAATATATATAAAAGTCAAAAATAATAATTATTTTTAATTTTTTTCGGCAAATTGAGTTTTTTACTTTCTTCGCGAAATATTTAATATTTTGATTGCAAATTTGGTTTATTACAATTTATATTTAATATGTAACCATTGCATAAGCTTAAAATAACCATGACTGTAAAAAAATAGTCTATAAACTGGTTACAAGAAACTAGTTTAAAAACTACTTAAATGTAATGCAAGAGGGGACAATTGACACATCGTAGGACATGAGCATTGAAACAAGTACAGTTCCCCTGCAGTGAAATCTCGACTAGTAACATAAATCTGTAGTATTCAAATTAGTAACAAACTTTCTAGATCGGTAACTAGTTAAAATGAATGCATAGAAAACCAGTTAAATAAAAATTGTTTCGTAGCGGAACATGTCAAAAGTCAATAATAAAATAAATTTTGAAATAGAAATTAAATTGGTCTTTATCATATTGAATAATACTTTCTTTTCATAAACCGACTCTAAAAAATTAGTTTATAGACTGATTAAAATAAACTAGTTATAAAACTATTTGAATGTAATGCAAGAGGGGACAATTGGCACATCGTAGGACATGAACATTGAAAATAATACAGTTTGTTGTATGAAAATGTGGTCGAATTCGGGCTAGTTCAGTGTCTACGGAGAACTAGATCAATACAAGTATTCAACTAGTCCTTTACACTGCAGGGTAAATACGCAATTAACTTTTTTTACAATTATCAGTACAGTTTTCGTCAAAGAGTTCGTTGCAAATATGCAGTTCTAAAATGCTAGTACACATATGAATGTTTGCAATCACACATTTTCTGACTTTATTTGGTTGTTACTTTTATTTATCAACATTTTTAGAATTATGTTGCTACTCATTTCATAATTTATGGTTTTATTTTATTATTAACGTATTAATTTTAAAATTTTATGTCAATCTGATCGAATTGAAACTATTGAATATAAAATAAACGGATTTTTTTAAACAAGCCATGAAATTTTTAAAATGATTATAATCATTATATAACATTGATATAGTTTTCCCTTTGGTGTAATGTTTTTTTAATAGTTACTCTATTAAATTGCCGTAAATACAATTTAATAACAAATACAATTTAACGCAGTGTTGCAAAATACCACAATCCGTTTTGATTTAGAATAATTCGGATTCGCTGGTAATAAATATTTATGTTTATCTTTTTGGAATTTTTTGTAGATAAGGCTCTTAAATAAATTAGCAACATGAAAAAATACTAGTTAACCAGTTTCAAGCATTTTGTGTTCAAAAATGTTATATCTGACAGATTAAGAATTTTTGTCAATGGAATTGAGCTGTATGAAGTTTTGCTTGGCTTTACTTACACATTTATTGCCTTTTGATGTTGTAGGGCACATGTACGCTAGTGTCTTCACTACTAGACGGCAACACGGTGAGACTACTAGGTGGTAGTGGTGGCGGCGGTACTGTTTGTAAGTAGAACTGCGGGGACTGTGCAGCAGCAGGTTGTGTATGTAGTGGTGAGAAGTGCGCTTGTGGAGAGTGGGATGATGAAGCATAGGCGGCAGTATTATGATGCACATGTGGTGGAAGTGAATGTGTTGAATGGGGATGCATTAGGTTGGGATGCTGCATTGCATGGTAGTGATGCGGTGGCGCACATTCTTTTAGTGACGACTGTTGATGTGCTTGAGCGACAGCAGGAACAAACGGTGTAGATATTGGGGGCGGCATATTGAAGGAGTGACGCACGCCCACTACAGCCATGGCAGGACAAATATTTGTTGGCGTACGAGTAAGCGGCGATGGTGGCAAACGCATAAAGTTGCAAACGCGCATACCCATGAAGCCAATAGGAGCGCAGGGTCGCGGTACTCCTAGCGAAGAATTCAAATCACTTGAAGTCGTCGGTGAGGCTTGAAAATTTCTCTTAGAGGCCGATTGTATGTTTTCGCTGAGCACTGTTTCATTGGACAACGTTTTACTGGTACATGTGCCGGCAACAAAGCTATCGCGCCGTTGTGTATACGTTGTGCTGACCAATGATTTTGGCGAGGAGCGTTCGCTTCCGCGGTTAGAGCGGCAAATTGGGACCATGGATGCTAGTTCTTTTTTTGCACTTGAAGTGCTAGCGCTTGATGCGGAGGCCTTGGGCGATTGAGTATTCGCAGGTGACTGCATGACTTGACCGGAGTTGGTACCAGCTGCTGGCAATGCTTTTGGATTTAATAAGCGTGGTGGTATTGGACGCTCCAGCTGCGAAACGTACATAGAGTGCACTACTGGATCAAAATGAAAGTAAAACAATGGCGTCGGCGTTGACGGTCGCAAATAAATTGGTTGCTCTAAATGCGCTGGCGGCAGACCCTGTGGTGGCGAAGGGGCAGGCGCATTCTCCATAGATAAGTCAATTTTTACTTCCGCTTTTCTCTCATTTATTTCAGTGCCGGTATCAGTAGTAATACCTTGGAGTTTTCGCAGCCGACGCAGTTTACGACGAACCTTGTTGTCTATAATGATGCGATCCTCATCATCGCTATCACGATTTGGAAATATTCCATCCTCAAAGTAGACCTTCTTCCTTAAAGGTTTTCTAAAATAGAGGAAGGATATGTTATTATATTTATTAAATTATACAAGAACCAAAGTACACACTCTTTTATTGGCAACGTTTCCACACCATGAGTTTTTTTCAGAATACTCTTCGAGGAAACATCATTCTCTCGACTCAGACGCATGACGGCCGCAGTTACATGACGGTTATTAACCTCTTCTTTCCAGGAGACGCGCGTCTTCTTCATTTGTGCAGGTTTGGCAGAATGCACCTCCGCAGCGACGTCACTCAGTCCACTTGTGGGTACGATTTCAAGCACGTTTCCCTTCTGCACGGCAACGGCTGCTTTTGGCAGCTCCTTGAGCACCGATGAAGGATGCTGATGAGAACTACTGGGTCGCGTGCCAAATTCGTTATAATAGTAATTGGAGATACCCACGGGCGGCGACAAATCAACACCACAACCGCCTATAGTTGGGATATTTGAATAAATTTCCTGTTGTGCGGCGACAAGTGTCGGTGTAGTGCAGCTGGACACGTATTGATTCGAAATATAGTTAATGTTGTACGAGTCCGTAGTCGGATGCGTTGGCAGCGACATGTACTGGCCGCCATATTGACTGTAGTTCGTGTAGTTATCGTATGTTGTAACGCTTGTGCCGCCATCTTGATTGGACGGCTCATTCAATACAATATTAATCCGCGCATCCAGCGAAATGCGATTAGATGATTCGCTGTAATAGTACGGTGATACTGATGTGTCTGTGGACTCCGGGGCGTAGTATTGACCCTGAAGAGATCCAGGTGAGTGACGTCCGTACCTGCTACCACTATGTCCTCGTCGATGTTCGTTGTATCGCGGCGAACGGGAACGCGAACGACCCATGTCTGGGCTACGTTGGTTGGGAGGAGAATAGCTACACCGTCGTTGGGTCAGTGGTGATAGGCTTCTTCGCATCGGTGGTGAAGGGGGCTTAAACGGCAGTGGTGAACGTGACGTGTAACGATCACGACTAAAAGAACGGCGGCGTAACATAGGCGGTGAGCGTAGAGCAATCGGTGGTGACCGTGAATGAGAATCACGTGCACGATGATGAGTTTTGCGATAATTTGTATGTGAATGTCCCAGTACTGATCGACGTGATCGTCGGTTTAGGGGACTCAAATCAGTAGTTGGTGCGCGACTGCGATTAGGCATTCGAGTGGGGCTTCGACTACGACTGCGATGTGTAGAAGTGCGATGGCGGGTCTGTGTGCTAATGCTGTCGTTGTTAGCAGCCCCACGACGTATTGGCGTAACATGACGGGCTCCTCCTATGCGTCTATGAGGTGGACTGACCGACAAGGAACGCACACGATGTCTGCGCTTCGGACTTAAACGTGAACGAGATGATGAATGACGACGTTCGCGCGGGCGCTCGTAATGTTGGCGGTTGGTCGCTGATGGTGATCGACGTTGTCGCAATACTTGACCCGAGCGCGCGTCCTGCGTTTCCATCATCGGCTTCACTATAGCTACTTCCTTAGCAGGCTTCTGCAGTTTCTCAGTGAAGTCATGTTCGCTGTCCGCCTCACCAGTGGACTTTGCATTGAAGCTATCATCAAGGGCTATCTTTTCAAATACAGCCGAAGTCTTCGGAAGCTTTATAGGAGATATAGTTAATTTGATAGCTTCTCGATTTGCATCAAATATGTTATTCGCTTCCCCAGTTGTCGACGCATTTGTCTGTTCGGCTGACTGCTGCAGCAATGGCACAAATAGTACTGAACTCGATGGTGAGGGCTTAGAATCGGCATCTGTTGCTACTGACGATTTAGCATACTTTAACAGAATCAATTTCTTCTCCTGCAAAAATAATTTCTCCATTTTGAGCAATTCTTCACTAATTTCATCCGCTGAATCATAATTCGCACGCATCAATTGAATGCGCGTCAAATTAGCCTCCAGGCTCTTAAGTTTCTTAAAGTCTTTTGCGACATCAGACTTTTGTGCCCTTACAGGCGTTACCATTGGGGGGGTCAAATTTCTGCGCGGAGAGACTGGAACAATAACTGCTGGTACAATCGGTCCAGACTCTAGCACTGGTGTTGAAACACAACCAATTTCTCTTGATTTGATTCGTTTTGCTGACACTGCAGACTCCGTTGGTGACTGAGTTCGTCCTTTATTAGGTAGCTTTGACAGTTTTGTTTTTGGTTTTGGCGAATCTAGTGTAATATTTGCAAAACTATCGGCGTCGTTGCTTTCTTCCGAGGAGGATATACTACTGTCGGAGCTCGACGAACTTGATGTTGTCGAATTCGATGCATTCGAGGACGATGACGATGAAGACGACGAAGATGATGATGACGTCGATGATGTAGATGAATTTCCACGAAGTGGCATCTTGTCGTTTAATGACTCTTCTTGTTCATGAAGTTGCGTTTCTCCAGATTTTAAGTCTATTCCTGATTCTTCAACACTTTTAATGAATTGATCGTATATTTCTTGCATTCCAAACAACTCCGCCTGATTTTGGGGTTTCGCAGCAGCACTTCTGTTGAATGTGACCGCAGTCACAATTGCTTTTTTATAATCATCAGGTAGGCTTGCTCTAGGAGGTGTTAAACTATCTAGTTGGTTAGAAATTGTATCATTGGATTTTATGGCAGATGAATCTTCACGTGTCTGGAATTTTTTTGTGGAATTAATATTAATTGTTTATAATAGTTCAACATTAAAAGATGAAATGAAGGATTTGGTGCGAAATGGTGTCCCACAATTTTGCTATTTTTTGTATTAAAAAGTGCTAATGCTGCATTTTATTTACTTTAACAATCAGATGTATTTGTAATAAGTATAATTCCATTAGTTTTTAATTCTGATATATTGCGTATTTTACTTTTAAAATCGGGGTTTCCTTAGTGTATATGCATCGGATATGGATGATTTTAGTACCAAAACGAAGCTGAATTTAAAAACCTACCATACGTCATCAAGTTACTTGTCTAAAAATATGTGGACTTTTACACAAAATGTACACAAAAATGATAAACAAATGTTTTACGCAACTCATACATTTATTTAATATACAAAGAGGTGCTGGGTTACAACTTTTTTTTTTAATATACAACGTTTTAAGACGGACTAAAAAGTATGAATTAATATTTCCGAGTCCCATACAGAGTCCTAACCCCATTCAGATAGTATAATGCTGTTCCCGTGGTTCAAAAAATTGGCAAAGATTATTTTATGGTACTATTAAACAATCCTAGTAAAGGAGAAATGTAAAATCGAAAACATTTGCAAATTTTATTATTGATTTAATTAACTTAACAAGAGCAGCTAAGTTCGGTGTTGGTTGCATGACACCTCAACAGAGACCGAACGCTTTCGCTGTAAATCTCTAAGTACATCATAAAAGCTCTATACACGCGTGCAAGCAGCAAATGCCATTCACCTACAATACACCTACAATTTTTTAAATGCAACTAAGCCATTTATACTAGTTATCAAAATCACATTATTTATGAACGACATATTTAAAAACTTTAAGACATAAACTCAATGATGTTTTGGTGTGAAGTAAATAGATCGGATATATAATAATAAAACTCACATGCAATACCTCCAATGGAGGACTTGGATTAGCATAGCGCGCAACAAAGTTTTCCTCATCCACATCTTCCTGCGAAGAACGCATTGGCGTCGAACTGTCACAACCGTTATTTGTCATATCTAAATCTGCATCGTCATTCTCCCAGTTATCAATATAGTCATCTGTGTCTGGGCTTTCATCCGAAGCTTTCGATTTTTTTACTTTTTTCAGCAGATCTGAAGAGGTTGTATTAGCATCATGTAAGGTAATCTTTCGCGGAAACTTTTCTTTCTCGCCAGAACTTAATTTGTTTTTCCTATTTTTAAGTAAAAAAGACGTCCGATCTCCACTTTCCAAGTATTTAGTTATTTTATTTGAATTTGAATGTACGGTACGAGGTGATTTAGACTGCTTGTAAAATGCCCCTTTATCAGCGAGATCCTTTAACTCTACGTTCGCACAATTTGAAGTTTGGGAGTTATTTAACGATGTTGAACTGGAACGATTTAGTAAAACTGTATTACAGCCAATGCCATGGCGACTTGCTGATCGGGATTCACTTGGATTCTTTTCCCAATTAGGAGTGTTAGAGTTTGAATGATGCAAAAATTTTACTTCATTCGAATTCGCGCGTTTAAAAGGATTCTTGCTTTGAGGCATTTCAGGTGTAAGTGACCGTACGATTTCATTTGGTTGTACAGTTATAAATTCACGTTTTTTATTTAATTTTTTTTTAAATTCTTTTTTCTCTTCCTTTATTTTTCCTTTTTCTTTTCGTTTCTTGCTTTCTTCCTTTTCTTTCTCCTTTTGCCTTTTACATTCCAAGGACTTGGCATGTATCTTTGAAATAATTGTGTTATCTAAATCGTCTTCCTTAAGCAATTTTCCAATTCTACTCTGCATTTCAATGGCTTTTTGCAAGGAAGTTTTCTCAACATTACTATCTTTCATTGAACTTAAAGGCGCCGGCTTCAAAAAGCTTGTTGGTGGCGTGCCGATTGAATCCTCATCCCGTTCACCCTCCTTTATATGTTCAATTTTAAATTGTTTTGATATACCTTCTGCTACGCAAATAGGTGGTGATTTAATTCTTGGCGGCGAATCTGCGAACATGTCGAAATTTCTGTTTTGTTCTGTATTATTAGGCTCCGAAGCATCATTTACTGTATTATCGTCTTTTTTCTGAATGTTTGGTGGTAGTGCTGGTCCTTCCGGTGTAAGATTTCCTAGAATCTCCTTTTTAATGGATAGTTTCATGATCATATTATCATCAGTGGAAATTTCTTTAATGTCCACCTGGTCGATTTTAGAGTCTTCTGCATCCCACATGTTTTCTGAGTCTTCGGATGCATATTCGGATTCAGTTTTTTTACTTAAACAAAAACCAACCTTTTGTTGCACTGAATTTTTTAACTTTATTAAAGGCATTTCCGGAGATTTGGTGCGCATGCGCTCTGTTTTATCAGACGATTTACAAATGTTCTGAAATTGTTGTTTGCTTGAACGACGTCTTTTAATTTTTGGAGGTTTCCGTGATTTCTTCATTTTTTTGTGTTGTTTTCTATCTATAGATGCAGCGGGTTTATTTTCTGATGACGGCGGATGCAGTTGCTTGTCTGACTTACAGAACGTACTGATTTGGCAGTATTCACGCATATTAAATGCATACGAGATGGATGGCTTTGTTGTTGTCCATCTGTTACATAAATAAATGAATACATATAATGTAAATAATATATTTCACTTACATTAAATTGTCACTTGGTGCCATTATGGGTGAATGTCCACGTGCTGGTGGCGGTGTTTGCTGTCTTCCCATGGAGCTGTGATGACGCGATGTACCGCTACCAAGAAACGGAACCCTAAACGCTCCAGGGAAACGCATGGACGCTAGACGCAAACCTACGCCACGGCCACGTGCAAGGAAACCACCACCTCGTGCATGATGAAAATCTGGACGCGGCCCGCGCATAAAGGGATTCATGCCACGGAAACCCATGAATTGATCGGGAAAACCAACAATATGTGGAGGAGGTGCAGTTGGTAAAGTGTGTCGTTGCGGCAACAGATTCAAAACTCCTTCGTTGATATCTTCCGTTAAATACTCTGCAGAACGTTTCCGTTTTTTTAATAACTCCGCCTGGCCATCGTCCTCCTTTCTTTTTTGTTTGCTGGAGTCTTTTTTATCCTCTTTTTGAATGTATTATATGAAATTAATTAAAAAAACAATATGAAATTGTATATGAACTAACCTTTTTTTAATTTTTTTAATCTCCTCCTTATTTCTTTTGCTTTACGTTTCTCATCAATATCAGTGTCTTCTTCTGAACAAAGACCCTCTTCTAGCAACATCTTTGCCCGCTCCAACTGTTGTTGTTTTTTAAGATTTGCCTTTTCTCGCCTCTGAATGGCATCCAGCTCAAGTATGGCTCGTACTTTCTCCTGACACGCCTGTGCATCCATTTGTGATGCAGACAATACAGGCTTCGTTGGTGTTGTTGCCACTACATTATGCAATGCAGCAGGTTCAACATTTTGTGGCTCACACGACACTTTCACAACATTACTTAACACTGTAGATAGACTGGGACTATGTGGTGGCGTTTTGACTTCACCAGGCTCCAAACTACTATCAGCATGATGGTCATCCAGGAAACCAAAAGTTAACTTGGCAACACCTTCCGCTGAAACTTTGATTTCGTTCTTATTGGTGAAGGCTCCGACAGCAGAGCGTGTTGGAACCTTTGACGATCCCAACGAAAAACCATCGACAGGCAGTCCTTGCGGCATTTTTTACTTTCTGATGTAGAACAATATTTAAGTTTTTGTATCTTCGTGCGAAAACTTTTATATGTTGCTTATTCAAGTATTATTCTTAGACTGTTGTTGCTGATCAAATATTGTTTCCACCACATTGTATAAAACAATATCTACGTTCAATACTATTTTTTGTTATTAATTCATTGTTTATATATTTATATGATTTTTCAAACTACCAACTCATATGTTTTATGATAGAATTATAGAGACTTTAATATAGAAATTCCACATTGTATTATATTTAAAATGTTTTCGCACAGAAATCTTTTTTTTAACTTTCTTGTTCCTTGTGTTTTTCATTCGTTAGTGACAGATTCAGTGTTGCCATTTCCTGTAATTAAATGTCAAAACTGAACTTCGAATTTCGAACTCCGGCGCCGCTATTTTTTTTAACTCTTAAGAAAATTATTTTCAGCCGGCACCGAGCCGACGTCGTGTTTTTATAGCCGAAAATGTCCAGAAAATTTGCTATATATTATATTCTGTTGATAAACGAATATCAATTTTTATTCGAGTTTTAGATAATTAAATTACCTTTCCAATGGTATATCACATGTTCGAAATTTGAAATTTACAAAAATAAATATACAAATTTTAATTTCGTCATTGATTTTTCAAAATTTCGTTCCGGATCACCTTATTTTTTTAAATTTATGATGACAGATCAGTTCATTCCCACTATTTTTTGACCAATCACAGTGTTTTTAAAATATAAAATATAAAATATAAAATATAAAATATAAAATATAAAATATAAAATATAAAATATAAAATATAAAATATAAAATATAAAATATAAAATATAAAATATAAAATATAAAATATAAAATATAAAATATAAAATATAAAATATAAAATATAAAATATAAAATATAAAATATAAAATATAAAATATAAAATATAAAATATAAAATATAAAATATAAAATATAAAATATAAAATATAAAATATAAAATATAAAATATAAAATATAAAATATAAAATATAAAATATAAAATATAAAATATAAAATATAAAATATAAAATATAAAATATAAAATATAAAATATAAAATATAAAATATAAAATATAAAATATAAAATATAAAATATAAAATATAAAATATAAAATATAAAATATAAAATATAAAATATAAAATATAAAATATAAAATATAAAATATAAAATATAAAATATAAAATATAAAATATAAAATATAAAATATAAAATATAAAATATAAAATATAAAATATAAAATATAAAATATAAAATATAAAATATAAAATATAAAATATAAAATATAAAATATAAAATATAAAATATAAAATATAAAATATAAAATATAAAATATAAAATATAAAATATAAAATATAAAATATAAAATATAAAATATAAAATATAAAATATAAAATATAAAATATAAAATATAAAATATAAAATATAAAATATAAAATATAAAATATAAAATATAAAATATAAAATATAAAATATAAAATATAAAATATAAAATATAAAATATAAAATATAAAATATAAAATATAAAATATAAAATATAAAATATAAAATATAAAATATAAAATATAAAATATAAAATATAAAATATAAAATATAAAATATAAAATATAAAATATAAAATATAAAATATAAAATATAAAATATAAAATATAAAATATAAAATATAAAATATAAAATATAAAATATAAAATATAAAATATATACAATATATTTATGAAGTAAGCTGAATCATGATAATTTTTTTAACAATTCGATTTGTTATCTACGCTTCATTACTATTAACAATTCAACAATCAAAATAACAATTAATTGTTAATTTACTTCAAAAACTATTTGAAAGAAAATAACAATTGCGATTGTTGTTTCCAACAATGATTCAACAATTGATGATTTTTAAACGTATATTTATAAATATGATTGTTAATTTATTGTTAGATTCTACAATTAGTTTTTGAGAGTGTATATCGTCGTTGTAGAACGAAAAATCACCAAATACATTTTCAAAATGCCAAATATTGATTTACAAAAATCTTTATATATCTGTCAATTTTTAATCGATGATCTCGATTTTTTTACCACATGATAAGAAAAAACAAATCTATCAAAATCATATTGAAAAATGCATCAATTACTTTTTATAATATTAATCAACAAATTCGAAATTTAATCATCAAAATGTATTTGGTGACTTTTCGTTCTACAACGACGATATATAGTCGGCTTGGACCGATTATAACTTTCATGATACTTACTAACTACAATACACTATCAAAATTTCCCTACTTCAATGATTTAAGCTTCATTTCTGGTTTTAAGTTCCGTTTGAAGCAAACTGAATTGTTATTTGAAATAACATTTTTTGGTCATGTGTATCCAAAGATATATACATATTGTGTGAATTGATGTTTTGCCTATTAGCACTTTGTGATGAATTACTTTTGCAAACATTAATACATGAAGAAGATCCACTGATTTAAGTTTCTTGTATGTATATGAACCTGCGTGAAGGTGATCATAACGAAGTTGGCCTTTTTTCTAAATAATAAGACATCTTTCAAATATGTATAAAATGTACGGGCATAGTCCAGCTTATGATCGAATTTCATATAAAAATTTGTAAACAAATGAAGACTCCAGTTGAAGTACCGGGTAAGTTAAACAAATAAATTACGAGAAAAGTGTGTCTGTCACTGGGATTTTTGCAGTTTGAAAGAAGGATAAACATTTAGAAATTAATTTCAATGGTGTTCAAATAATCCTCAAGTTCTTTTAATGCGTTTTGAGTGAAATGCTATGTTTTTTTATGTGTTTTCTATGTGAATGCAGCCTTTTCTCATCGAGGTGCATTGTCTTTAATTTTTAATCCTAATTTGTGTTATTTGTGGACAGTTTGTGTTATAATATGTATATCCGTAAAACTTTCCTAAAACATTTTATATGACAAAAACAAGAAATTTTGATGATGTGTACAGGTTGTGATCTGCTATTTCGAGCATCACAACATTTCAAATTGTTGTGACCTTTCAAGCCTCTCAACTTTTCGCCAGAATTCATTAACATCTCAATTTGAGATTCACCCCAATTTTTGGAAGGTTTTTGACTTAAAATTCATTTTCGAGAATTTGTGAGGATCGTCAGAATAGGGCTATTAATTTCTCATTACAATAATTTGTTTGCAATAACTTGATTTGAGTTAAACGATTTTAATCTGTTTGGAACACAATTTTTGTATTCAGACATCACAGTCAAAATCGAAGTCGAATTTCGCATAAAATTCAATCGAACATGACGTAGATAATACTTTAAAAATCCTATATACAATTAGACATGATCATATATCGATCGATATCACTTCTCATATCACTTCTCATTCAATATCTAACATATAAGATCAGATATGATGAAATGAAATAACATCATATATAAATTTGTTTACATATAACCATTTTTCCACGGAAAGAATCAATTTCTTATATCGAATTTATGATAGTTGTTATGGACCCAAATCAATGTGGCATTGACAAATCATTGTTATTTTATTAAAAACAGCGTTGCCAGTGCTAAGTTTTTGTAAATGCCAAAATATATCTTTTTAAAGTTAGGATACATTCACGCCCCCTTTTTATACCCTACACTAAGAGTGAAAGGGTATATTCAGTTTGGTACGCCGTTTGTAACACCCAGAAGGAAGCATCTCCGGTATGGAAAAGTATGTATATTCTTGATCAGCATGACCTCGTGAGTCGATTTAGCGATGTCCGTCTGTCTGTCTGTCTGTCTGTCTGTCTGTCCGTCTGTCTGTTGAAATCCCTACTACTAAAACAATTGAACAGATAGATAAATGAAACTTATAATTTAGATTACTTATATACCTACACTGTATGTGCGAGATCGGACTATTGTGACCTATGATCTGAACATTTATATTCAAAAATACCTCATATTAAATTTACAAATATAGATCAATTTTACTGTATACGTGCTTAGGTAAACTTTTTTGGTCAAATATATATTGAAATAATGCTCAAATACATGAAAATAATATTTTCCACCGATACGACTTGTGGTTCCAAAAAAAATATATCAAAATTCGGTACAACTACCCATTTGCAATATGGGTATCAAATTAATGGAAATTCTTCAGCGATTCAAAGTTTGTAATTATTTTCAGGATTCGTATACCCTGGTGACCAAAATACCACTTTGAATGGTAACCACACATATGTGTAGGGTATTTATAGTCGGCTTAGACCGATTATAATTTTGATAATACTAACTATCATAATAACACCAAATTTAAAATATCCCATGTTATCAAACCTTCCCAACTGGTTATTACATGCCATTGCCCTTTGACCAATCCCGCTCACATTCTACGTGAAGATTACAATGTTCAATATGATCCTTTGTTTCGATTTTTACAACTCTGCTCTTAGTAGGTCAGGAGTTATAGCAATTTTAATGATTTAGTTATATGGGAGGTACCACGCCCCGTAGTGCAATCCCGTCCACATTTGGCTATCTTAAATACACAGATATATGCAATTAAAATATCAGACTTGCCACGCCCGTTTTTGTACCTTAGGGTACCGCTTTAGTGCGTGCCTACGTCGAGAGATGAGCACACTGTCCAAATTTCATGTTCCTAGGTCTAGGGTATGGGCTGGGCGTTGATCGATCAGTCAGTCAATCCGGATTTGTTCTCTTATATATATAGAAGAAGATATATCAATATGAATATGACGTCATATTCAAACAGTTACAAATGTTTTTATGTGCTTAGTTGTACAAAATGTACCACTAACCAGCTGTGATAAAACAATTAGATTTACAATGTTATTTTTTTTTGTGTATATATACTATAATTTTTTTACTGGTTTTCTCATGTTTATTTTGTCATTGTTTTGTTGTTTATTCTCATACTTTTCATCTACAGTACATTAAAAAATTTTTACACACGAAAAATCATCAGATCAGATTGCAAAATATTATAGCTAAGCTTGCTTCCAAGCTCAGACGTTGAGTGGCAGTTAAACGATTCGGACGTGTTTTACCGAACTCTGTACTATACGCGCGTAACACCTGATATACATTAACAACCACAACTTTCATACATATTATATTTCAACAGTGAATGTGAATTGCAAACATCGACAATTGTTTTTTGCGTTTATTTTTAAATTATTGAGTAAAGGTGAACACTGCGGTAAATATTAAAGTATTTAATAGGGTTTAATAGGTGCTTTATTTGGAATTGTAGTGTTGATGTTAGAAAAGGATAACATATCCATGGCTACTGTGCAGATAAAGCCGGAATATGCTGCCAGCGAGGTGTACAGTACCACAAGCGAGGCACCACCGGTAAGCAACAATTTTAAATATATATTATAAAGATACCAAAACGGATACATTTTTGTTACCTTGATGGTGATTTTATCGCTTAATTAATAAATGTACACAGATAAAAATTTTGCATGAGATTTGAAGAATTTTCACTATTCTTTTTTTTAATAGTCCTGTGTCCTGTAGTCCTGTAAAAGTTCTGTGTAAAATACATCCATATTGTTTTTACCTGTAATACACATTTGAATAATTCGCGGCGGAACTCGGGATTTTTCTAACTTAGAAGGTTCAGGGGTTCCGTTTTCGAACCCCTAATGTATCCATTTTTGTTGACTTAATGATGATTTTTTCGGTTTTTTATTATAAGTACACAGATAAAAATTTGACATGAGGTTGGAAGATAAAATGTTATTTGTTGAAACAAAATTCATTAATTTGATACTAGATTTTTACAAATTTGTTGATGGAACTGTCATATTCTGCCACATCATACAAACTAGGGATCTTGGAAAAATCTGTACTAAAAATTTTGAAATGACTCGGGATTGATAATTAAAAAAATGAGCAGTTAAAATTAAAACATCTAAATTAGCTATAAGAAATGTCTTCGTGTAGAAGAATTAATTTGTTGAGGTCATGATTCGATAATTATCACAAATGGAACCAATACCATTTCCCCTGCAACACTACCGTATATTTTCCATCCCAATTAAAACATGTTTTTTTGTTTCAGCTGGGATTCTTAACATATACAACGCAACAGGTTTGTCACATTCAATATCAGTTGTTATATGATAGAGTATCACTGCACTTTGTACTTTAATATTAAAATATTACTCTGGCTCACATTTCAATCCAAATACTGAGAACATAAATTTATAAATAATTATAAATATGTTAATTTCGACAAATAAATGAACGAATTATTTGAAATATTTTGGTAATTATTTTTTAGTCATCTATTTTATGGAGTAACTGAAATTCTTGCATAGATTGGAATACATTCAAATAATAAAAGCATAATAGTATTAAAGCATTTAGTTCCCCTTCTACCTTTAAAATCATGAATCGTTTTATTTTCCACACACGTTGCTAACCATCGTATTCGGTTTTCGTAATTGTAAAATGGTGTTTGACACATACAGAAGAACTTAAACTTAACTTAAAAAATCTAAGTAATTTGTAAAAATGTCGTTTCAACCGTTTAATTTAGTATTTCAACAAAATGTTCATTTTTCTTAGATCATACCAAAAGCTATTTTTTTGGGAGATAGCTTAGACACCGTTCGGTGTCGATTTTATCTCAATTTCCGATTTCTTGTTAGATTTAGGTTTTAATTCTGGTTTTAGTATCCATGTTTTTAAATAATAAAATCTGTTTGTAGTAACTAATTAGTTTTGCATAAATTTTTAAATACATTCTTATAGCCGATATGAAACTGAAATCTTCGAGAGATTTGTTCGGTATTGATTTTGGATATCGGTTTTAACCATTTCAATATATGTTTCAGTTCCTGCTTTTAAAATACTAAATAAAACTGCTAAATACCAAATAAAAATGTATTTATTAATAATCTAATACAACGAATTCTTAAAATAAAAAAAATATATTTAGAATGTTCACTATATTTAGTTGGAAGTTTAACTTTTATCACTATATTATTATTATTATTTATATTATTATTAATAATGCAAATTTATATATTCAAAATCTTTTTATTTTATTTTTTCTTATACAGGCCTACAAACGCCAATCTAACTCAGTGAAAATCGCTAAGATTACAGCGTTTACTATAATAGTGTCCTCTTTTGTGCTGGGTTCATTTATTTTGGCCTCCTCATATTTGCAGGCGAAAGCATCATGCGATCAGGTGCAGGCTCTCGATTCAGTACTGGAGAAGGAGTTGATGTTGGAGACACTGCAGCAGGTCAATAAAGTAGGTTTATTTTTTTTATTATTTATATAATTAATAATTACGGTATACTGGTTAATATAATATAAACTCATAAATTAATCAATTTTAAAGTTTGAGGGATGTCTCACAGAATCAGTTCTGTCAACAAAATCGCCGAAGTTACGTTTTACCCGAGTGAATTTAGTTAGTAAACCGAAGTTTTTTTCAAAAGTATAAAGTTGATGAAGATCTAAATTCATATACTTCTGAAAATAATTACGATCTAGAAAAAATAAAAGAAAAGTAATATAATTCGTCAATTGAAACTAAAAACGGTTACGTACACCCTTTTTTTTTGGTACCCTCATAAACTTGTAGCTCCAAATATATCAATAACACATTACGATGAAAATAATTTCGAATAAAGTACAAATCAAATTACAAATATATGAATTGGTACTACATATTTGTAATCAATCTACTACTCGGCAAAAAATAGAAAATGTCCACATAAAAAGCACAAAAAAAAATACCGAAACAAAACGATAAAAAATCATTATTTCGCTTTAATTTTATTCCGATTAAAAACAAACAAAAAATAGTTCCTGGAGTTTCCGTATTTTAAATCTACATCAAAAATATTTAGAAAATAAAATTAAAATCCCATTAACAAACACAAAAAACCAGAAAAAGGTATTTAAGCAAATCAAAATTTAAAATGTTAAATGTCAAATCGGATTCCATAAACAATCAAATTTATCATTATTTACAACATAGCCCTCAAATCAGGGTGTTATCAAAGATGGTTGAAAAATATTAGAACCCTAAACACCATTCCAGTTGCAAATGGTAATATTTATTTGACACTTTTTCTGATATTTAGAAAATATTAATAGTTTTGCGGCAAAAGCATTAAAATCTAATGGAATATGTGAATATTTGCAGCCAGACTATCAATTACTCTAGTAGTTGCTACTACAAATATTGCACTTTTGCTGCATATTAATTTGTATTTCAGTTGGTTCCATTAACAATTGTGTGGTTGATTTTAAAAACCTTTTCTTTTTCGTCTAACCGCATGTGAAACATTCATTTTTCTATGTGTAAATTCGAATAACTTAACATTTCAAAAAACAACGAAAAATAATTCACTACTATTACAAATTGAAATATTTATATGTATGCATACAAATGAAGTGAAAGCAACAGAAACAACAATCTCATTCGAGCGGATAGTTAGTTCATCTATTCCAATGCAATACCGCAGACTCCAACACAACATTAGGTAGCGTCAACTCATCCGCTACGAAGTATCGCAACCAAAAGCAACAAATAAATGTCAAAGATCGTAGTTGATCGTAGTGCTGATGTAATGAAACTCAAATAAATTATATCCACCAACAAAAGTTGATTTGTACATATTTAGTTTTCTGCTGTATTGTGTGCACCCTACAGCATGTACCTATGTATATTAATTTTGCACGGATAGAAAAGATATGTTTGAATGCAATTATAACGTAATTCGAAATCACCATATAAATATTAGGAGTAAAATTTGATTACATTATAATTCAATTGTATTATTATTTTGTTCAGATTGAAATATTATTATACGATATTTAAACAAAAATAGCTTGAATCGCGGATTTATATGAATTTACTATATTTCTGTAGGAACAGATATATTTCATCAGATATGTATGTTTGTAATTTGTGCTATTTAACAAATCCAACGTCAAAAAAAGGTTCTTTGAATTAAATGTAATTGTTTATTCGTGGGTGATAGGAATGTCAAAATTCCGGTTTAGACCGGTTTTTGGAAATTAAAAATTTTAACATTTGAAAGGAAGCATATGTATCAATTTTAACATAAAATAAATATAATGATGAATGTTCGATGTTGATCACAAGAATACAACAAATTAAAATAAATATTTGAAATTCAGGTTATATAAATTATTTTCATAATTGTAATTTAACTTGAATAAATAAAATATATGCAAGTATATTTATAGATCAAAATATGGTGGATTTAAAATCCATTTTTAAAATAATACTTAAGGAAACGAATACTGTCTAAATTTAGTTTAAAATAAACTCAAATCGGAAAAACATTTTTACATATTTTTGTATGTCAATTCTCATTTTTTTCGGCTGGTTGTGAAATATCCAATTAATCCGTAATTCACTGAACTCAAAATATGAACAATAGATGGAAATAAAGTTATTAAGTATAATAAATAAAAGATGTATAATAAAAAAATAGTTTAATTTTATAATTATATAATATAAATGAAAAATTTTAATTTAAAAAAAGGAAAAATGAATATTGTTTATAAAATTATTAGTATTAAATTACTTTTTTTTAACATTAATAGAAAGTGTTTTTTACATTCAAACATATATATGTTTGCAAGTACGCCGAAATTTATTCATTCTGAACAAAAATATGTTTAAACGAACACAAAAATAAGTTTGGCTGTTATTATAATAATGTTCGGCAATGCAATAATACTTTTGTTTGCATAAAGCTCCAAAGATATATGTAATACCTGCAAAATTATGTTTAAAAGAGCCTTTTTTTTAGCATATTGATATGTTTTTCATATAGGTTCTCTCAAATTGGTGTTTGGAAACCGATGGAAGCTACATCAACCAATGTGTAGTAATTTTTTTGTTATAACTGATACAACTAACTTAGTTATTGTTTTGCCATAAGAATTTTATAACAAAAGTTTGGAACTAAATTGAAACTAAAACTTTTCTTCTAATACAACGTGAAAAAAAGATCACAGGTGTAGGGTAGGGTACCTATAAGCCAGTGCGCACGGTCCAAACTTTCATTACTGGTTATATTAATGTTGTACTCGCTGGTGTTTGGTACGAATATATAAAATATAAAAATACTTTCAGATAATTACAGGAAACCCAAAGCAACAACAAACTGCAAAAAATAATAATTGCAGCAGCAGCACCACAACCGTAATTCGTGTATCTCGCTTGAGTCTTTGGTTTGGTTGAGTGCGCGTACTTTTTATTTGGTTGCCTACATTGTTAGTTGTTAAAGCGCCTGCTGTTATGTAATTTTCATATACGTATATATATATATATATATATATATATATATATATATATATATATATATATATATATATATATATATATATATATATATATAATGTCGTAACCCTATTAATTATCTGCGTGTAGGAACATGAAATTTGGACAGGGTGTTCGTGTGCGCCTTAGTGCACGCCTACATGGGGTGCACTATGGCGAGATTTGTTGAAATTCGCCCCCTAAGGTACAAAAATGAGCGTGGCGAACCTAAACTTTTAATTTTAAAAATCAGTGTACTTAAGATAGCAATAGTCATGAAATTTGGCCAACTGATGTAAATCGCGGTTGTTTATCGTCTTCCTAACTGTGGGCGGGAATTGACAATTGCACTTCCCATATAACTAAAACTTAAAAAATGCTATAACTCCTGACATACTAAAAGTAGAGTTTTGTACAATGGGGCGGGGCACCTCACATACAACTAAACTTTAAAAATGTCATAACTCCTAACCTACTACAATGGATCATTTTAAAAGTAACTTAGAATGTGAGCGGAATTGGAAAAAGGGGCACGGCACTACGTTCACCGTGGACTGGAAAAAATTGCGATATAGACATGCACATAAAAAGGAAAAAGGGGCGTGAATGTATCCACACCAAGGTATACTTTTGCATTTATAAAAACTTAGCACGGGCGATGTTTTTAGGGATCATTTTATGCCCAAAAATACAAATTCACTTTAGGTTCAAAAAAACATATATTTTTAGAAGATTTTTTTGGAATTTTACCATGTATGTCTTTAATAAAAAAAAATAATGGCATTTTTTAAATTTAAACAAATATTATTTTTTAATTAATTCGACGGTGAATACATTACTCTTTATTAAAACAAAATACAGAAGTATAAAATAACAATATATTTTATACATAATAAATACTACAAATGACTTAACTGATAATGCAATTTTACTTATTTTTCCCAAAGTAAGACGACACAGTTCATATGTATATCACTATATCCACCAAATTTTATAGAAACACATAATAGAGATCATAAAATATCAGTTAACCTTTTACTGCCAACATATTATAGCAGAGATTATTTAAAACTGTTGCCAATGGTCAAATTACTGAAAGGGTTATGGAAGTCTAAAAATACAAGTCATAAAACAGTGAACAATTGTAGACATGCACAACTGAAGGATAATATTGATCGTTGTAGAACGAAAAATCACCAAATACATTTTCAAAATGCCAAACATTCATTTACAAAAATCTTTGTAAATCTGTCAATTTTTAATCGATGATCCCAGTTTTTTTACTACATGATAAGAAAATGTAAATCTATTAATAGATATTTCAACTTTAAAAAAGCATCAATTACTTTTCATAATATTAATCAACAAACTCGAAATTTAAGTTTTTAATTAAAATGTATTTTTTTTTAATATACGGTTTGATTAAACCCCTTAGTCATTGAAATTAATTATTATTCAAACAGAAATATGGTTATTCTATGTCTTCTTCTATAAAATAATTCTGTACCCATATTTCGGGATTGAAACATTTTGCGGCATACAATATAACGAATTAAATACGTTCTTTAAATAATTCAATGTTACCAGAGTTGTTTTATTAATACGATTTTTTCTGAATAGGAACTACCACGTGCCGAGGCGCTAATGGGAAAAGAAGTCATCATAGATGCCGACTTGCAAAATCTCGACAAAGAAGAGCAACCAATTATAAAGAAAGAAGTAAAACAAACTTTGAAAAGTGACACTGGAGATGCGGCCACTGAGGTATCAAACGAAGTGGACAACAACTACACCGACAGTGAGGAGGCCATCGACTTACAAAAGTATTCAGGAAAGGTTCCACTTGAGTTAGATTTGAGTGAATTGGCAGCAGCATTGCTGCAAAGTAACAAAAAGTAAGACAATTAAAATGTTAACCATGCAAAATAAATACAATTAATTTTTAACTAATTCATCGCCGATACTAACTTTAATTGAATTGATTAAATATTTAATCATATTAATTAATAAATTAACAGAAAATTATCAAAAAGTTACATCAATACAATTGAATTATTTGCTCAAACGACTATGGAATTAATTGTATTGATTTAATGTTTAATCATCTTAATTAATAAACTAACAGAAAAAACAAAAAGTTACATCAATACAAAATAATAATTTTCTGAAACGACTATTGAATTAATTGGATTAACAATCGCCTTTGCTGAGCATATTATTCCCATTTGGTAAATGCCAAATATACACTTATAGAGCGTGATGATGGCAATGATTGCGTATTTAATTATGCTTCCAACTTCATCATCAGTTAAGTACATGTTATAAATACTTTTAAAACGTCGACCATACCAATTAAATAGTTTGCTAGATCAGTTAATGGTACACAATTATTTATGGTTGCTGTATTTACGTCGATTACTTTTTTTTGTATTTTGACGTTGTGATAAACCGCATTTGTTTGATTAAAATCTTTCAAGCATATTTTTCTAAAATGCTGCTAGACTTCTATCGTCTTCAATATATCACTAATTTTTTTTTTTTTTAATTACGCCGCGAATTTATATTTAAAATTCCACAAAATTTGTATTTATGATCAGATCATCAGAATAACCAGCTCTCACCCAGCCGTACGGATTTGGGATTAAATTGTAGGTTCCAGCACCTTGAGTATAAATATAACTCGCACAGCTCAAATTGTAAGAGAGATCTGCTCGGCCTAATTTCTTCAGGAATGTAGCGTCAAATTATTATTATTTTTTCGTTATGAAAATAAGTCCTATCCGCCGATGTATCAACCTTTATCAACTTTTAATACTACAATATGGAAAATCAGAATTGTTGAAAACACTTTATAATTTTATGCATTTCTAATTTAAGATCTCGCATGAATTGTGTAGTTGAACGAAAGCATGCCGAAGAGATTGTGGACTCTCCATCAAAAATGGTATCGCTGCCTTTTGGAATGAATCTTAAAACAGATCCGAAAAAAGCTCGCATTACCGGAGAGCGTATATCAATATTCTGTGAAGGTGGAAACGAAAAGAAGGAGACAAAGGAAAACCGCGAATCCAATAGTGATGACGACACCGAAGAAGATACCGGAGCTAATGTTCGTCCCATATTTATTCCGTACCAACGTTTACCTACTCACTTTGGACAGATGCCACAACAATTTCCTCTCACACACATGCCACAACGCATGATGCCGCCAATGTCTGGAGGGCATATACCACAACAACAGCCATTTCAACATCCTCTAATGGGTCAGTCCCCGACATTTCAACAGGTACCAATGCGTACACATATGTCGCCACCAATGATGCAATCGCCGAATCCTGAATCACAGCAACAAACCCTTCGCATCCATGTCCAGCAGATTCCATTCCGTGAAATTCATATGGCCGAAGATTTGCCCATGCATATTCCATCGCAAAATCAGGAATTACCACGCTTTCAAATCCAACGTGTGCCTCTCGATTTGGCCCTCCAACGTGCAGGGATAACTGCTGAAGATCTGCAAAAAATTCAACGCATGGCCGAAGATCGCATAACGGATGAATTCCGTCGTTTCGTTGCTGAGGAGGATGTCAATACAGGTGCGGAGAACAACAACAGCTCTGAGGAAGATGATGAATCTTCACCGCAAAATTCAGGGGATTTAGATCAATTGCAGCGCCAACAACAGGACAAACACATTGAAAACGATTATAGCATAGAGCAGACAAAGCGCTTAGAGAAGCCCCAACAAATTGAGCAAAATGTCATTCAACGTCTTATTCTTCAAAAATTGCCGGAACAACCACGCGATACCATGACCCCGCCTATCCAAGATCAACCACAACCGATGCTGCACTTTGGACGAGATGCCTTTGGTCGTAGCCTTGCACAACCCGTACGAATTCCAGTGCCAATGATGCAGGCGCAAGCAGACTTGACACAAGACGTAGCGGTTGAGAATAGACGAAGTGAGTAGATACTAATCTTGTATATTTATAATATTGACATAAAATATCGATATCAGAACTCTTCATAAATATTGGAATTTATTTTTAATTTTTATTGTATTGTCATAAACAAACAAAACAAGAGCAATTATAGTACTGCCCAGCCTACCTTCCATAAGCTCCATGTCATAAATTATTCATCTATATCATGTTGATGAAGCCAGCCAATTTAACAGAATTTAATAATATATATTTTGCATGCATTTATCTGTCGAAATGTACATGTGCTTAATTACAAGAATATTGATTACCAATGTAGGGTACAAATACTACGGACATACCAGGTGTGGCATAAGTAACCGCACATATCACGTTCATAGTGTTCGTATAATCCCAGATAATTAATTTTATTAGTTAATTCAAAACCAGTGGGGAAAGTTAAGTCACATGGACGAGACTTAAAGGCGGTCGGGCCCGACTTTGGGATACCTTAGATGTTGATATTAAAGTGAAATATTTAACTATGCTTAAATTCTTAATTAAGCTGAACATCCATCAGAATTCACATATCAGAAATTTACGTATTATAATTATATGTATAATTATTGTTTTTTTTTAATAAAAAATATTTCAAGAAAATTATAAAAATATACTGTTTCTGTTATTTGCGTCAACACCATATCTGTTTACCCAAAAGATATATAAGAAAGATCAAAAGAGTTGAATATTAATTTTTTTCAATCTAATGCTATGTAACGATTTGATAGTGAATGGTGAATTAAATTTCTTTAAAAAGAACCGTTCAATTCGGAAACTAGAATTACACGATTGAATAAACGTCTAACCGTTTGTACACATTTAATATCAATCGTTTGATTGTCCAATGTTTGGACGAAAAGGGGGAATCCCACCATTGATATAAAAATTGTTTTAAAATTGCGATTTTTAAACTTCATTTGTATATGAAAAGCTTACAATTTAATTTTAAAGATATAGACATGAACCTTCACTTTTATTTATTTTAAGAAGACTGTACTTTACATATTTATACATAGATTGTACATTTTATCATAAAATCAAAATATGTGTATTGGACATTTATAAACAATTAACCCGTAAAGCATAAACTTAAAACCGTTTTTAAATATCTGCAGTAGTTTTATATATATATAATTATAAAGTCATTTTTTTTATATTTTTTTGGAAAATTGGAAAATTTTTGATAGATAATATTACTGAAAAACAAAAAAAATGTTCGACTTCATAATTTAAGATATACTAAATAGCTGGACCCGTTCACAGCTTCGCCCGTGCTAAGTGATGTAAATGTAAAACTATATCGTTTACTAGCTGGACCCGTGCACGACTCGTGCCAAGATTTTGTGAATGCAAGGATATGGAGTGATTTTATTAATATAGAGAATATTTATATTATTAATATCTTCCCCGTAGAACGCTTTTCCGTAGAATTCTTCCCGGTAGAATTCTTTCCCGTAGAATTCTTACCCGTAGAATTTTTAGTGTGGTGAATTTTGGTGTGGTGAATTTTAGTGTGGTGAATATTAGTGTGGTGAATTTTAGTGTGGTGAGTTTTGGTGTGGTGAATTTTGATCTGGTGAGTTTATAAAATTTGGGGTGGTTGATACCCTGCTGTGAAATATCTTAATATCACTATAATAACTGTTGACATACACCACCTGGAAAATGTATCTTCTATAGGGGGTTCGACGCCCAGCTGTCCACTCACGCCCATATTACGCGAGACAGTTTAGAATGGTTAAATATAACGCTGACCAAAATTTCTACAACTTTGCTATCCTAATTGCTGGTATGTGTTTTTAATTTTTGGGTTATATGGGAGGTGCCACGCCCAGTCCACCAATCTCACCGAGATATAGCCTATACTCTGCCCAGATCCAACGCCTATTCGGAACATACATACATACATATTTACATACATACAGACATTCATACATACATACATACATACATACATACATACTTCCATTCACAAATATATAGTAGATAAAGTGTGTATACATTTACGCCCCTTTTTCACTTTTTAGTGCATGCCAACGTCGCTTTTTCATTTCATTTTTATATATAAAAATTACTGGATATATTTAAAAACGGGTTTCAGTTCATGCGATATGTGTTAATTGTTTATAAATGTCCCAAACAAATATTTTGATTTTATGATAAAATGTACAATTTATGTATAAATATGTAAAGTCTTCAAAAATAAAAAATAAATCATATTCATGTTATATCATTTAAACTAAACAAGATATTTTTTTAACTGAGCACATTTTTTTTAATCAATAATTTTGATCTTATTGTAAGCTTCTCATAAACAAAATAATTTTTAAAATCGAATAACTACTGATTTTTATATTTTTTAAAAGATTTTTCATGAAAACAAATCCCAACATTACTGATTTTTAACTCACATAACCAAAACTTATAAATATGGTTTCGGAATTCTAAGGCTTTTATTCTTTATTCAGTTCTGATATCTATGTAATAATTATAAATATTATCTTATTAAAACTATCGACACACTTAAATGTTAATAATCTTTTGTCTTTCTTTATAGCTGTTCTTCAACCGCGCACTTTACTTGTTTAATACATTACAAGGGTCGAGGAATTCAACATATTCTAATAATTATATCTTTCTGTACATTAATTCAATTTGTTTTGATTGTTAAAATTAATCATTGTAGTATTGTTACCAAAATAAAAATGTTATATATATATATATATATATATATATATATATATATATATATATATATATATAAAATATATATACAGTTACGGACAAAATAATAGGGTCACTAACTTATTTTGAATTTTTTTTAGCATTTTTAGTTTAGGAATGTGGCGATCACTTGTAATAAATCATTGTTAATATGTCTTAATTCAAAAAAGATTAATTGCGAACACCTCAAAAATAAACTGAGTTTGCTACAATCCCAATTATATTTGGTTGATCACATTACACATAACACAATGCATTTCTGCCTCCAAAACCTCTTTTTTTAAAAGTTAGACCATAGATAAATGTCATGAAGGTGCAGTTACTATCAAATCGGTAACATTTTAAGTCAGATGCAGCAAATTCAAACAATGCCCAAATTTCAACTAGAACTATGAGGGGTGTATTAGGCGATCCATATATCTAAAGTAAAGTATTTTATTTTTAAAATTGAATTTTAATATACTTACGTAGATTATAAAATTATTAGTTTCAAATGATTTTTCTTTGAAAATATATAAATACTTTTTGTGTTTAAAAAGTATTCTAAATTTCGACTCCTAAGACATATGTACAATTTTGAATGTTCTAGCGGCACGTGTTCCCGTTGTTCATATTCAAAAAATTTGGCACATATTCACTTGTAATAAGTTAATGTCAATACCTTTTAATTCAAAAGAAGATAAATTGCGAACACCTCAAAAATATTGTTTTGAAATATTCTAAACTAGCTGTGAATTGTGAATGCAAGGATATGGAGTGATTTTATTAATATAGAGAACATTTTTATTATTTATATCAGGGACCCGTGCTTCGCTGTGGACGTTTTTTTATTGGTTTTATAAATGTAGTAACCAAATAATAAATAATCGCCAAAACAACTTTTCTCAAAGAGAATTCTTTCTCAGACTGCGTTTCCCCGTAGAATATTTCGCCGTAGAATTCTTCCCAGTAGAAATCTTTCCCGTATAATTCTTCCCCATAAACGATTTCCTGTAGAATTCTTCTTCCCGTAGAATTCTTCCCGGTAGAATTCTTCCTCGTAGAATTCTTCCTCGTAGAATTCTTTCCCGTATAATTCTTCCCCGTGGAGTTTTTCCCAGTAGCAGTTTTAGTGTAGTGAGTTTTAGTGTTTTATGTTTTAGTGTGGTGAATTTTAGTGTGGTGAGTTTTAGTGTGGTGAATTTTATTGTGGTGAGTTTTAGAGTGGTGAATTTTAGTGTGGTTACTTATAGTGTGATGAATTTTAGTGTGGTGAATTTTGGTGTGGTGAGTTTTAGAGTAATGAATTTTAGTGTGGTGAATTTTATTGTGATGAGTTTTTGTGTGGTGAATTTTTGGTGTGGTGAGTTTCATTGTGTTAGTGTGATGAGTTGTGCTTTTGTGTTTTTACTTTTAATTTTTTTTTGTATTTGTTTTTTTAGTTTCATGTTCGTTTTGAAACTGTAGGTTGATAGGTATATAGATAGGTATATATCATTCCTTCCAGACCATACCGCACCTATGGTAAAAATTTCAAGTAAATCGGATCAGCCGTTTAGACGGAGAAGCGGAACTAACAAACGGACAAACTAGCAAAAAGACAAACCAACAAAGAGATATTATAAGTATAGGATTTCAACTCCTAAAACATATGCACCTACTAGTACAATTTTCAATGTACTTGCGGCACGTGTTCCCGTTGTTCAAATTCAAAAGAATTTTGCACACCTTATTTTTGAGTCCTAATAATTTTGATGTTTACTGGCACATGTTTGGCAAAAAAATATACAAATTTATAAGGCGTTGGATTGTGATATATCTTGGTAAGTTTTGTTGCAAATTATCCGCGAACAGATCTAGTTTTGCGGCCTGTTTTCCTCTGTTAACTTCAATCTGTAAAAATCCACTTCCACAGAACCAATGTTTTCGGCAGCAACGCGAGCAAACTCTGAAGAAATCTTTATTAATAATGTATACTCTCTGATCGTACAATAATTTTGAAATTGTCACTTTCGATTAACGATAACTCATAGTTATCAATTTCATGCAACCATTCGTAAGTTCAGTTCCAAAGTATATATGGGCCATTCCTCACCAAATCGACCAGCGGTTGGAACTCACCTTCTTCGATTTTAATGAAATGTGGGCAACTGATAACGGGTATCGAGATATGCATTGATCAATTTAGCAGTTTTTTCAGAATTTTGAAAAGGGTCCTTTTTACGGACATCAATTTTGAAGTGCAAGGATAATAACCACGGGCCACATGTTCACGTTTAGAAGTCACAAATTAATTTTTCTAAAAGCTTGTTATATTAGCTTTAAAACGAGCCATCAGCGGTGTTCTAGCATTCCTAGTTTAAGAGATATTTAACTAGGAACAACCATACCAAAGTAATTTTTGTCACATTTTTTGCAACTTTGAGCCACTGTATCTCTGGAAGTAGTGGACGAAAAATAAAAAAAAATGGTCAGTCTGGGTACCCTTTATCAGTTGCCCAAATTTTATTTAAATCGAAAAGGTAAATCTCAAATTTGACTTTTTTGGTCGATTGGCCCATATACAAAAATTAATATAATACCGTAAAGGCAATTTAAACATATATATTTTGTAATTTAACACGAATCATAAGAACACAAATAAAATATTTTGTTTTCTAGCACTTACTTGTACATAAAAAAACGAAATGTTCATATTGATGACTTTGTGCAGTTCACTTTTTTTATTAAACGTTGCTACCACAATATTTGTGACATAAATAACAAGTTTTATTAATAACTAATTGCCGGTTCTTAAAAAATTCTATCATATAATTAAAAGCAATTTGACAGACACATTTTACATTTAGTTTTAAGTTTGGAAGTGTCACAATTTTTCATAACCGTTATTTATTGATATCAACGTTTTGTATGTAACCAGTCGAAATATGCATTTAATGTTAGTACTCAAATGCTTGACCAATAAATATCGATTCATAGTTGATTTAGAGACCATGGTAAATCATATTTATATGTTTAGACAAATCAATTTTACAAAATAACAAATTATAAATTCACGAAGTTATTAATGAATTAAATAAAACATAAATGAAATTCATATACGTATTTTTCATGTGACCACATTTATCATTGATTTTAAAATATAAATATTTGTAAATTTGATACGTGTATGAATTTGCTGGTTATGTTTTAGTGATCACTTTTACTAGTTTCTTTTTACTTAATATTTTATAATTCTGTAATGGCCATTCATATTGATAAGACTATTTACATTCTAGGAATAATACAAATTTAATGGTGGTTTTAGAAAGTATCAACATTGAAATATTGTGTACTTTAGAAAATAATTTTAAAATAACTAGTATTCATTTAACACAGTCAGATAATATCGAAAAAACGTTACGTGCCGACCAACGGCTAAATTTAACTCTATTAACGGTTTGAAATTTCAATATTATTACAAAATCATTTTGTATAAATGAATTGTTGTAAAATAATTATTATAATTTTGTGCATACTACCCTCAATTCAGTATTTGTCTTTTTCTTAAAAATTAAACACTTTTCTTTTGTTATGAAATATACAGAAAACGGAACAAACCTTATTAAAACATGATTATCATAGTTTTTACTTTAAATGTTTCTGTTCGGTATCCACATATACATGAATACATATTATAAAATTATTTAATTAAAACGTGAACTCGATTCCAGTAGTATAGTTGAGGCAATTTCTCATTTGTCAATTTTCGCAGTGCTGACCTTCACAATTGCCCCAAAAAATGCAGTTTCCGAAACCGCTGTAACATATTAGAAAAACCGCCGTCAAAAATACTAAACTGCATATTGTACAGGGCTTGCGCTCAAGAAAAAATCCAATAAGGTACAGCACTATGAACATTACATGCGTCTCCATTAGCGCCGGATTTGTGGGCTTTGGAATGAGCAGCACCGGTAGTAGACATTGCAGGCAATACATGCTTAAGTTGTTGATGAGAAGTTGCTATTGATACAAATAAAAATTTATTGCTAGAAGTATAAAATTTGGATGGAGTTTACTGGGGCTGCTCGAAATAAAAAAAAATACGTGCCACACCCTTCCAATTTGTCCCGCTTACCCTGCTTACGACCAAAATCGAAAACCGACCAGTCAGTGTAACCGTGGTATCACTTAAAAGTCAAACATTTTTTTATCAAGTTTCTTGGGACGTGGACTGTCTGGATCCTAAGACGACCACCCACCCGTACTTGAATAAGAAGGGTGTTCCGAGAGTTTGCAAGGTCATATTTAAATTGTTTGTACAAATCGGAAATTTTTTGTGCTTTTTAAATTTCCATGGCTTTGTTATTTGGATTATACTGTGTTGCTTTGGATTATACAATATTTTAATTTCCACGGCACATCCCAGATAGAAAACAGACCAATGTACATTATTAATAATGTTTAGTCTTAATAAATTTAACATTAATCTTCACGAAAAATGTGTTTTCTCAGGCACCACGTGACCTTGGGTTCACATATTTTTTCATAATTTGTATGACCACATATTCCACAGCGCGCATTTTTTTTGTTCCATTTTCTCATAATTAAAAAAAAAATTTAACTCGATCGGTTTTCGCTTAAAATTCGGGGCAAGCGGTATTTTTGGTTTTTGTCAATCTCAGACTCTTTTTAGGAGCTTGGTAATTTCTTTATTTCGAGCGGCGGCCCTACAAGTAAATTTCCACGTACAATTAAACTTTTTTAATAACTAACCCAAACATTAGCAGTAACGTCCTAATTTAGTTCTGTTTTCATTAATTGCGGCACATGTCATAATAACATTATTTTATAACATGGTTAAGTGAAATTTATTATCTAGTTCGTAATGTTTCTTTCATTTCTTAAAATTAAAATTGATAAAGAAATTTCACTTGGACAAAATTACAAAGTAAAAAACTCGTCAACGCGGCGAATTGACGTTCGACAACGAATAAACGTCAAAGTTTTGACAGCAGTGTTGCCAGTTAATTTTATTTTTAATTGTCAAACAATTTTCAATTTTATTTACAGAGCAAAAGAAATTTAAAAATAGTGAAATTTGGAAATAAAACTAACGCAGAGTTGCAAAATTGCTTGTAAATATATCAGATTGTAAATATATAAATATTTTGTTTTATTATATATGAAAAATATTTATAAATAAATAATTAATCATTTTTGATAAAGATATTTTGAATAAAAATTAGTTCTGTAAATTCTGAAACAATTTAATAAGTTGGAATTGGTCAAAGGATTATATTTTCTAATTTGAAGTGGACTCACCGGCACCCATAGGTGCGAATTCGACTAAATTGCTGACTAAACTAAATTGAACGACTTTTCATTCGATCGCCATTCTGTAACCGGTAATTGTTAAAGTCCATAATCAATTGATTATCATATGTCTGTTTGCTGTCATCCAATTTATTTCAATTTAGTCTACTCGAAAATTTACTAAATTGAAAAGTCGAACACTGCATTTCCGACCAAATTTAGTTTAGTCAGCAATTTAGTCGAATTCGCAAACACCCTAAGTGTTCCAAATGAAAATGGGAAATCCCAGGAGAATTCATGGTTATACAGTATGATACTGTATTAGTAAATTTCTTATAAGCCACTGCTTCATAAATTAAAAAAAAAGCACCACACTGTGTTATAATTCCGTTTTTGGCAATCGTTGCTAACTGGACGCACGTTGTTATTGTATTAGCTGCTGTTGTCAGAGTTGCATAGTCGTACTTTCGTACTATTTAAGTTACGTTTTTATTTTGAAGTACGAAATACTTAGTAGTTTGTATTATGTTCTTTTAAATTTTTAATAATTTTATAATACGTTTTTGTTTAAATGTACGAACATTTTTTGAGTGACCTGTTTATTTTTCTTGGATGACGTAAATTGTTTGTACCTTTTGAAAATTGTCCGTCAGTCCTTTATTTATTTTTTTGTCGTTAGATTAGATCCGATGGGAAAAATTTAGTACATTTTGGATCCGACGTGAAAATGTTGTACCTTTTCAAAAATTTTCCGTCTGTATTTTATTTTTTTTTGGTCGTCAGGTTAGATCTTCTAAATTTTTAGATTTTCTAAAATTTTCCGTCTGTCATTTTTCTTATTGTCAGTTTTGATCTGACGGGAAAATGTTCCACCATTTTCGACCACCCTGAATTTTTTTTGATATGTTTCAAATATTTTGGTACGTTTGAAAACCAATTTTTTTGACAAAAATACGTTTTTTTTTTAAATCGTACGTTTTTCTTTTTTGATACGTTTTTATTTTTTCAAAATGCAACACTGGCTGTTGTTGTTGTGATTGTTGCACTTGGAAAGTGAATTAAATAAAAACAAAATGAGTTTTTTGACGTGGCAAACGAGTCTGCTTTCTGCAGTGTGTTTAATATTTTTATTTTCATTGTTAATCAATGAAATTGGTGGCCAGGATCCGCCCAAGCCATGGTACGAAAATCTTCCGGCCGTGGCGATGGATTATAAGGTTCACATAGACGCCGGCAAGGAGGACTGCTACTTCCAGTACGTGCAGGCCGGAGCCACCTTCTATGTATCTTTTAGCGTGAGTGGTAAAATAATTTGAGAACAATCCAATAAATACATTAACCGCAGGTGGTACGTGGCGGCGATGGCATGGCCGGATTCGCTGTGCGAAATCCAGCGGGTGAAATTGTGAAGCCTTACCAGTGGCAGGCAACGGCTGACTACACAGATCAAGTGTCACCAGGCGGGTATTACTCTGTGTGCATTGATAACCAGTTCTCGCGCTTCGCGGGAAAGTTGGTTAACATTTACATAACTGTTGTAAAGTACGATGCTTGGGACAAGTACGCGAAGGAGATTGAGGATTTGCAGCTTAATATGCAGAACTTTACGGTGAGTTTGAATGGGGTACAAATTGCGAACGTAAATAGAAAAACAGTGTTATTTCCACAAACGGTTGAAGGCATTTTTCTTATAATCAATGTTGGGTTTCCTGCTGTAGCGAACCGCGCTTCCAATATTCGAAAAAATAAAATATTTGTTATAATAAAAAGATTACACGATTTGAAATATTGTACTTCAAATCAAATACACCTTGCTTCAAATGATCAAACGGTCAAAACGCACGATTTTGTGGAAATCTTTAAAAGTTTAAGTGAGAGGGTACAACGATAAAATGTTTTAATGAAAGCAATGAAAATGTGTTTATGAAAAAGGTTTCCAATCGCTCAGTATTTTTTTAATATATTTTATTCGAACAAATTGTGTGTGTTATGAACACTTAGTTATTTTTGTACAGATTTATTCCGGGTTCACTAAATATAGGAATTTATTCATGCTCGTGCAAAGGATTTGCTCGTGGGGGAATTTTAGCTAACTTCATAACACAGGGGGTAGAGGAAGATTTCTGTTGGGCCATACTCATGAACATATCATGTCATTATTTCAGATAATCGGTATCTGACGAGGCTTAAACGTGGTAACAACTCGCGTGTACGAACTTTTTCAAACGGAGTTTCATTATCAGGAATTTTTGAAGGGTAATTTGGTCCCGGTTTCGTCATTTTCAAGCCTGGTTTTATGTAACATTGCTTTGTTAGGACCCGAGAAAATTGGTTTAATCCTAACTAAACAGTATTAATGAAAATAACATTTTTAGACTCTTTCTGTATTTCGAAACGAAAGAAAGTGACGTAATTATAAATAAATTTCAAAGTTTTAAAAGTCAAGTAATATAAAATTTTCGTTTCGTTGTTCATTTCGAAATACAGAAAGTGGGTATTTACAATATAAAAGAACTAGCAATAAATTGAAAAAATGTTTGAATTTTATATAAGTTGAGATAATATGAAATACATAAAACCAACCGATTTCATTTAAATTTTGTACTCATGCATAATAAAAATATTTTCCCAATATTGCCTGCTGCAATAATCACTAGAAAATTGCAGCAGGCGATTTTTTTTTAATTTTTTGAAAATATTTATTCATTCGACTTTAAAATCATTCCATATCAAATCAACCAAAACAAATTCAAATTGTGGCAGTACTATCTCAGAATTTTATAAAATCTGGAAGTATGGTGAAACAACATAAAATATTGGCTATAGTTTAGCTTCCCAGATGGTGTGGTTTCAGAGATTTGGTGCTTTACACTCGAAAAATCTGTATAAATATTACAAAAATCGACTTTAAAATTAAAATCTGTTTTTTTGACATTTTATTATTAGTGAAAATTTTCAAGAAGTAACCTTTTAAAGTTGACTTTAATTTGTCTATAGATTTGAAATGAAAATGGATATCATATTTTCATAATTAAAAAAATATTTTCGGAGCACATTTTGTAGATGAAATCTATCTGAAGATGGATGTAAAAACGTTTTTCCAATATCAAATCATTTAAATGTTTTATTCCCAGTTGAAAAGCTACTATGAGATATTTTAAATATCAATGCAAATTTTTTAAATGTAGAGTGTGAACCAATTAATATCGTACAACCATTTTCATATTTATACTCAATGTCTCAGCCATGAACTACATCGAACTTTTTTCAAATCTTCGACCAATATGCTCTTGCATTTTAAATGAAAATAAACCCCTTTAACGCATTGATAAAATGGGAAACAAACTTTAAGAAAATATAGGATTTTCTCATGTGTGCAGCCAAAAGTTGAGTTTTGTCGTACAATGTAATGGTACTTCAACGGGTTCAGAATTTATGTATAAAAACGTTGTACAATGTTGACCATTTTGTAGGATTTTTTTTTTTTTTCAATTTAATACCTTTTTTTGTTATATGCAAAATTTAATTTATTAGGGTGTTATTTTTATTTCGGGCTATTGTTCAAATGTATTGGCATGTTTTCCATAAAAAATGGGTCTTATTTCATAACAAAAATGTATGGCGTACATTTTTATAATGTAAAAAAATGCTTAAATAAAACATTTAAAAATTATTGTTAAAAAAAAAAATATGCCTTACAAATAAATTGTTTTTATTGTATTACTTGAAAAAATAAAATTGTAACAACATTCCAATAATTTTTAGTTCGGAAAAAATGTTTCTTCGACAAAAATAACGAATTATTCCAAACAAAAGTTTTTAAACACAAAAGAAATATATATTTCATCGATAAACAAAGTTTTGCAAATGAGCGATATGTAAATGCTTGAAAAAAGTTAAAATAAATATTTTTTCTATTGCAGACACCTATTGGCACCGTTGAGCGCAATATAAACGACATGTTGGCATATCAATCGTACAGCAAGAATAGGGAGGCGCGCGATTATGCTCTGCTCATCGATAATAATTCCTACATTCAAACCTTTTCCGTTAGTCAAATTATTGTAATTTTAATTACATGCTCTGTACAGGTAAGACATCGCTAACTATCTGTTTATAGCGTAAATGATAATTTTCACTATTATTGCAGGTTTTCTTTGTGAAAAAACTTTTCAACGTTAAGATTTCGTCCAAGAGTCGCATTTAAATGCAATAAACTGAGGTGTCCATTAACTACAGCGGGGTGGGCGGGTGTCACATACATTCAAACGTATTTATATTCTGAAACGTAATACTTCCAATGAACTACACGAGAAAGTCGTAATCTAAACACAATACAACAGACGACTTGTGTGGCGATATTCCTTTTTTTTTTGTTTTTGATATTAAACAGTTTACAATTGATTATTAAATGTTTTATTGAAAAAATACTTTAAAGTATTTGTATTTGTTCAACAGTGTCTTTAAATATGTGTAAAGAAATCTGTCACTGAAACTGTATTCCAAAATGATCAATTAATTATTGTATATAAGTAATAATAAATATGTTTATTTCAACAATTATGCTTGAATTTGAAAGTCGTTTTTATTGCATTGATTGACAGCTGTGTGCATTAAAATATTAGTGGTTTTCTATATTGCCTTATTGGTCGTGTTGTGGCATAAAAACAACTAAATATATATTTTTATATAATTTGGAGATATAGATAATATGACGTACTATTCTTCCAATTTTTAAAACATTGGTCGTAACTTCTGTAGGTGAGTCTTGAATAATAGTGCTACCGAATATGTTATATATGCATTTTATAAAGTTACTTAATATAAATCTTGTATTTTACTTAATTTGAACAATATTTGGAATATTTTGTGATTATTTGATTGAATATAGGACCTACAAAACGTTCTAGTAAAACGCGAAAAATTCTTAAAATTTTATACGGGAAAAGTTATTTTGACCTACCTTCAAAAAAAAATATTTAAATATTTTTTTGATATTATTTTAATGGTTCTATTACCTAGAGTGGTTCGTGATCTAAAATTTAGTATTAACATAATAAAATGTATGTCTTTTAATGGATTTTTGGGAGTTTTTTCCAAACCGCTAATTTGAAAAATCCTGGGGTAATGTGGGAAATGTTAAAAATTTTACAAACAGGCAAATAATGTGTTATATCTTTGCATTATTCATTAATATTTAGAACATAAACAATATATATTTAGAATCAAGGATTAAAACCGTAACCGAAACCGATATCCGTTTAAATCCGTTTCATTTTTAAAACCGATACCGTTATACGAAAATCAGAAATAAACCGATATCCAAAACCGAAATAAACGGTTTCGGGTTTATACCGGTTTAAAACGGTTTTTAAAAAAGCATAAACAGAAACCTTTTATTTTATATAGAAGATTTTAAGTACAAGGCATGTTTAAATGTCATTTAATAAAATTTTGAGTTCCCAAAATAAAATTTTTTGTTGTAAAAAATTCACATGTTATTTTTTGAGAAACATTTTTTCCAAATAACGGTTTTTGGTATAAAACTTGTTTTTTTTTTCATTAATTTGTGTAGCGGTAAATCGAATTAACAACAAAACACCAGCAACTCTTTTTTTTTGTTAAAAACTGATTAAATTTTGAATGATGCTGTTTTTTTATTTATTGTATTAGTAAAATAAAGTGGGACAAGTTCATTTGAATATTTTTTAAATTATTTTAAAAGATTTATTCAATAGAATACCATTTATAAGTCTGAGCTTGATTAATTTTTGAATGATTTTTTCAAAACACCTAAATTTTGGACATATATATTAAGGATACTTATAATACGGTAACAAAAAACAATGGTGGTTAATCAAAATGTTACTTGTTGTCACGATTTAATTTTTTTCTTGGCGAAATCAATTCAATAATTCATATAACACAATATTTTCACTAAAATAACAACGAACATTGCTTAAATTACGTTTCCCACTTTACCCCAATATCACAATTTGAACATAACTTAGCACAATATAAACAATATTAAATTATTTGAAAATTATGGAAAAAAAGAAATTTTAAGTATACAAAAACCGTAACTTGGAACCGGATACCGAAACAGTTTCGTAATAAAAACCTACAACCAAAACCGTAATCGAAACCGAAACGCCGAAAAAACCGAAACCCAAATTGAAACCGTTATTCGTTTAAGTTTCAATCCTTGTTTAGAATATATATAAAATATTAATGAGAATGCAAAAAATGAATGTGAAGAAAAAATAGTGAATACACGCTGCAAAAAAAGGGCTCTCCCAAACATAATTTTGCAGGCATTACATATATCTTTGGAGCTTTATGAAACAAACGTATTATTTCATTGCCAAACATTATTGTAATAAGAGCCAAACATATTTATGTTCAGAATGAATAATTTTCGGCGTTATTGGAAACATATATATGTTTGAATGTGAAAAACATTTTATTTACATGTTAACATATTTATGTTTACATTTAATTTTAATGGTAAAATAGTAAATTTAGTGCTAAATTTAGTGCTAATATCTTCTTTACACAATATTGAATTTTTCGTATTTTTAAATAACTTTTTTTTTTATTTATATTATATAATTATAAACTTAAACTTTGATTTTATTTTTATTACACATATTTTATTTATACCTAATAATTTTATTTCCATCTATTGTTCCTATTTTGAGTTCAGTACTTTACGGATGAATTGAAATTTCACAAACAGCCACTATCTGGTATTAACAGTAATTGGCGGTACTTAAACAAATTATTCCACCAAAAAGAACTTTTGAACTAAATGAAAAGTATTAATGTGTTACTGAGTGCTAAAAGTAGGCAACGCTGTTATTTAATTGTGCTATCGTAATGCCAAACATACATATAATCAAAATAATGCTATTATTTTTAAATTCGCTGTCACCCAGTAACAATCACGAATAACCAAATACATACATATAATTCAAAGAACCTTTTATTGACGTTGGGTGTGTTAAATAGCGGAAATATCAAACATACATATATTAATATCTGATGAAAAATATATATTTCTACAGAAACATTAATATAGTAAATTCATGTAAATCAGCGTTTAAAGCAATTTATGTTTAATATCGTATAATAATATTTCAATCTGAACAAAATAATCATACAATTCAATTATAATGTAATTAGATTTTACTCCCAATATTTATATGGTGATTTTGAATTACGTTATAATTACATTCAAACATATTCAAACAAATCTTTTCTATACGTGTATTCATAAATATCTACCAGGAATAATAAATTAAAATTTTAAAAAATGTGCAATTTCTCGCACTTTCCCAATAAAAACGAGTTGGGAAAGTTAGGTCTCGTAGGTAAGTTCAGTTCAGTAAGGGATGGACTTTTATAGTCGGTCGGGCCCGACTATGGAATACCCTACAGCTTTGTGGGGGTATTTAATTGTATACCTAAATTTTATAGTTCTTAATTATGCTGAACACTCTCAAAATATTATTCACATAGCAGAAATGTACGTCTTATATCCCCATAATATATAAAATTGATATAAAGAATAAAAAAAAATGAATGAAAGAGGGCGGATCACGTCTATTTTTAAAATTTTGTAAGGCTAATATTTCATAGATCTGTCTTGCTGCCCGTATACGAGGAAACTTGAGAAATACTGGTCAGAATGCGATGAAATTTGGTCACAAGATGTTTTAGCCAAAAGTAGGAACTTACTTTTAAAATGAACCAAATCGGTCAACAGACACGCCTACATCCCATACAAGTAATTTTTATATAACACTATATATAGTTATACAATTTCGAATTCACCTAAAATATTTGGTCTAAAAATGTGCGTAATCCGCCACATTTTTTTTACATTATTTACCAGGATGTTATAGTGAAAGTTTTAGCTGTAAATTAATAAAATCAAATCTATGAAATATTTGCTTTTACTAAATTTTACTAAATTTTTTCTAAATTTTTTTATTAGTTGTATTATACTTTTATATCAATTTTTTAAATTATATAAGTCGTACATTGATGATATGTGAATAATATTCTGAGGGTGATGGGGTTCAGCATAATTAAGAACTTTAAAATTAAGGTTTATAATTGAATATCCCACATTAATATCCCCACCAATGGAGTAGGGTATTCCATAGTCGGGCCCGAACAACAAATACAAGGACTGCAAAAAACATGAAACTCGTGGCTGAAAATTAAAAAGCAGTAAGGAAGTTAAGGTGAAAAAAATATTTTTGAAAGTTATTTTAAAGTGCTGTTGTTTGCTAACAAAAAGTGAGAATTTTATCACGTTTTGTCATAATCCCCAAATTCGAAATGGGGATTATGTCAGTGGGATTTATGTCCGGGCACCATGTGCATTACGATAATGGTTTTTAAAATAAAATGGTTTGGAATATGAATGAATTTCGGTTACGGTTTAAATTCTTGGTTTACATAATTTATTATTTGTTAAAAATGCTTAATGTATTATAACTTGTATGTATAACCTATATATAAAGTCGTATTTTATGTTATTGAGCCGTATTTCAAATTATTGCATTAAAAGCACTTTTTTGTATTTGCAAAATAATGTAGACAATGGCATTAATTATAACCTGTCACAGTGGCTCATTTGTGCGTGTAGTTGGTACAAAGTTAACGGTCTCTGTGTAGGTATTGTACGGACTCGGTACGCACACATTAAGCCAAAATAGACCCTTGAAGTGCTTTAAAGATAATCAACCTAGTTTATGGCTTCGCTCCTCATGTTAATTACATCCTCTGGCAGCCAACCTGCCACTGCCAGCCAATACCAGTCTGCGTTAATGCAGTTGCAGGATGTAGTTGTTATTGTTGTATTGAGTGAGGGGTAGTGTATTTCACATTCACACACACAGATATCGTTTTTAAATATATGTTTATCTCTACGTAAAACCATAAGCGCATCCTGTGAAAGTATTCCGTAATAAGACACATTCTGTGCTCTTGGCAGCCCTGGCGCTGTGTTCGGCAGCAGCAACGCAGTGATAAGAAATGCCTCTACAGCATCCCTGCTCCAGCCCCACCCACTGCTCACTTCTCTCTTTCGCACACATGTTGCTGCATTTGTTGCTCTTTCTCTCACACACACTGACATAAACAAAAGTATGCGTGCGAGCAAGGACATCGACCGAGCGCCGCCATTGTTGAAGACTCGTAAGTGATTCCGTTCGTTGCTCGTTGTTTGTTTTTCTGTGTGTTTGCATGTGCGTTCGTAGGTTGGTTCGTGCGATTGTGCTGCATTCGTTAGTTCGTCGTACGCATTTCCGACAACGAAACCAACGCAGTGGGGCTCCTATACCACAGTGGATCTAATAATAAACCTTCGAATGATCAATATAGACATGTACAAGGTTTCGATATAATTCGAGAGTACTGAATCTTCCAACTCAGTTTATTTTATTATCACGTTTTAATAAAAATTTCCATTGACATTTCTGAACATTTTAGTCATTGTTTATAATAAAAATTATAACTCTTTACAAAAGTGCTTAAAAAAACACACGATTTTCCACTTTTTTTTAATATTAGTAATTATTATTTTTAATATTAAAATATGTGAAAACATTATAATTAATAATCTAAAGAAAAATTATACTTTATAGTAAATATTTCAATTATTTTATTAATAAAATATAAATAATTAAAAAAAAACATTGAAAAACACTAAATTGAATTTATTAAATTTGGTTGGGATTTAAAAAACAATGTTCAGTCAACGGCCAAACTCACCTCCCTTCTGAGTGTATTACAAAATATGAATCTACAGATATCAATTAAATTTAAAAGAAATAATATTTAATCCGAATCATCCTATGGCGACCATATGGTCACATTTTATGTAACGGTAAAAGCAAAGCACAAACAAACCCAAACTCAATTATTATTTCTTCGTAACTAATGTAGCTACCCCAGAGGAAATGACAACGTCAATGATGACTCGAAGGGCTTGTAGAATTTCGCCATTGATTACTATGACTACAACTTTTCCATAAGGGACATTTCATTAAAGATGTCATGCACCATATGTCACATACAAACAAAAAATATCTTGGTTGGTGCAAACAATAATGCAAACAAAAGCCAATTTAAATGATTCACAGAAAAAAAATTGACATCATATTGATGAATTTCGTTCTTCAAACCATGATTCATTGTATTGAAGAGGCATTCACAATATTAATGACTAACGACATCAATGTTATGAATGCGATCATAAATATGATGAACGCTTGGTAACTGTCGAAAAAGTGTTCTTTAATATGATGAACTATGTGAAGAATACGTTTCATCATATTAATGAACAAGAACATAAAATACAACATATTTTACCTCATATTGAAGAATGCTGTTCACCAAACTAAATTTAAATTAAAATATTTATTTTTCGTTCATTTTTTGCCGTATTTCTCAGTTCTCAGCTAGTTCTTGTATAGTTTTTCTTATACATGCATAAATACGTAAAATGTTTTATAATATATTTATTTATTATTACAACTTGTTATTCATAAAAAGTTATATTTATAAATAAATATATTAAAAAAAAAACAATTTTTTTTTTGAAAATTTTTTTGAATTTTTTTTTGGAAAAAATGTTTGTGAAATTTTTTTTTTCGAATTTTTTTTTTCGGATAATTTTTTTTTTTAATAAATTTTTTTCTATTATTTTTTTAATAAAATTTTTACTATAACACTTTTTTTCGAAAAATTCGTAAGAAAATGTATTCATACACCCAGAAAAAAATACCCTCAAATCCCATTAAAATTGGTCAATAGGACAATTATTGATTTAATAGTATACAAAAAATAAATCTTTTCATATAAACTCAATGGAAATGTGATGGTATTTTCCAACTAAAATAATAATTTATCCTATTGACTAATTTTAATAGTAAAAAACTATTATTTACATAGTATTTTTTCTGAGTGTAAATATTATGAACAAATTCATCAATATTCATTGTATTGAATATTTCATTCTTCACTATTATATTCGATAGTATGAATAATTTCATATATACAATGAATATATTCATCAGTATGTCATTTAATGAAGGGTGGTATCAATATGATGAATCTAGTAGTGGGTGAAAAAATTCATAATAGTTATGAATAAATTCATCATATTGAAGATTTTTTCTGTGTTTAGAGCAAATCCTTAAATTATTACTCGCAAAAACATGTACTAGTTGTACCAAACTATAAAAATTGTATTCTCTTTTGCTGCAAACACTCTTGATTAAACAAAAGTGTTTCCCATAAAGTCTTTTATTGCTTTCAAACAGAATCTACATTTCACACAGACACATTCACGCATTGCACATATTTTGTTGTTACTCATTAAGCCATAGAGTGATATTTATTATTATTAAACTTTAAAAAATCGAAAACAAATATAAATCCATTTTTCTGATTAATAGCTTAATACTCCATGATCTCCAATGAGTATTACACAAAATCCGCTAATTTGTCTGAGTCGAATGTGAGTTGCCGAGAAATATATTTACATCAATTACAAAAAATTATAACGCAATTTGAAATATTAATACAATGCAATCAAAAATGGGCCCATTTTTGTAATTTTAAACCACTGTATATCTGGAAGAAGTGGTCGAAAAAAAATGTTAGTCGATTTGGTGTGGAATGGCCCATATATAATTTTACTAAAAAAAAAAACAAAAAAAAAAATGATGTATGACAGGGCGAAAATGCTATTGTTCATCGATGGTCCTGACATGGGAATCATTGTTGACATTACTCACTGGGTAAGTGTATACAAAAATTTCAAGTGAATTGTCTCTACCATTTTTAAATGATACACACAGAAAATTCCTCTTTTGGCATTAGGTTAGATGAGCGAAATAGTTAGTTGTAACAACCAATTTCATTCGGTTGTAACTAATTTTCTACAAAATTTTTGACGGAACAATATTCTGCTATCCCTTGAAAAATTACACAATAGACAATCAAAATTGTTCCAAAACTATTCGTAATTGGTGTTTGCCCAAACTAGAACTCTCGTAGCTTTGACTATAAACACCGAATAAGCAGTTGAGAGAACCGAATAAATTAGTTGGGTAAGAGTTGGTTGGCGCAACAAATCTCTATTCTGTCAGTGTCTGAAAGTGAAGCAAATATTAAAAACTTGAAAATGGTAAATTGTAGTGTATATTATAGTTTTCGATCTCGATCCTTGAACTGGATGACAATGCAATATTATCGTTTTCTTGCCATCCGGTTCATCATGGTCCTATCGACATGGTTCCATATAAAAGACACTTTAAAACATTAATATTTTTTTTAATTCTAACAGACGAAAACCTTTAGGTTTTCAGTTATGACACAAAAAAATAAGAAAAATTAAAAATGTGAAACAAAAAATATTTTTTAATATAAAACGTTTTTAATGTGAATTCCTTTTTACTAAAACGAAACGTGAGGCGGTAGATAATTAAATCTATTGTATCCTTAAAGTTCACATTAAAAACGTTTTATATTAAAAAAAAAAATTATATCATATTTTTTATGTGTTTCTCATTTTTTTACATACCTTTCTTACACTCAATACAAAAATAAAATACATAATACTTAAAATTCGTAAAACGTCAGGACGATTCGGGTTAAATGAGAAATAGTTTTTTATAATTCAAATTATTTATTTTAGAACTCTTTAGCCGTCTGTTTAGCACTTGGTATCAGCGATATAAAACATTTCAACAGGCTGCAGCAAATCTTGTGAGCGGCAAACATACCGACGCAGTTGCTCGACGGCAGACAGCCACGTTAAAAGCAACAAAGTGCGTACGTGGCTCCGCCCATTGATGTGCCACAATCGCAACAACAAAAAAGACGTGGAGCCATTGCGCCTGCGCTCATTGCCGCAGATTGCGGGGTGTGACAACAACAACAAAAATACACTACACGACCAGCGATAGGCATCGGCATCCTTGCAAGGATGAAGCAGCAGCAGCAACAACAACAATAACAACGACGTGGTTTCTGTTGTCGATTATCTCTGCCGTAAATTTGTTGTTGTCAGTTGTTGCTGCTGCCGCTGATGTTGTTACTCTTGCTGCTTCTGCCGAGTGGGAGTGGATGTAACCGCAAATTTGAACCTAGAGCCGCCATCTTTACTGTGTTAAGGCCCACCGCAGGGGATGATCTAATGGTTGGAATCGTGAATCTCTGGCAAAACACACAGGACAGGACGTTGGCAAATGCGAGCAAAGCTTAGCAAAAGATAACAGCAACGCAACAAAAACATCTACAACAACAACACCGTCAAGAACCGTTCTTCAATATTCAGACGGTATGGGACCAATGCCTCAGACAACCGCCGAGTTCCGTCTAAGCAGCTGCAGCCAGACGCGCCAAGTTGAGGATCGCTCGCAAAGAAAAGTCAACGACAAACATTTCAAGCCAAACGACCAGGCAGGTGCCACCCAACCCAACTACTGACTCAATCCATTACATGGTGGTATGGTACTCGGTACTCCAACAACAACAACAACAAAAACAACAAGAATACAGCTCACGTTCGCCGTTGCAGCCACGACTCCTGGCCGCATTATTTTTAATCAAATTTTAAACGTTTAACGGTCTACACCGCAGCGCGCGCGAAGTCATAAAAAATGTTGGCGGACAAGAGTTTCAACAGCGTCGCTTGTTGCTTCAACGGACCCTAGTCGAATCGAGTCGTGTCGCGAACTGGGGGCTGCCAACGGAAGTTATTGTGGCGCAGAGTGTCAGAAACTGAAAATAAATATAAATCGATTTAAAAGTAGGACAAAGCTACTTTAATTTGTAAGGTTTTCCGAAATATTTTTCAATTATCAACACCGTCGGATTTATTAAAAAAACAATAAAAGAAAATGGACGAATGCATTTCAAAAACAGTGTAAATCATTTAATATAATATTATATCGGTGTTATTTGAGTTTTTTAACCAACCAATTTTTAAATTACAAGACTGGATAATTCATTCGGTAAATTGAGGTGAGTTCAAAGGAAATTAAATATTAAATCAAAGACGGTTATTCTAAAAGGGCAAAAAAATTAACTAAATAAAAAATGAGAATTAAAGATAAATTATAAATTTAATCAAAATTTTCATTTTTTTGTGGTTTTAAGAACAATGCAATGTGCCAAGAGGGTCTAGTTCCATGTTTAATAGCGTTGAAATCGACCAACAGAAAATCAAATACCTTCGGAGAGCAAACACTTTGCCCAAAAGGGAATTGTTTAACTTATTTTTTAATTCTTTTTTATACCCTACACCTATAGGGTATATTAACTTTGTGCATATATTGTAACGCCCCTTAGGAGGCGTGTCCGGTATGGAAAAGTATATATATTCTTGATCAGCATCACTACCCGAGTCCGTTTAGCCATGTCCGTCTGTCTGTCTGTCCGTCTTGCTGTCTTGCTGTCTTGCTGTCTTGCTGTCTTGCTGTCCGAATACAGAATAACTTGAGAAATACTGATCAGAATGCGATGAAATTTCGTCTCAATATATTTTATCCAAAAGTAGGAACTGAGTTTGGCCAAATCGGTCAACGAAAACGCCCACCTCCCATACAAGTCAATTTTATATAACTTTTTCGGAACTAATAACTCGAAAAGTATTCAAGGTATAGTTATAAAATTTAAAACGTATTGTTAGAATTCACCTAAAAATATGTGGTCCAAAAATGAGCGTGATCCGCCCACTTTTTTTTTCATTATTTCCCGGGTTTTCATAGTGGAAATTTGATCCGTAAATTATTAAATTCAAATCTGTGAAATATTAGCCTTTCAAAATTTTAAATATAGGCGCGCGTCCGCCCAATTAAATTTTTCAAATTTTTTTTTTAGTTTTTTATACTTTATATAAATTTTTTAATTTATGGGGATATAAGATGTAAATTTCTGATATATGAATAATATTCTGAGGGTTAATATCCCCACCAAAGGTGTAGGGTATTCCATAGTCGGGCCCGACCGACTATAAAAATCCGCCCCATGTGACCGAACTTACCCATGTGACTTAACTTTCCCAACTCGTTTATTTTAAAACTTTTGTTCTGTTCCCATATTTGCTACTAAGGAATATATGGAACCATCTGCCTTTGACCCAAAAACACTCGTATAAGTCTTTTTAAAAATGAAAGAATTTTGAAATATATAGTTGCGGTTGAGCAGCGAGGGATATATACATATGTAAACAAATTAATCAAAGACCTTTATTTTTTGAAATAACAAAATATCTCTCAACCATAAATCCTGTAGATTTAAATATAAATCTCTGGGAAGGAGATTTACATTTTTTGAAATAATATATTTATTTATTATAATATCTCTCAGTGATGGAAATAAAAGGTATTGGTTATTTCTGATTCCTGGTTAAAACTAAATATAATTTATTCTATAGTCAACATTTTACAAATATTTAAAATGTCATACTTAGTAATAACTTTGGAATGATAGTGACGATATAATAAACAAGAACACCTTGAAAACTATAACTATAGCAAGAAATGAACGAAAAATAAATATTTTTAATTAAATTTGGTTTGATGAACAGCATTCTGCAATATGATGTACATATATTTTGCACTTTTTCAGTCATTCAGTAAATTGATAACACTACACAACAAAATGAGAAAAAAAGTTTGCGCAGTAAATTCCATTATTTTTGTATTATTGGAAATGACCCGCAGAATTTGAATATATGAATTCAAAAATTTTCTATGGATAGGTTTACGAGATTTCGGGCAATAACTTTTGTAATGAGCTTTCAAAATGGTGGTCACATATATTTGTCAACAACTCGCGTTTTATAAAACGCATATGCTCAATTATTATATCGAATGAAAGGTAATTAAATATCCAATAAACATTTTTTACAACACTTTGGAATTGGTTCACTGGTTTAAGAAAACTCTATAGAAGAACTCAAAAAATGTAAATTTTTTCGACCAAAATTGTATTCAAAAATTCATTGAAAAAATGGCGAAAAATTGAAAACGCAAGATGATGCACAGTTTGTAATATACCAAAATTAGCATACACATTTTTTAAAGAAAAGAATGTAAAAATAAAAGAAATCTATGGACACATTTTGGGAACAGAAACAATGTTTGTTGTTATTTTAGTAAAAATATTGTGTTATATGAATTATTTAATTGATTACGCCAAGTAAAAAATTTAATTTAAAATTTCGTGACCACAAACCAATGAAAAGCAACATTTTGACTTCACATGAGATATGATCTGAATTGCAAAGAAGAAGAATTTTGTACAATTTTCATCCATAAAAGCCAAAGAAATTAAATTTCAACAATTCTGTGAACTGCAATATATGTAAACTAGTGATGATCATTTGCAAGAGCAAGACAAGAAATGGCAATCTTAATCTTTTTAAATAAAGGATCGAAGACAAGTATCATAAACTGCATATTAATTATGAAAACGAATAGAATTTGAACAATAATTGAAATAATTGTACTTATTTTCAATTTCTTCAACATTTTACTAACAACAAATAAAAAAATCAATAAAAATTTGAATTATATTTTAACAAGAATTAACTAATAATAAAAGCTTGTAAAAAATAATTGTATAAATCAAGTGATGTTGACGAGACAATTCAAAATCTCAAGGCCATAATAAAATGAACGATAAGTCACCAAATACATTTTCAAAATGCTAAATATTTTTTACAAACTTCTTTATGAATCTGTCAATTGATAAGAAAATGTAAATCTATTAGTTGATATTTCACCTTTAAAAATGCATCAATTTATAATATTAATCAACAAACTCGAAAATTAAGTTTTTCATAAAAATGTATTTGGTGACTTTTCGTTCTACAACGACGATATACATTATACGATATACATATACAATAAATATAAGGATTATTTCGTATAGGCATATTTCTGTTTTCGTCACAGATTAAAAAATCCGTATGTAATTAGAACTCAAATAATATCTTGCATAGTAACATTTTTCTTTGCGAACACCATACGAAGACAAACTCAAACGCTACAAAGCGAATACTAACAGAAAGAAGAGAATATAACGATTCTTATACACACACTTTCACAACGACAACTCTTCGTTGCTATCCTGTATCATCGCATGGCAACAAACAGACGCATGACAAACAGACAGACGCATGACAACGGAGAGACGCATGACACAGACAGACGCATGGCAACGGACAGACGCATGGCCCCACACTACATGTATGTATCTAGTACAGCTCTATAGTTGGCAACAACAACGAGTTCTCTTTGTGGTACAAAGAATTTCCCGCCAAAAATTCTATCAAAAGCTTGGATGCTGCTTTATACGCATTTTTGTTGTTGTTGCACTTTCAAACGAATCAGCGGATTTGTGAAAAAAGAAAAACACAAAAAGCAATATATCAGCTAAATATATCGCACTGTTAAATGTTCATATATTATTTTTTATTACTTCATGATTTTACAATTAACAAAAAAACTATATATAAAAGTAAAACAAAAATAATAATAATGTGCATAACACAGTGCATATGCACAATCGATGTACAAACTAGCGTAGCGAAGAAAAGAGAAAAACATTGTTTTGTCTGTTTTATCTTTTTGAAGCGACTTTTGAAGCACTTTTAAAGCTATTTACCGCTTCAAAAGTGTTTCACAGGCCTTATTTTTAAGATGCTTATATTCTTTAGAATTGACAAAAACAAAAAAAACACACATCTTCATTAATGTTCACGTTCATAAATATTTTGCACACTTTCCATTGTTACTTGTTGTTCAATATTTAGTAATATCATGACTTATTTTGTATATCATTATTACCTTAAAAACATAATAAATACATTAAAATCATAAAAAAACGCAAGAGTCAATTTTTCTTGCAGTCTTAGTCTTGCACTTGCTCTTGTTTTTTTTTTTTTGCAAAATCTCGATCTTGTTCTCGTTCAAAAAAATGCAAGAACAAGAAATTTTTAATCATCACTAATGTAAACAAATATCTGCCTTATACTTGAAATGTTTAAACTTGTCGAACTTGCACTTCATTTTTCGTATTTCCTTAAATAGTTACTGAGATGTTAATAATTTGAAACTTTTTTTACATTTTTTCTTGCATTACCATTGTTTTGTTTATGTCCGAAATTGAGCTGTTTTGAAACATCAGTCAAAAATTCATTAAAAGACTTATAAATAGGATTCTATTGAATAGATCCTTTAAAAGAATATAAAAAATATTCAAATGAACTTTCAAAACTTGTCCCACTTACCCCAAGCTCCCCTATATATTTTACTAATAAAATAAAGAAAAAACCAATATTATAAAAATTTGAATCATTTTTTAACGTAAAAATTTTGCTTGGAGTTGCTGGTGTTTTGTTGTTAATTCGATTAATGAAACAAAAGAACAAATTTTAGACCAAATACCGTTGTTTTTGGAAATATCGTTTCTCAAAAAACAACATGTGAATTTTTGTACAACAAAACATTTTTATTTTGGGAACTCCAAATTTTTTTAAATGACATTTAAACATGAAACATTAAGATCTTCTATATAAAATAAAATATGTTTTTCTGTTTCTTTTTATACTTTTTTAAAAACCGTTTTAAACCGGTATAAAACCGAAACCGTTTATATCGGTTTTGAATATCGGTTTATTTCTGATTTTCGTATAACGGTTTCGGTTACGGTTTCGGTTTTAAAAATTGAACGGTTTTAAATGGATATCGGTTTCGGTTTCGGTTACGGTTTCAATGCTTGGTTACATGTTATAAAATGTATGTGATGATATTTTAGCGCCTCTAAAAAAAAGCGCGGTATAAAAAAATTATATATTTTTTGATCAACATCACTTTCCGATTCGATTTAGATATGACCCACTGTCTGTCCGCCTATACACGATAACTTCAAATCTGCTATTTCAAAGGATGTAAAATTTATTTTTAATATATTTTAGTAGAATAGTAATTCAAAGTTCGAAAATGAGTCGAATTAGTCAACGTAATCTACTACATCCACTACGAGACATGGGTTTACTTTTTAGGATCATATATCTCGTTAAGTATTAAAGATAAAGTTATAAAATTTACAATTAATTACAAGCAATCACAAGCAAGGTGCTCAAAAAATGAGCGTGATCCGCTCACATTTTCTATTTTTTATTTTTATTCCTATTTGTATGGCACTTGTTTTCACATAACTTTTTTTATCCTCAAATTTGACCCATATATTTTTGTCATTGATAGCACAATTTCTTCGAAAGAGTGTCAACTAATTTTGGAAAATTAAAAATTTTGTATCATCTTACTTTCTAGATTTTTTTCCATTTTTTTAAATTAATTTTTTTTAACATTTGTTGAAACAAATGCATTTTTCAAATTCTCCTATCGACTTCTCTTAAACTAATGAACTAATTTAAAAATATTCTGAGAAATGTTGGATATTCAATTACCTTTCATTCAATATAACACTTGATCACATGTGTTATTTAGAACGCGATATATTTACAAATACATGAAACTCGGTTCAAAATTTATTGGCCCATATTTTATAAACCTATCTAAAGAAACATTATTAAACCATATTTTCGGAATCAGGGCGTTATTTTACATAATACAAAAATGACCTTGACGCAAAAAAATATAAAATTTTCTAAATATTAAAAAGTGATTTGCAATTGCACTTCAAATGCAAGTAAAACACGGATGCGAATTGATATCGCGAAGCGGTTTTTGAATTCACGATCAATAGGGTTTTTGCTACAAGATGAATTCAATTGTTTTTGAAAGTGGCGCAAAAAATATATTTTTTGAATTTATTTCAAAATATGGTACACACTTGCATTTTAAATGCAATTTAAAACCGCAAACGAATTGATCCAGAAAAACGGTGAACTCACATATCCTTGTATTGCTCTGTAGTTTTACTTACATATCGATTTTTTTAAGTGTGCAAATTTTTTTTGATTTTTGTAGCACGGTGTAATCAGTCGAATTTTATACCCTACAATAAGAGTGAAAGGGTATATTCAGTTTGGTACGCCGTTTGTAACACCCAGAAGAAAGTCCGGTACGGAAAAGTATATATATTCGTGATCAGTATGACCTCCTGAGTCGACTTAGCAATGTCCGTCTGTCTGTTGAAATCTCTACTACTTAAAAACTTGAAGAGTTAGATGAATGAAACTCATAATTTAGATTACTTATATACCTACTCTGTATGTGCGAAATTGGCGAGATCGGTTCATTGTGACATGTGATCCGACCACTTATATTCAAATACCTCATATAATATTTACATCTACAGATCAATTTTACTGTATACGTGCTTAGGTAAACTTCTTTGGTCAAATATATATTGACTTCACGCTCAAATACATGAAAATAATGTTTTCCCGCAAAACGACCTGTGGTTCCAAAAAAAAAATCGAAATTCGGTACAGCTACCCAGCGATTGAAAGTTTGTAGTTATTTTCAGGTTCTTTAGGTGGCATTTTAATGAAATTCCACCAAGCATAACATATATGTTTACCTTGCGAGATTTCGATATAAAGTAATTTTAAAATTGTGCAAAAGTTTAATCCTGCGCTGAATAACTGAGCCTAAATGTTTCCACTTATTTCGGAAACTTTCAGTACACCAAATAAAATTTTTAAATATTCACTAAGGTCGGTGTTTTCAATACATTCATAGTTGTAATATTTCCTATAATTATAGTTTACAAATGCTATTATTTATTTTTTCCTCAGTGCACAATCACAGACACAGTATAAAAAGTAACTCTTACAGATAAAAATGTCATTTCTATTTATTTTTACAACAAACGTAGGTCACCGTAATTATGAAGCATTGCACTCACAGGTTAAATAAACCAACAAAAAAAAAAACGAATGGAACAGCGGATGCTTTTAATTGCTTCATCAAAATCCACAGGTCATTTTAGATTTCATTTACCAGAGCTTGCATCTTTTTTTTTGGTTTAGTTCAAATGTGAATTTAATAAAAAATACAACGCGGGCGAGTCTCTCTTCATAAGCCACATACTTTAAAATGTAGAAACATTAAGATTTCATCGGAATAAAATGCGTGTTCTTTTGCTGAGTGTAATTAACACCATCTTGCAGTGCCAGTGCCAGCCGAGTCAGTGTCACCCGCCCCTTTGCACGCAAATCAGATTAATTACGAGCGATTTGCTACTGAGCTCTTAATTAAAATAACGCTCAGCTGCCATCAGACCATTAAACTTCACCAGAAACATATTTTGTTTGTGTGCTCTAAGAACATAACATATAAATCCACGAGATACAAGATAAAATACGTGATTCGCTTGTTCGCATTTCGCATCTCATTTGATGGCACGCGCTCCGCCATCCGCCAAGCACTTCCGCTCCGACCGTAAGGACTCGCAGTTCGGCGGCGGCGTTCTCGATGGTCCTTGCTAATGTTCGTTGTTTTTTCGTGCTCATCAGATACGCAGTCACTCGGAGTGGTTTGGTTTCAATCGTGCTTGTTGCAAATGTATCGCAACAT